>JBBCBC010000006.1:8766657-9075785 GCA_037126765.1 Stenogyne calaminthoides
ATTAATTTAAAAAGGTATGAGTGAAAAATATGAAGCAAATATTGTGAACGTTCATAAAAATAATGAATTGTGTCTTTTGTGAAATGACACAAGTGAATGACTAATTATATCAAAGGTTGCATATATTTACAAATTAATACCTTAAAGTAAAAAAAAAAAAAAAAGCACAATCTTATTACACAATTATCAACTGGACAATCATTAACATATAGGTTAAATTCTAAAATTCCTATTCCTATCTGCAATTTTCATATCTCAAAGAGAGTTATAAATATTGTTTGGCTTGTTAATAATTTTTCATTCGTAATATAGCCAGAGAGGTTTATGGTCGTAAATTGAAAAATCGTTAACAAATTCGTGGTTGGATAAACTATATAAATGCTCCTACTTACTTGTTCTTTTTACTAATACTGCTCCTTCACGACATATAATCAGTCATACTCTATATAAATTAAGAGACACACTCAGATAAAACCGCCTCATGAAGGCACGGGTATAAATATATAAATTAAGAGGCAAGACACTTAGATAAAAATCGCCCTCATAGTGGTAGGCGGGTAAATTCGGTGATTGACGCTTTAACACTTTGGGAGGAGTGAGTGTAATTTGTACTAGATTGTACCCCGTCTCATATGAGACCGTCTCATATGAGTTTTTGTCATAAACTAATGTATGTACTGTTAACTTCACATCGCGATCATATTTATATTTCACTTGGAAAGAAATTTGATTTTATTTAAAAGTTTGAACATGTAAATAGACATAAAATTAATTTATTTATATTATTTTTTAATATTCAGATCCAAAAGCATAAGCTTTGATATCATTATTATAAAATTTCATTTCATCTAAAAGTTCGAACTTGTAAAAAGACGTAAAGTTAATTAATTCGTTTATGTTATTTCTCTTCTAATCACTTTAATTTTCTTACATATCAAATAAGATTATGGAGTAATATTAAATTGTACGTCGCTCCATGGGGAAAAATACTTTGCCTAAATTGTTCCTTTTAATTATACATCATTTTAAGGATACTTTGTGTTTATTATATTACTAGTGTTCGCGTACTAAGCGGGCTAAAAACAATTTTTTAAATTTAATTAAATTAAAATAAAAAAATTATTTAGTTAGTTAGTTATTATTTTTTATTGTGAAAAATGAAAATGTAATCTAAATATTCAAAATGAGATTTTACGATCATTGTACTTTTTTTTTTCTAAAACACATAAGAGTTCACAATTTTATATTTCAAAATCAAATACATCACACGTAATTACAAATTTTGAAAAAAATTTTTATAAACAACATTTGTTGTATACTTGCAAGATTTCACATCGCAATTAAGACACGGATTTTCAATCATCTTTTGCCTTTGACTCTAGAAATCCCCATATAATTGTTCGTGTGTGGACAATCGACTTTGAAAGATACAAACCCACAATAGACAAAACGATTGACCTCGCCTTTTTATTTACCATCATCCCAAAACATATTAGAATTGGAAAACGCCTCCTCTTAAACATTAAAGATATTGTTTGGTTCAATTGCTTAATGTCATTCTTGGGATGAACACCTTATTGTTCAATATTTCTTCCGTAAATTATTTATGCTTCAATAATATGACTTCCAAGCTTTATAATAATCAACCTCGTTCTATTGCACAAACCTGACTTTTGATCAATATTTCTGAGAAGCATTATCGACACTCTTTCGTTCAAGATCAAGTTGTGTTTTGGTAATCCTGAACACTTAATGAAGTTTAAAAAAATCGATAAAAAACATTTATGCATTAGCGTCGATTGACACTCCATTCTCGGAACACTATCGGAACTAAAATATACCCTATTATCACCAAAAATCATATGCGTGCTTCTCATTAATGGATTTCACATCATTATGTGCTTGTGCAAGTATTGCTCTATTCTCAATGTATTATCTGAACTTAAATTATCAGCTACGTCCTGCTAAATACTTTGTATCATAGAAGAAACATGATCAATTTCATCATAAATTAAATTTTCTTCAGTAGACTCAATATCTACGAACACATGCCTCTTCCTTCAAATTCACTTGTTATAAATTTTAGAATCCATCCGAGAATTCAAAGAATCCTCATCATCGCTGACATTGAACCCTTGTTGTGAGGTAATAGAATGCTCAAATAATGTTGTTCTCCAGCTCCTGGTGGAACATACACAACCTTCCCACTGAAAACTTATAGTCTTTTCTCCTTTTCCACTTTCGATTATTTCTATCCCAAACATACTTCGAAGGGAATTCAATGTAAGTGAGATCTCTAACCTTCTCATCATTCTTGTTGTGTTCCATCCATGCTAAAAACATTAATTTTTTACAGTTGGTTTGTCAAGTATATTATCATTGTAATCATCATCATAAAAAAAATTGTTTGCTCATCTGGAATATGGAAGTTCAACCTTTGCATTGTTGGGTATCTGTAGTGTATAGTGTTCTTCAAACGGCTTCACATGGAGAAACATATCTACGATTGATATAATTGTCAAAATAAATTTTATGGAATCGTTTTCTTCTTCCCCACCTTCGACAACACTTGTTGTTACTCTGTCGGAACCCCTTGTTAATATACTTGAACAAATACTTAATGAATTTATGTCGATTGCACCACTCAACTTTAATATGTACTTGGTACCTTCTCAACAAAATTGGACTATAAGGTACCACAAAAGAATTATCAATAGTAATTTCTCCTTTTATCACGGTAGAAGAATTACTTCTTCTTTTGTAAAGAGGATACCCTTCGTCGTCCACTGTAGTTTTTTCATTTTATATATTTGGAAAACGTTTAGAACAATAATTTTCAACCATGCAAGGAGAGTTTATATTTGAAAGTTCGCTCGGACCATGCATCATATTATCTCTAATCAAATCGTACAATATCAAATTATCATCTTTAGTTGGTATTTCAGTAGATATTAAACGATAAATATCCCCAGGATTAGGAATCTTGTTTCCACGATTAATGGAGAGTAGAATGTATGCATTAGTTAGAGATAATATGATAAATATCCTCAGGATTTGAAATCTCCATTAATCCTACTCTACTTTATCACCTATCACTACTCTTTCATTCTTTCAATACACTCACACCATCTAGCTTTTTATTTTTCCAACACACTCATGATAATATAATAATACCACACCAATCAACTTTCCACTATCCAACCCTATAAAATCACAAAACAAAAATACATTTTAACTATTCATCAAATTTTTAAAATTCTTAAATTTCAAAGTTTAGGATTTCTCCCGCCCACTATAAGCCCAAAACAAACATACCCTAATAGTTTCATATGGTGCTTTCACCATTGGTAGTTGATTTTTTTCCATTTGAACAACATAATGGAAACTTTGGAGGGTTCTCATTCTTTTTTTTACCACTTCGTTCTTCAACCACATATTTGACGTTGCAATAAATGCACATGTATGTAAAGATCACCAAATTCGAGATAGTTTGAAAAAAAACATGAAAATTTTAATTATTGTTACAGTCAAAAGAACTCAAATCCATAATTAAAACTATTATCCATTGATTTGTATAATTACTTTGTAATATTGCTTCTATCACGTGGACCTAGACCTCTTTTTCGTATTTCACAATAAAAAATATGTTTAAATTCACGTATTTAGAAATTTTAAAATAAATTAACTGTGTAGATACATAAGTAATAAACATAAATGACAATAGATAATAAATAAATTATAAAATGGTATATTACCAATTCCTGAAGTGCTTAGAAGAATTTACTTCATTCACTTGAGTATTTAAATGTGAATGTTCGTGTTCCCAATGATGATCTCCTCGATTTAAATTTTCTCACTCAAAAACTTTTTTTCTTTTAGCTTAATTTAGTATAATTTTTCCTATATCTACATATAAGAAATGTAGGAAATATCAATTTAATTAAAGCAAGTTATAATTTTAAAAATCTTCAATTAATAATTAAGAAGAAAAAAAGTCCAACAATTTGAGTTCATTTTTATACTCTGAGATAATGACGTAGTAGATGTAACCTTTGGACGCACAACTCGATACTGGTTAAATATTGCTATTGATCATAAGATAAAAAATTTAAATAGTTAATTAGCATAATTATTAATTATTTATTGAATTGTGATATAGTAGTTGAGTACTTACTATTCTTTAAGTCAGGCCATGGCAATGACGTATCTATATGATAATTTGAGTTCATTGTTATACTATTAGATAATGACGTAGTAGATTTAACCTTTGAATGCACAACTCGACATCGGTTAAATATTGCTATTGATTATCGATAAAAAAAAATTAAATAGTTAATTAGCTTAATTATTAATTATTCGTTGAATTGTGATATAGTAGTTGAGTACTAACTATTCATTAAGTCGGATAATGGCAATGACATGAGAAGAATGAGCTTCTTTTTTTAAAAAAAAATTAAACCATTTAATTTTTTAGGTTATTTATTGTGATTTTCCCACACTCCTCGTCTTCCTTTATCCATTATTCTTTTTTACATAAATACATAATATTAAATATATACTCCATAATTTATAATTTAGAATAAGGAATAAGTTTAAATATTCACATATAATATTAGAAAATAAAAATTACATCTATAATTAAATTAATCAAACTAATTTAATGTTTAAAATATTTAATCTAAAACTAATAATATAAAATTAATTTTAATCCTGTGTAGTACGCGGTGTTACGTCTAGTGAAATATATTGCATAAATTTTTTGTAAAAACAAATCTTACCAATATTAAATGTATTTAAAGGATATCCTCTATTCAGTGGAGTCTGAATATTTGCATCTTCTTCAAATTTTAATCTTTGTTTGTAAAAACAGCCTTGAGTGTATCTGATTTCAATTGTTTAAAAAATATTTAATATAACTGATTATAACTAATAAATTCTAAAAGTAATTAATAAATTATAAAATAAATAAATGAACGACCTTTTGAATTGATATTGATGTATTGGGATGAAAAGACATTCAACATAATTGTCCCAAAATATTTGTACATTCAAATACTTTATCCAAAAAATAATTCATTTATTGGTCTAATAATCAGATGATTTACATTTACAAATATTTTGACACGTGTACATTATTTAAAGTATTTAAATAAATTAGACCGAGAAAATTATGTTCAATTAATTATTACATATCTTCCATTAAAAAAAAATTATATCTAATTATATATAATTTGACTTTGTATAATTTGGTAATTATTTATAATCAATTATCATTAATTAGACATTAAATATAAATTAACTTATATAAAGAAATAAAATTCAAAATAATATTCATCTGTGCAAATAAATTTAGAAATAATATTTGATTAATATTTCTTTTTAATGATATGAAAACTAAAATCTTAAAATTTGATTAAATATACATTTATAGGTTTAGTTGTTATTATAATTTTTAAGTCGGGTATGCTTGGAAGTTGCAAAAATTTATTTGTCCATATAAAAAAAATCGAGTTACACATATTTATTTAATTATAGATTATTTTGAAATGTAGAAAGTTCATATTAAAGTTATAAATTTAAATCCATCCTATAATATTATCTTGGAAATAATAAAGTGTGAGTTCTTATATAAATTCATACTTCCAATTCTCTGGTATTAGATAGCTGGGATTTTTTTTTTCCAAAAAGAAAGAACTTTGAAATCCTAGAATATTAGTTTAGTGATAATATAGTATCTTGATCAATTTTTAATTTATATTTTTATTTTAAATAATTTTCCTAATAAATTAAAAGATTAAATATTTAATCGAAAATGTAGAATTTTTGTAACAATACAAATTGAATACAATATCTTCTAAAATAACTAAATCGCGATAAGAATAAAAAATATTAGATAAAAAAATTGATTAATTTTTAATTTAGATTTTATTTTAAATAATTCTTCTATAAAAATTAGAAGATTAAAAATAATAATAAATATTGATTAGGTAAGTTAAACACTATTTGTTGTTGTGAAATATTTCGGGTCCGTAGATATCAGTCCATATATTTTTTAAAAATCATAATTTCGCTATCTTGAAGATATATTTAAAATTTAAATTTTGAACTTATTGTAATTCAAGTATTAATATTATTTTAATTTAAATATTAATTATTTCAATAATAAAAAATTTCTATTACGCTTTTACATTTTTTTAATTATTAATTATATCTTGACAATCACTTGGAAATTTGGTCAATTAAATCAATTTTCGCAAATTTTGTTATATATTGATTATATCTTTGGTCAACTAATCAATTTGGAAATTTGGACTCCTATATATTGTTAACTAATCTGCAATTATTAATTATTAATTACATAAGATCTTTTTTAATTATTGAATATTTTTTAATTAAGATAAAAATTGTTCAATTAATCAATTTGGGAATTTAGATTGTTAATATAGTATTGTCAATTAATTATTAATGGTACCTTTTGTCAATCACTTTTGCAAATTTGTTTAGCATTGCATAACATTAATTATTTTAAGCAGGCAATTTATATATGTTAATTAAGCATACATATATGAATTATCGATTAACTATGAATTTAGAAAAAAATTGAATCAAATAATTTAAAAAATATTTGTCATATAACATAAAAGTAATAAATTATATATGTTAATTGTTAAGTCAATGAAATAAATTAACCATAATATTGCATTTTTTTTTTTTTTTATAGATATGTTTATAACATTTGAGAAAGAAAAAAATAAAAATAAAATTCATAGTTTATCAAAAAATAAGATAACCATGTATATAGATATTAGTCAAATACTTTCTATAATTCTTGATCCGAGTTTCAATATAAAATCAATAATTTGAGATTGGATCTATTTTTGAATTTGCAATATTAACTAATATTGTTAATTATATCTATTAATTATTGCATTGACTTCGAAAAAATATACCTAAATCTCCATAAATTTTTGGAACAAATCTATGATTGCGCCAATTAAAAAATTAGATAGTCAAAGGGACTCTATAGAATAATGGACTTTATTGAAAAGTAAAAATTCATGGACAAATGTATTGACTGTGCCAAAAATTTAATCATAAGCGACGAAATTATAGTTGAAGTAAAGAACAATCATTACTCATTAAAATATAAGAAAATTAGATCATGTTCGAATAAAGTATATTGAAGAGACGAATATTAGTTACATTAGAATATATAAAAATTGTAAACATTAAACGAAACTTGTTAATATGTCATCGTCTTCATTGTCGACATCAACCCATCTTCATGTATTCATTTCCAGGTATAATCTTTCCGTTCTCCAAAAACAATCTTCTCAAGACAATATATAAATTTGAAAATCAAAACACGTTTATTAGAATCTGAAAAACAATACGAATAAAATATGAACAAAATAGAAATAAAGAAATCACATTGTTCTTCAAAAGTAATCTTCTCCACAATAATAACTAAATATGAAAATCACAAAACAATTATTAGTTAAATTACTACAAAAAAATAGCAACAAATGAAATCGACACCAACAAATATGATCTAACAAATAATATATTTTCGTCATTTTTAACAAATGAGAAATATGATATAAAACCCTAAGAGACGACAAAAAGAATTGACTGGGAATTTGAGATGAAGAAAGGAGAAACAGTGAAATAGAAAAATGAATAAGAGAGATCACAATTTATAGGAAATGAAAGACAAAATCAACGGTTGAGATTAAAACAACACTACAAATGAATGAGATTAGAGGGATTTGAAATAGAGAAATATGGATTCTTACATCAACACCGTATCATTTTATCGTTTAATGACATCATTTTTATAGGTTTTCATTTATAGATATTATTATATATTTATTTATGTTGATTTTGACATAAGCAAATAACAATATGATTCGAATCTTTATGAATACAACAGCGCCTGACATAAATTTAAATCTCAGCAGCTAAAATTACAATATATATGGAGAATATTAATAAGAAAAACACATTTCATTTTCGTTAGTTATCGTGATTAATTCCTTCTTTTGCCAAGTGTGTGATTAATTTAATTAAGCAGGGGATCGATCCAACTAATTAAAGTAGACTTATCACATCAATGTCAAATAGGCGGGAGGAAATCAATATCAAATAGAAAGTCATATATATTAAAGTATATCATAAAATTTATATGTGGATGAAGAAATTCGATGATAAACTATTGGATTAGTTATGCGTCAATAAACAAATATCAAGAACGTATACTGCAAATACAAAAGCTAGAATATTGAATTAGTACATGTAAATCATGAATTGGTGCCCATAAACCGGATCTATGTTATGAACTTGAATTGTTTTGGCCTATTTATTTTCAATATATTTTTCTAAATCACTAAAAACGAATTCAGATATATATCCTCGAGTATGGTAAAAACGTCGCTTTAATTAAAAATAAGCTCATAAGTATGAAACTGCGCCTTATATAAATTTTTGCCAATCGTTATGCATGCCTAAAATTAAGTTTCTATATTTTTTATTTGTCTACTATTTTACAATAAGCCTTGATTTCTAAAAAGACTTTTGATGCAAGATTTCATGCTAAAAAAAAAATATATCATTCAATTAATAGATCCACTTGATTCAAAATGCTCATTAGAAATGAAAACGAGAATTATTAAAGAGTCGATCATATAGTATCACAATTTCATCATCATCATTACTTTTATTTGTTTTAAATCTTGAAATGAGTATAATTAATACATAGATTTATGATGCTTGATTGGTTCAATTCAACTTTTGAGTAATTTGAACCAATTGATTCAGTTACACCTTTAATTAATAAAAAGCGATATTTGTGTGAGGCAGTTTTGAGATGGTATATAATATAATCAGATATCTTAAAAACTTATACTACAGGGTTTTGAAAAAACAAAAAACTTATACTACATATATTAGTAATTATTTAAAAAAATATTAATTGTTATAACTTATAAGGAATACCCTACCGACAAATGGACCGGAACTGTATGAATGAATATATATATAGAGGACGTTGGACTAAATTCAGGTACCAATTTTGTGCTAACTTATTCGCATGATCAGATCTTTTCAAAGATTGAGATATCCAGACAATCAGACCCATGATTGAATACCATAAATGTCAATCTTGCTTGTCTTATAATAAAGTCGATGTTGAATAATTTTTGTTGTGAAATGATGTATTATATATTCCATATCTCACGCATTATTTTGTGTGATAATTATGTTATCTGTACAAAATAATATGAATGTGGCCAAATTTCATCATTATTTAGCTTAAGATGATTTTTGTCTAAGCTAAATAACTCATAAACAAATTATTTGATGCTTGAAATATTATAAATTAATTTAAGGGATGTGGTGAGAGAGAAAAATAATTAGTGAAAGATTAATTTATTAATATACTTTCATTCTTAATATCAATAAATTTTAAAACATTAAAAGTTAATTTTTTTACATTATAATGTTTGTGTACCAAAATATCGAGATTAGAGTATTGAATTGTAGCTTATGATCTTGATAACACAAACAAAGAATAATCGAATGCTAACACTACTGAGCTTCTTCCCTTAAATTTGATTTTGTATATAGGATGAAAATGAGAGCAAAAATGGGAGAGGCCTTATTAATGAGGGGGTGTGGTCCTCTATTTAGAGACCACCCTAAATGACTAAAATATTACGAAGTCATCTCAACCTTTTATTTTAAAAAGTTTTATTAAATTGTTAATCTAAACATTAAAAACTATATTTATTTTTCATCTATTTTCCATTAAACGCCTTTGCCTCATCTCGTAAAAGTTTGATGTCGACTTCGATCTTGTGGATCCGCATGATCTTCAAATACCTGATATCTTGTTTGATCGGCCGATTCGATTAGGGCATAGGTGAGCCACGACGGCGTGTCAAATTACGCACATATCCGGGATAATTTGAGTCTTACATGGTTCATAAACTAACACAAATAAACACAAGGCCTTCCAAAATGTTAAAATATTAGTCCCTAAATTATGAACGGTCTCACCGTTAAACGTTTCAAACAATACCTACTTAACATCAAATAATCAAAAACAGAGAAAGTGCTCTTAAATGTGCTTATAATTAGTAGTCTTTAAAAAGTCACATCGTCCAGGTTAGTGCGTTACAATTTTTTAAGTCCTTGTTATTGAGTTTAGCCCGACTATAACGTAGATTAGTTTTTTTGATAGGTTTTGTTGTTGCATCTCTTAAAAATTATAATTATCAATTTTTTTAAAATAAACTTATAGCTAAATACCCTATTATTTCAACTCGGGAGTATTACTTACTCATATTACAAGGCACAACACTATTGATCTAAGTTGTATAGATATATAAGTACGACAATACAGTGAAATATGATATGGATACTAGAACACATATCTTTAAAAATTGGTAAAATATGGCGGGGGTACGATTATAATTTTTTAAATTATTTTATATTCTGTAATATAAATATTTTTATTTTCTTTTTGTAAAAGTACATGTCTCCGTGCCCGTGCATAATTTTTTTTACACCTAAATAAATATAAAGTCAAAACAAGAGGAACATCACAATAAAACATGTGAACGAAGAACAAATTGATACTAAGGTGATTGTATGAACGATGAAGAAAGTTAATAATTTTTTAATTGCTTGTGGGCTAAGGTTTTAATTTGAGTTAAATTTAATATAAACCAAATTTATTCAAAGAACAAAATAATATTAATTTTACAAATTTGACCTCGTGTCTGAAACACTGATCAGCTTTGTCCAACACGATACAAAAAAATATTAATAATATTTTTAATTGAAATACGCCACGGTATCGACATGGACGATCATAGAGGGCTGAATCTGCCCAAATTTCTGGGTGTAAGTTCCCACTAACCAATTATATATTTATATATAATATATGAATAAAACTCAATATACGTATTTAAGTCCACACCAATATTTTATATTTAATTTATAAATCACAATCTAAAATTAAAGATCATCACCACACTCTCTATTTTAGTTATTAAATTAAGATACAACTTGATATAATTTCTTTTTCTGATCTATCTGTCTCTCCTTCTTTTTTCTTTTTCTTACTATAATTTAATTAAAGTATTAAAACACAGCAAAAAAATTATTTTATTATAATTTTGGATGTGATTTCTTGAGGCTCTCACACCCAAACATTTAGAGCTTAATCATCTAAATATGGTTCTATTTTTTTGGTTTAGTATTTTTATTTATTTAACTTGTTCAATATTAAATAGGAAAAATTACTCCTTAGTACCCTTTATCACCATATCTTACTTTTAGGTGCTATCACTTTTTGATAGTACTCTAAGGTGCAAAATATCCCCGTTATAACCTCATCCTCACAATCCATTAATTATAATATTTATTTGTTTTTTAATACGAAAATAATAATAAAAATATACCCATTTGTCACCCTACAAATTAAAACAATCAAACCTGCACACCCATTATTTCTCTCTGAAATCCCAATCTCATCGCCCCACCCCTCTCATCCCCCAATCTCGCCGCCACACCTAATCTATCAAGTCTGCCTAGAAACACACACATCCCTAATTCTCGGTCTATTAGTGGTGGCCGCCGGCGAGGGGAATGCGGATCTGGTGAGACGTCATCGGCGAAGGGAACACAAATCTGGTTTGGGATCTGATTTTTTTGTTGTTGAGTGTTGTGAGGGAGGGGGATGCGGCGGCGGATTCGTGTAGCCGGCGGATCAGTGGGGGTAGATCTAGGCGGAGGAGAAGGTGGAAGAAGATACGTGGGCTGCGGATCTGCGAAGATGAAGGCGGATCTGCGAAGATGGTGGTGCGACTGATATTTTTTCCCTTTTAACAAATTTGAGCGTTTTTTGTGTTTTTCGGTCTTGGTGGAGAATTTAATAATGTTAAAGTTAAATTTGTTGAATGTTGTGGAGAGAGGAGGGAAATGGGGCCTTCGAGATTGATTTTGACGTAATATTGAAGGATGCCGGTGAGATTGATGATATGAAGAAAAAGCTTGAGGGTGTTTATTACTCGATAATGGCTCAGGGCGGTAGAAGTACTGTTAGATGATAATAATGTTCTTATTTTTTATGCAATTTTCTCTTTTCTTTTTTTTCTTAATTTTAGTTTCTTCATTTGCGTGGAAATTGAAAACATAATTTTTTTCATTTTTAATTTGAATGTTGAGTTTGAACTAAATTCAGAAATTGTGTTATTTTATTTTTTAATCTGGTTGTTTAGTAATTTATGCACATTCACTTTGTAGTTTGAATAATTTTAGAGTTATAGATGCAAAAAATTATATGAGTGTGCAGAATTTTTTACAAGTGTACAAAATTTTTTAAAGGGTGTGCAGAATTATGGGGTGTGCATAATTTTAAATAAAAAGGAAATATGATTAAAAAAATTGGGTGTGCAGAATTCTTTACTAGGGGAAATTTTTTTTTATATAAATAAACAGATAATTAAAAAAAAAAGTGTGTGCAGATGTTTTTACATGCGTGTAGAATTTTTTCTTGGTGTCAAAAATTTTTATGAAGGAGGCGATTTTTTTTTTTACCAAAAAACATATTTTTTTAAATAAAAGGATAGATGATAAAAAACAATTGGATTGTGCAGATTTTTTTTACTAGTATTAAAAAAATAATTAAATAGAATTATAGTTAATTAAAAAAAATTATAAAATTTGAAATTTGAAATATGCAATTTTTTTGGTTAATATTTTATTTTTTGAAAAGAAATAATTAAATAAAAGAACATATAAATAAAAAAAATCAATAAAATTCAAAATTCAAATCCTAATAATATTTTATACATAAGGACAAATTAGACATTTTGTTTAAATTTAAAGACCTTTTAGAAAGTAGCGGATTAAAAAGAAAAGACCTTAAAAAATATGTTTTATAAATGATACCTAATAAAGAATTCCTTTTAAAATATCTACATTGTTCTCTTCAATTTTTGTCTTTTCTTTTTTTTGAGAATATGTATTAATAATTTATTTTTTATTTATTATATATTATGATAATGATAAAATTTTTGCCACTTTAATATTTGAAAAAGAAAAATTATAAATGTAATAATATACTAACATGAGTTAAATAAAATATTTTTTAAACTAATAAACATTTTTGAAATGATTAAAAAACACCGAAAGTATAAGTTGTATAATTTTTGTTTTAACTAAATATTATTTACTAATAGAAAAGAAACATATTTTATAAATGAACACCAATCTTTCGAAATATATTTTGTTAAAATATAGATAAATTTGGACTTAATTATTGATGAGTTTTATGTTTTGAAATCCTATACGACACCACTTAAATTAATATATTAAAAAAAACGCAATATGTAAATATAAAATTTTAATGTAAATCTAAACTTCAAAAAAGTTCAAATTTAATTCCCAAATCTGCAAATCCTAGATCCGTCCTCACAGATCGAGTTCAGATCCCACCATATCCGTGATACCAAATATTTGTGAAGTGTCCGACATCAGATTATTGAAAAATTTACCCGCATTCTAGCTATTGATGATAATGACCACGCCCGAGCAGAAAAGTTTCTAAATAGAGACACATTTGTATTTAAAACGATTCCTCACGCTAAGACGGGTATAATTTGAGAATTTGCGTTTTAACATTTTGGAAAGGAGGATGTTGATTTATACTAGTTTGTATCTCATCTTATATATAAGACCGTCTCATACGAATTTTTGTATTCTAAATATATTAACATAAAAGAAAATCTAAAAACTAGTATGTGGGTTGAATTTGGGTGGGTATTTTGTTTCTATATTTGGGCAATATTGGGCCACTGCTAAATAAGATCGTTTAGGGTCAGAAAGCTATCAAGAAAATACTTTATCCAGGCTTGCTTTTGGCCCTTGATATAAGACTATCTTTATCCATCAACCAAACCCAACCCAACCCAATCCACTAATAAATAATTTATTTCTCTCTCTTCCACATATACAATATCCAATCCAATCCAATCTTCTCATTTTTCATACTTTATCAACAACTCAACCCAATCCAAAATAATTTCTCTTTTTCTATTATTTAATAATTATATTCATCCATAATAAATTTTTATTATATTAATAAGATGATATATTAAATTATTTAATATTCAAAATTCGTTATTTTAATAAATTTAATTACTATGCACTTAAAATAAATTGTAATTTTAATAATAAAATTTAAATTACAAAAATTAGAATACAAAAACTAGTACAAAATATATCAAATTACATATAGATCGTAAAAATACAACAATGCGAAAAATAAAATTACACATTTAATCATCTCCATCAATTTTTTGTCATACATGCTCAATCAAATTATTTTTTAAGAAGACTATGAAACTTCTCTATTGCAAAGTTGTTCCCTATTAGTCATATAAGTGGATAGGCTTGCAATGCTATCGTCAATTGAACATTCAAAATCTTGATCATCATTCACGGGATCATCCACAAAAAATTCTGTGGGATCATAATAAGTTAGGTATGTGTCTCGTTCGTCCTCCACTATCATATTGTGCATGATGATACAAGCCATCATAATTTTTCCCATCAAAAGCTTATCCCAAACAAGACATGGGTGTAGAAGAAATGCAAAACGAGCTTGTAGAACTCCAAATGCTCGTTCGACATCTTTTCGCACAAATCGACGTTGAGCGAACAACTTGTGCTTTCTGGTCTGTGGAGCCGTAATTGATTTAACAAATGCAGCCCATGAAGGATATATGCCATCGATTAGATAATATGCTCTATTATATTCCCTACCATTCACGACATAACTAACCTTTGGTGCTCGACTGTAATGATCCGTTTACTACTCAAGTGATTCATGTTTTTGTGTGATTTTCTGGTAGTATAAGAGATGGAGATTGATACGTATCAGAAGGAGAAAAGGGAAATTGTGATAGAAGATTAGAGAGAGAAAGAGATTAAGAGAGACAAAGAAGAGAAAATTGAGAGACGTGAATATTTTGCTTGCTCTATTATTTCCGCCATCGGGTATAAATACCCTAATGTGCTAAAGTTAATTAAAGTAACTAATGGGTCAGAACATAAAATATTAAAGCCCAATAACTCTTAATAGAAATAAAAGGCCCACAAATTAAATCCAATTGTCCATCTTCTTTCTTCTTCTCAAATCCTGTCTTCGATATCAACAGGTACATGACAATACCCGCCCGTTTTTGAGATCCTTGTCCCCAAGGATCTATGATGATGTTTACTAGAAATGAAGCAAGTATGTCAAAATGAATATAGGTGACCTCTTCCATGGAAACCAACTGGCCATCAGCTTCACATGATTCCTCGGAAGAGCTTGGGATGATGAAGTAGTTTCCAGAACACAAGCTGAATAAGCAATCGACAGAATGTAATTTGGGAAGACAACAACAGTGGCTCGATTGAAGTATCTTCTCCTCATGTTGACTAGCTCACTTTGGCCACTCGAAACATATTGACTCAACTGAGCAGCAAATGTTTGTTCATGGGTGGTCCATGCAAGGGGAATATTTCTAAAAGGTTCCTGCCTCAGATAAGACAAGAATCCCGCATCATTAAGAATATTCATGAGTATGCCATCATAGTTCAACCAATCCACTGTACAATCCACATCCTGATCTGATGTGTTGATAGTGAGAGGAACTCCTATCTCCTTCCCTATAACATATGATGGACCGTTTTCCTCTTCTAATATACATGGCAAGTCCCCAATCCCATGAGCAAATTTTCTTGTTTGCTCATCTTTCACTAATACTTTTGCAATTCCAGAATATCTTATTTTCACCTGTTGAGTAACAAGGTCAACCAAAACATTTTGAGACTTAAAATCTCTGTAACAAACTCCAACTATAGAATGCATGTAAGCCAACCCACTGTAAATATGGTAAGTATAAAGTTTCATGCAGATAAGAGCCATTTTTTTATTGGCACTATAATGTTTCAGAATGTTATACATGCATTCTTGAACATACTTCAAGGAAACAATGTTATGGCTTGTCCCTCCTTGAGTAGGCCTTGTCATCGAGGCATAAATTGGGTAAAAAAATAAGTTCATATTTGCTCATTGATTGATAACTTCTCTTCTTAAGCATGAAGCTTTGAGTAACTTCTTGGACTTCCCTTTCATACCTTGTCATCTCAGATCACCACATATTTAGCTAGACCGTAAACATTACCAACATCTTGCTTTTAAAGAACATTTCAATAAAGAAACTTCCTAGATCGGAATCATAGCCCCACCGCCGATTCACGCTTCCTTCCATCACTAGTTTCATTTTTCCTCATGTTTTTCCGCTTCATAACACAAGATTTACTCGGTTTCCATCTTAGAACCACCACCAACATGACTCGTTCCTTTTAGATGTCTTTTCTTAAAGACATCAATACAGGCTTGCGAAATAGTATGACAAACATCAAAACAAGCAACATTCATTGTTTCATTTTCAGGTAGATCAACCTTATAAGTTTCATATAAGCTAGGCAAGAGTCGCTATCTCATGAAAAGAGATCGAACCAGTGTGCACCAAATATGGTTACATCCGACACCTGCTTATCCTTTGCAGGTTAGTAAAATAAATGGGTATTCCACTGCAACAATGATTCCCCTCATGAATCTTACCCAATATAATTATCAAAACCTTCTTAACATAAAATTGAGCATGCCAATTACCGTTGATGCCATCCCATCTCTAAGTAGATATATAATAATTTTGGATGCTAACAACAAGGTCAAATCTTATGCTTGAAGAACAACAACACTCTTACTACTCTTGTTGGGATTATCTTGAAAAGTATGTTTTTTACTTTGTATAATCGAAACCTAATTTTCGACTTATTTATGAAATAAATTGTTTATCAACGATGCTTTAAATATGATTGAATGTTATATATATTTATTTGATAATCGTGTCAATAATTAAATGCGTGTTACAATCAGAGTTAATTTAGTGATACCGATCACGAAGATTAAATTAATTTTTGAACTAAAAAGTACGCCATTCACAACCTAGATGGAAATGAACAACCATCGCGAAAAGGTTGAGGTGTAAGACTTCAGTTGGTTTGTCTTGACCAAGAGATTACACTAAGTGCATGACCGATCGAATAGGACCTACAGGAGGATAAATTCTTTCGAACAAGGAAGAATTAGACCTCAACGTTGTTTCTTAACCTTCGATCCCTTAAATAGGATCACGTGGGATTTGTAACTATTGCTTTGACTTATCATGGGTAAATAATCAAAGAGAGATTCAATACTTTTTATCTTGGGCAATATTATTGGTCACACGTGATTGCTAAGATTTAATACGAAGAATCGTGTGCAAAATACGCTTACTTGATTTGCCCCTCGAGGTTCATAAGTTTTATCATACCAAATCTTGCAAGTGGAATTAGTTTCCTAATGGATAATAATGTTGAACCGTTTAAAGACCAAGGACAAAAGATATTAATTAACCGAAAGTTATTTCGATTTTGAATTAATTAATGGGCTAGATAATCTTAAACACGGAAATAATGACCGGAGCCATATTGACTGTAATATGGGTTAAGATGGATGGTCTGATATTAATTATGTAGTGATTAATTAATATTTATGGGCTTGAATTATATTGTGCTCAATATTAGATATTCAAGATCCATTAGAATGTCCAATCTTAATTCTCCTAAAGGCCCCATGAAAGCTTTCAACATATACCAATAACCTAAAAGGTGATTATAATAAAATAAATATTGTTGCTTATATTTCCTAAATTTTCAAAATTGTGGATAAAAAGTGGGAGAAAGATTTTCTTTGAATTTTGTTATGGAATGAAGATATGTATTCTTGGAATACAAGATTATCTCATTAAATTCAAGAAATCTCAGACTTGGTTATTCATATTGATATTTAAAAATTTTTGAAAATAGAGGGCAAGAAAGATTTTCTTGATTTTCTTGAAAAGATATTATCGAAGATATGTATTTCTTGAAATACAAGAATATCTCATAAATTCAAGAAGATCCAAATCTTGGATTCTTGCACACTATATTTTTCGAAAATAATGCCATATTATAGAGGAGGTGGAATTTTGTGGAATATTTTAATTATGGGAAAAAAAGAATATATACGAGATATATTCAAGATTTCTTGGTGACCAAAAAAGTCTTTTCCCACATTGAAATATCACATAAATTTCGGGTCCACCCTCCCTCCTATAAATAGGGATGATTAGTTCATTCCCAAGTACAATTCCATGTCTTTGAAATATTAGCAAATCCACGAAAAAATGCAACAAAGTTTTTTTTTTTTTTTGTTAATTGTTCGACGAAAGTGTCCTTCCAATCGATAGTTGAGCAAGGGCTAAGGGAATACTTGGGAAGTCCTTTTGGTTAGTCCGTCCGGCCAAAGTCACTTAATTCCTTTAGAGGTACGCTCACGTAAACCCGTAGATTCCGCGACGCGTAGGTTTTACGCGGCTTTTTTATATGCATGATATGTTGTTGCAATTATTATTTGAATTAATATAGGATTAATTCATGCTAGTAATAATTAATGAATTAAATTTGTATTTAAATATTCACCCCCGAATAGATCTGTGCAACTCATTCCCCAACAAGCGCATCGAGCCCTTTTTGCCTCAATTTTTTAAATTGTAATTTAATTCGTGGACATTAAATTTGAAATCGATAGTAGAACCTGTTAGATCTGTTTTGCGGTATCCAATTGTCATGGATTTTAATGTTTTATTTTGCATGCATATAAATCGCGTGGTTTTTAATTCGATTCGTTTGGATTTGTTTTGCCTCGTGAGAAAATCCACGAAGAGACCAGATTTGTTTGATTTGATCAATGTAATAGACTAGTCTAGATCTAGGTTTATTTATTTTTGTAAATAAATTATAACCGGACGGAACGAAGAAACGAAGAATTAAAGGATGAAATCCGTAACGAAGGGCGAAAGGGCGGGCGCGGCCGCACGATGGGCGCAGGGCGAGGCCGAAAGCGGCCGAATTTTCGCGCGATGGGGAGGTGTGCGCCGCTTCCAAAGCCGAAGGACGGGGCGGACCAGCCGAAAGCCAAATGGCAAAGCGCTATGGCGGCGGCCGCCGCCGAGATCTGCCGATGCCGCTTACACTCGCCGAGGATCGCTGAGGCAATCAACGGCTTCGCCGGGCAAGGCGCCGAGGTCGCTTTAGTTATCCTGTGCCAGTGGCCTACGGATGAAGATCCCGATCAATGCTCGTGGCGTTCGAGACGGGTATTTTTTCAAGACGAACGAAAGGGAGAAATTCGGAGACGAGTTTCTTCAAGATCAAGCTAAGAAAAATCAAAACCACGACACTTGGATAATTTGTGCCCAATATGTTTATTTTTTCTGCTTTTGCTTGATTTATTTCAAGGCTATCTTACGCTTTTATTTAATTTGTTTAAATGTGTTTCGCATTTAGGGTCGCCAAATTGAAAAAATCTCAACTTCAAAATTACTAAGTATGTTTTAAATAATTAATTGACAATTTTATTCCTGATAATAAAATTGAATTAATTTTGACCTCCATGATTTATTTATTTGTGAATTCTTTTGGAGAAATTTCCCCAGACGGCGGTCAAAAGATAGGTTTCACATGAATGAATTCCAAACGGATGATTGTGGGTTATTACTAGTGGAGACGATGACCCCCCAACGAGGGCTCGATCAAAGCGAAATAGTAATCTCAGATTTAATCATGGTTATTACTTAGGTATAGAATCGATATGCATATACTTCCCCAAGTCCCTGTCAATTTTATATTGGTCGTGTGGAGCCAACTATTAACTGGATATTAAAGGTTTGTAAATCGTTCTTGTTTGTAACCCGCTTGAATGTGTTTAAATAATGACCCACCCAACGTGGCTTATTTAAATTGTTTTGAGATGTTGGTCGATCATTGTTCATATTTTTTTTTAGATTTTAAATATGATGCGTGTGATCGAATCTTGTGATATACTTGTGCTTTTGCATATAGTTGTTTATTTCGATTCGATGTCGTTACCCTTTTAATCCATCATTATTATACTTAAGTCAATACAAAATGTATGGAAACTACATTGAAACGAAAAAATTTAATTGTCTCTAATCGCACAAAAAGTTATGCCGATGGATTTTTGACACACCAAAATCGATGAGCCAACCGGCGTGTCAAAACACGCGGACTCGTCGGATCACCTTATGAGAGATGTCGTCATTAAAAAGGTGGAGGGCAAACCCGTGTAGGATTACGTCCTCAAAATAGATGGCCCATCCCCGAACAAACTTGAGATTCTGAGTCAGACATGATCTGGAGACTCGGATGAATTTGGTACTTCACTCTTCGCCCAAAAGGTTTTTGAGCATTTTGCCTCGCTACTAATTTGTTTGCAAGCTTTTGGTCTCGGCATAAATGTTGATAAGGCACCAAACTCAAGCTTTGATGGCAAGTGGTCTCATCTTCATCTTAAAGCCAAAGGTGGGCAAGATAAAAAGAGGACCAAAGGCCATAAGCAATAAAACTCAAGCTGTTGCCAAGGGCAATGGTAAGATGAGAATGCTTGTTGTGTCAAGAAAAATCTAAAGAGGAAGTGCTTAAGCCACAAATTAGGACAATGGAGGTTTTGGTGTTCCCAACCCCAAAAGGACTCGAAAAGAAAGGTAATTCTCGCTACTTAGTTGTTTGAAACTTGTTTAATGGCGATATACTTCTCATTCGTAAAAATTGATACTAGATCCACTAATCATGTTGGCTTCACGGGTTCTAAATGATCCCAAGAACTAGTGGGGAGTGAGATCCTCATCACACCGGGCAACGTTATGAAAGTAGAAGACATTGCAATGCTACGTAAAAATTGGCGAGATATTGCAATCTTACGATAGTAACGATTATTGCAATACCACGCAAGTAGCGACATTGCAATGCTACATGAGCGGCGCTTAAAGCGATGGGAGAAGTGCACCTATCTTTTGAAGATAAAGTTTTTTTGAGATTATCTTTATGTTCCCGCTTTAGAAAGAATTCACTTTCGGTTTCTAAAATTCGATTAAAGGACACTAAGTTTCTTCTAATAAGAATGACATCATTTTTGAAATGATGAAAGTATCCGCAGGACATTGATGGAAATCTCTATACAATTAATCGTGCACACCACTCACGAAATGTATCCTATAACACATCAACTATTTCCGAGAAAAGAAAAACGTTCATCGACGCGTGAAGCGACTTCTTTTCGACATCTAAGATTGGGGCATATAAATCCAAAGAGGATCCAAAGGTTGGTGAGAGCGGTTCACTAGGGCTTCATCAAGTTGAATCGATTCCAACCTGCGAATCATGTTTGGAGAGTAATATACCGAGAGGGCATTTGGAGCCAAAGGGAAAAGTGTCAAAGAAGTGTTAGAGATCGTTACATGAGATAATGCGTAGTTCAATGTCAACCAAAGCAAGAGGAGGTTATGAGTAATTTTATTGATGATTACTCAAGGTACATTTTTTTTATGAAGCATGAATCCGAGACCTTTGAGAAATTCTAAGAATTTAAGGCTCAAAAACAGAATCATAGGGAAAACGATATCAAGTCTCTACGATCCGATCGTGGAGACGAATACCTCAAATGATGAGTTTTTGAACTACTTATCCGATGAAGGGATTGTATCCTAGCTCATCGCACCTTTAAACCCTCAACAAAACGGGTTTGCAGAGCTAAGAAATATAATTCTTTTGGAAATGGTTAGATCAATGATGAGTTATACGGATCTTCCCGAGTCGCTTACGGGGTCATACCTTGAAAAACAACGACTTACATTCTCAACTTGGTGCTATCCAAATCGGTTCCCAAAACTCCCAAAGAATTGTGGACCGGCTCAAGCCTAGTATGAGAGACACATGAGAATTTTAGGTGTCCCACTACATGTTGGACAAAGAAGCCGTAAGTTGGATCCCCGATCGTAATTAAAATTTCGTTGTAGGATATCCCGAGGAACAAAAAGGTGTATGTTCTATAGTTCAAGATCAAAAGGTGGTAATAAGCACCACTTTAGATTTTGGAAGAAGACTATATGAACCAAAGAAAACCCGTGGCTTAGATTACCTTAAATGAGCTTAGAGGGTAAACCTCAGTCTTGACATCATCTTAGATGATATACCAAACGATAAGTTTTCTACAACCGAGCCTCGTTATAGTGGGAGGGTTGTTAGACGTGAGAGATTCATGGGAATAGGAGAGTCCTCGGACTTGATTCCCTAAATCGACCCATGGACATATGACGAAAAGCACTCCAAGATAAGATGCGGTTTCTTGTGACAAAGAATGAAAAAGTTCAAGTGGGTTCTATGTTTCATAATAGAGTGTGGGAGCTAGTAACCACTTAATGGGGTCAAACTCATTAGATGCAAAAGTGGGTATATAAGAGAAAAGAGGATCGGACGGGGAAGGTTGAAACCTCTTAAAGCAAGACTAATGACGAAAGGTTATACTCGAAAAAAAAGGATCGACATATGAAAAAACTTTTTTCCCCAGAAATGCTTTTAAGTCCATCCGTATTCTTCTCTATCGATTCTTCTTTGCATTTCGACGTTGAAACTGGGAAATGGATGTCAAGACGCTTTTTCCTTAACTAAGTCTTGATGAAGAGATCTATATGCAACAACCCCAAGGTTTCATTGAAACAAAGCGAAGAACATCTTGTTTGTAAGCTCGAAAGTCCATTTATGGACTCAAACAGCATCCAGAGCTTGGAACCAATGTTTTGATCATGTTATAAAGTCTTATGGAATCAAAATGATTTTGAAAGTTGTGTGTATAAAAGTCGTTGTCGGACCGCATTGGTATTCTTAAGATCGCACGTAGATAACATTGTGGATCATCCGAACGATGTGAAGGTGAAGGTCGTCGCGGCATGTTTTTTCAAAATAGTTTGATATGAAAGACTTAGGAAAAGCCGGACAAATCCTTGGGATCAAGATCACCGAGATCGCAAGATAAGGATGATCGGGTTATCGCAAGTTTCATACATAGACACCAGCTTCAATTGCTTCAAAGATGCAAGATTCCAAGAAAGAATCGCCTTTCAGATTGAATCCATCTATCCAAGAAAATGTTCCCTAAGACGCGAAAAGAGATAGATGACATGAAAAGGTATTCCTTGGCTTTACCGTCGGAAATCTTATGTATGATTCTTGTGTACAAGACCGGATATCGGTTTTACCACTAGGCATGGTAGCAAGATATCAAAGTAACCCAGTGAAAGCGCATTGATCTACGCTTAAAAACATTCGAAGTGTCCAAAAAGAACTTCGGATAGAATGTTGATTTATCGATCGATACTCCAATCCCCATCGGCTACATAATGACCGGATTTCAAATCGACATAGATTCCATAAATTATCCTCCCTCGGTTAGTGTGTTTCCATTTGGGAAGTGTAGCCATCAAACGGACGAAAAGTGGCGTAAATGCATCACCGACTCAACCATGGGACTCGGGTAAGTAGTCGCCAGAAGCAGCGAAAGAACCGATTGAGCTCTAGATCTTCTTAGTGGACTTGGATGGTGTTCTCAATTTGTTCAAAGAATATCCGCTAGGGGTTACAAAATTCAAGAGAACCAAGAGTCCACGAAATAAACAAACACATTAAAGGAAATACATCTTATAATGAGAAATCGCGTTAGAGAAAATATAGATGTGGCAAAGATAGCGTCTGCGAGAGCGCCCTAGCAGATCCATTCACAAAGTCATTGCGCCTCAATACATTCGAGAGACATGTGAGTGGAATGGGTGTCAAGACCGCTAACTGCTGAGTATAAGTGGGAGAAATTATTAGGTTCGTGTAGGTGACATTAGATGTCACGGACTACTCGAGACGTGTTGTAGTATACTTAAAAAGCGACTTTGAGTATAAGTGGAGATTGTTGGGATTATAATGAAAAAGTATGCTTTTTACTTTGTATAATCGAAAACCTGAATTTTCGAGACTTATTTATGAAATAAATTGTTTATCACGATGCTTTAAATATGATTGAATGTTATATATATTTATTTGCATAATCGTTCAATAATTAAATGCGTGTTTACTTGAGGTTAATTTAGTGATACCGATCACGTAAGATTAAATTAACGGTCCCTTGTAACTAAAAAGTACGCTATTCACGACCTAGATGGAAATGAACAACCATCGCGAAAGGTTGAGGTGTAAGGCTCGGGATTGGTTTGTCTTGACCAAGAGATTACACTAGTGCATGATCGATGTTGAATAGGACCTCTGAGGAGGATAAATTCTTCGAATCCCAACAAGGAAGAATTAGACCTCGCTGGTTCGTTGTTTCTTAACCTTCGCCCCTTAAATAGATCACGTGGGATTGGTAACTATTGCTTTGACTTATCATGGGTAGCGAATCAAAGAGAGATTCAATACTTTTTATCTTGGGCAATATTATTGGTCACATGTGATTGCTAAGATTTAATACTTAAGAATCGTGGGTGCAAATCGCTTACTTGATTTGCCCCCTTAGGGAGGTTCATAAGTTTTATCATACCAAATCTTGCAAAGGGAATTAGTTTCCCAGATGGATAATAATGTTGAACCGTTCTCGACCAAGGACAAAAGATATTAATTAACGGAAAGCTATTTCAAATGGGCTTGAATTAATTAATGGGCTAGATAATCTTAAACACGGAAATAATGACCGGAGCCATATCGACCGTAATATGGGTTAAGATGGATGGTGCAATATTAATTATGTAAATGGATTAATTAATATTTACGGGCTTGAATTATATTGTGGCTCAATATTAGATATTCAAAATCCATTAGAAGGTCCAATCTTAATTCTCCTAAAGGCCCCATGAGTAGCCCAACATATAGTCCAATAACTGAAAAGGTGATTAAAATAAAATAAATATTGTTGCTTATATTTCCTCTAAATTTTCGAAAATTATGGATAAAAGAGGGAGAAAGATTTTCTTTGAATTTTGTTATGGAATGAAGATATGTATTCTTGGAATACAAGATTATCTCATTAAATTCAAGAAATCTCCCACTTGGTTATTCATAGTGATATTTCGAAATTTTTGAAAATAGAGGGCAAGAAAGATTTTCTTGATTTTCTTGAAAAGATATTATCGAAGATATGTATTTCTTGAAATACAAGTATATCTCATAAATTCAAGAAGATCCAAATCTTGGATTCTTGCACACTATATTTTTCGAAAATAATGTCATATTATAGAGGAGGTGGAATTTTGTGGAATATTTTAATTATGGGAAAAAGAATATATGAGATATATTCAAGATTTCTTGGTGACCAAGAAAAGTCTTTTCCCACATTGAAATATCACATAAATTTCGTCCACCCTCCCTCCTATAAATAGGGGATGATTAGTTCATTCTCAAGTACAATTCCATGTCTTTGGAAATATTAAAAATCCACGAAAAAGTGGTGCAACAAAGTTTATTTTTTTCCTTTTGTTAATTGTTCGACGAAAGTCCTTCCAATCGGATAGTTGAGCAAGGGCTAAGGGAATACTTGGGAAGTCCTTTTGTTAGTCCGTCCGACCAAAGTCACCGCCATCCCGAGAGGTACGCTCACGTAAACTCGTAGATTCCGACAAGGGTTTTACGTGGCTTTTTATATGCATGATATGTTGTTGCAATTATTATTTGAATTAATATAGATTAATTCATGCTAGTAATAATTAATGAATTAAATTTGTATTTAAATATTCACCTTAATAGATCCGTAAACTCATTCCCCAACAACTACTAATACCAATCAGACTATCATCGACCCTCTTGTATATTTTCTTATCCTCATTAACAACATCAATGACAAGGTCATCATGATAGGCCATACACGCATGGGGAAACCATAGGCAAAAAAAATGGTGAAATAATAGGGAGGCCAATATTCATCACCAATGAATTGTATATGGCTAATACACTTACCTCAGATTTCACCCTCGTCTCCACTTTTAATTGTTTCTCGAAAATCTCCACCATTTGTGGTAACGTTACATGAGAAGTGCCACCCAGATTGAAGATTTGGTAATGAGTCAGAGCCCATTTCTTCACACCCAAACTTGTACTCTTCTTTGCAATATCCAACGATTCCACACAACCTTTCACAATATCGCCGGTGTAGTTGAAATCGCAGAACAAATCATCCTGGTTCTTGTCGTAGTTAACCGTAATCAACTTACCTTGAAGAATATTCGAGACTGCGACAATTTCCTCAGGGATTGCGTTAATCTCAGGAGTTTGAGCAATAGCACCCTCCAAATCAATTGAGTCATCGCAGCTTGTCCAATTGATTTTCAAATCCACCACAATATTTGAATTGTATTCACCCATCTCATTTCTAGATACCGTAAGAGGTTTCCCCGGAAGAGCTTGCTTCTCTAAATCTAAATCCCATTTTCCTTTGTTCATATCTGTAATTGAATGGTATCCAGAATTTTAGAAATATGCTCAAACTTACCCATAAATCTACTCAACCCAATAATTTGTTGTTGTAATTTGAATTCACTAGCTTCTCTTTTTTGTGATTCAATATGGATGGGATTTTCCAATCGTTTTTGGGCGATTTCAAGCTATGTGAAATAAGCTTCCTCAGGATCGACTGCTTTGATACCAATTGTAGTGATCCGTTCACTACTCCAGTGATTCATGTTTTTGTGTGATTTTCTGGTAGTATAAGAGATGGAGATTGATACGTATCAGAAGGAGAAAGGGAAAATTGTGATAGAAGATTAGAGAGAGAAAGAGATTAAGAGAGACAAAGAAGAGAGAAATTGAGAGACGTGAATATTTTGCTTGCCCTATTACTTCCGGCTAATGGGTATAAATACCCTACATGCTACAAGTTAATTAAAGTAACTAATGGTCTGCAACATAAAATACTAAAGCACAATAACTCTTAATAGAAATAAAAGGCCCACAAATTAAATCCAATTGTCCATCTTCTTTCTTCTTCTCAAATCCTGTCTTCGATATCAACAGGTACATGACAATCATTAAAAACTGGAGATCGGTGCAGTACGTTAATATCATTCAGCGTACCTGGTGTTCCAAAGAAAGCATGCCATATCCATAAGTCATATGATGCAACAGCTTCCAAAATAATTGTTGGTTTTCCACTTCTCCCTGCATATTGTCCAGCCCAGGCAGTAGGACAATTTTTCCATTCCCAATACATGCAGTCAATACTACCTATCATACCGGGGAATCCACGTTGTTCCCCGACATGGAGTAGTCTTGCTAAATCTTGTTCATTGGGCCTTTTGAGGTAATCACCACCAAAGCAGGAGATGACGCCTTCTACAAACTTCATGAGAGATTTCCTTGTCACAACTGCACTCATTCGCAAATATTCATCAACGACATCAGTTGATGTCCCATACGCCAATTCCCTCATAGCTCCAGTACATTTTTGTAATGATGAAAGACTTTATCTACCTGTGGCGTCAGTTTTGTTGAAAATATGCATCATTGGCAGTAACTTGACCAACTATACGAAGGAATAAGTCTTTTCACATACGAAATCTACGTCGAAAGATTTCAAGAGTATACGTCGATCACAACAAAGTAGTCGTTCATCAAGCGTTGCTCACCCAACTCGTGTTGCCTTTCACAATGCCTTCTTCTAGCTCTAGTAGTGGAATCTCCTTCATTCAGATTAAGATTACTTAAGAGGAGATCCTCTATGATGCGATCTATTTGACGATTTTGATGAGTAACTCGTTCTTCCCATATATCAAATTCGATGAAATTAAAAGAATCAGAACTCGAACCGCTATCTATTGATTGATTTTCATTGAGAGACATTTGGAAAGTGGAACTAATAAAACTATTTGGTAGAAATTATGTTTGAGAGAAAGTAAGAGAAGAAGATAGGGATTTAGTGTAAGTTTAATGTGGTTTGAGAGGATATATATAGGAAAAGAAGAGTGGAGACACAATTTCAATAATGTTAATTACTATTTGGAATGGGGTTTGATTCAATGGACAAAAGATAGTGAAGAAAGGTAGTGGTGGGATTCGTCATAATTATTAGACAGGTCCATATGAATAAAGGTAGTGGTAGAATACATCATAATTATTAGACAGGTCCATGTGAAGAAAGGTAGTGGTGGGATTTGTCATAATTATTAGTCAGGTCCATGTGAAGAAAGGTAGTGGTGGGATTCGTCATAATTATTAGTCAGGTCCATGTGAAGAAAGGTAGTGGTGGGACTCATCATAATTTGGACAAGAGCATATGAATAAAGGTAGTGGTGGGACTCGTCAGAATTATTAGACAAGTCCATGTGAAGAAAGGTAGTGGTGGGACTCATCATAATTTAGACTCATCAGAACTATTAGACAGATGCATGTGAAATTTGTCATGATCATGAGTTGGGAACGAAAAGAGAGATATAATTGGGGTTTTTAGTGTCAGTGGGGATAAAGGGAATTGCACCTGAGGGGTTTTCGTCTGAGCCTGAGGGGTTTTCTACTGAGCCTCAGGTGGGGTTTGCATCTGAGCCTGAGGGGTTTTCTACTGAACCTCAGGTGGGGTTTCCTGAGGGCCTTTCTACTGAGCCTCAGGTGGGGTTTGCATCCCGAGCACGGGGGGTCTCACCGAGCCTCGGTGGGGTTTCCGTCCCGAGCCGAGGGGTTTTCTAACAGCCTCGGGTGGGGTTTGCATCCCAACACGAGGGGGTTTTCTACTAAGCCTGAGGGGCTTTCGTCTGAGCCTCAGGTGGTGTTTAAAGTGAATTGGGCCTGAAGAGTTGGCCAACAAATGGGCCCAGAAATAATTAAGGTTCAGCCCAGTATTTCATTTAATTGTTTTTCAGTAACTTTATTTCCCTAAAATTGTGATAAGCCCATTTGGTCCCCACTCTCTGATTTAAGGGACAGTTTGTTGCAGAATTTTGATATCAGAAAATTTACAACTATCCTCTCTCTTCTAACTATCTCTCTTCCTATCTAATTCTCTCTCCCAATTTCTTCAAATCTTCATCTCTTACTCTCTTCCTCTATGTGCAATTTACCTTCTTATTTCCAGAAAAATTATACAAAAATATGGATTGTAGTGTTGGTAGCGCTGGGTTCGCTACAATTGGTATCAGAGCGAACTATTCTCGGGTTGTGGGTTATGAGCCTAATCAACGGCTCAAGGTGGAAAAGATCTTCCATGAAGGCGATTTAATTGATGATTTGGGAACTGCTATTGGAAAAGGGTTTCAAGGTATTCAAGCTTTGAACCCCTTACCTAAAGTCGATTTCCCCCATTTTGATGGTACTCGTCTTAGGCTTTGGATCCTCAAATGCAATGGGTATTTTAAATGTATTCCTGATATAATGGATTTACAAAAAATCAAACTAGCGTGTGTGCACTTTGAGGGTAAGGCAACACATTGGTGTCAAAATTCCAGGCTAAAACAAGTAGATATTACATGGCAATAATTTTTAGAAGTGTTATCTGCTAGATTTGAGGGATGTAAAGAAGCTAAAATTAATTCAGAATTTGATAAATTAAGGCACAATGGTTCTTACTCAGATTATGTAGAAAGATTTGTAGAATTGAAGGTTGGGTTGCTACTATTGAACAGCAGGGATTTTTCTGAAGAGTATTTTGTTGCTAGTTTTATTAATGGGCTCACTGAAGAATTACAAGCTTTCATCACAAAGTCTGAACCAACCACCTTGCAACAAACAATTGAGCTAGGAAGTAAGTATTTGGAAACTATTGAAGCCATCACTAAAAAGATAACTATTGAAGAAGAGGAATTATCTTATATTAAAATGGCAGGGGATTCTGATACTGAACTTTCTCCTTATCAGTTGGAAGAAATCCAGATTCGCTTGTATTTGATAGCTTTGAAATCTGAGGTCTATCAGAGTACTCCTCAATTAGAAGGTTTGCTAATTAGTGAATCCCAAGATGTTTTGGAGGCATCCAAAGGGTTTCAACCTAGTGAATGTGAGGCATACCTTTTGAATTGTCTTTTGAAGTTTCACAAACAAAAATATGGTCAGATTCATTTGATTGCATCAGCTACTTCTGGTCTGAGTTGCTATCATGATGACTTTGATATTGTTGTTGTTGATGAGGTTTTGGAAGAAATTAGAGTGGGATTAGAACAAGACTATGAAAGAATCAAGCAACACATTCAAGATCTGGTGGACAACGGAGAGTTGCTGGAATTCGTGGAACTCGAGGATCATACAAGCTTGATTAAACTTGTTAATTCCGGAAGTGAGTTTTCGGAAGGTGAGGCAACTATCCCAACTTCTTTTCTTGAAGCTAGAAATTCAGTAGTTATTAAGGGATCCTCAATGATACATTCAACTGCAAATTTAGTTCTTATTGGACTTGTTGATAGTGGAGGGAATGAATACTGTGGAGGAACTTGTATCAGGAGTGTTGTTGAACAAGGGAATGCTGAGTTGCTTGGTGAATTCGGTAGTAGCAGCAGATATGGAAATCTGGGTGGAGGTGTTATTGAGATGGGAAAGGATCAGAAGCCATTACCTATTGTAGAAGTGGTGTATCTAGCTGGCTGTGATGTTTATGAATTAGTTAGGTTGATTAGCTGAGTTGTTGATTTCATTAGTTTGATATCGCTTGAATTTAGTGTTGGGAAGGTTGCAGATGAAGAGATAGTTCAGATATTTAGAAGTTTTGGGGTTGCTAAATCAAGAAGTGATATTGTTCAGGGAAGCTCAGGAAAATATGCATATTATGTGGAAAATTATATCAGGGGTGATAAAATTGGTGGCTGGAAACCTCAACCTGTTCCAGGCCCCAAAGATGTCCGAGTAGTTCAGATAGCTAGTGGTGGATATCTTTCTCTTACTTTGACAGAAAAATGAGAAGTTCTTTCATGGGGTCATGGTGGGAATGGTCAACTAGGAAATTATACAAAAATATGCAATCTATGTGCAACTTTTATAAGTTGTATTTATTTAGATCCTTGGGGACAAGGATCTCAAAAACGGGAGTATTGTCATGATCATGAGTTGAGAACAAAAGGAGAGATAGAATTGGGGTTTTAGATTATCGATGGGGATAAAGGGAATTGCACTGGGGTTTTCGTCTGAGCCTGAGGGGTTTTCTACTGAGCCTCAGGTGGGGTTTGCATCTGAGCCTGAGGGCCTTTCTACTGAGCCTCAGGTGGGGTTTACATTTGAGCCTGAGGGGTTTTCTACTGAGCCTCGGACGGGGTTTCCTAATGGCCTTTCTACTGAGCCTTAGGTGGGGTTTGCATCTCCCGCCACGAGGGGTTTTCTCACCAGCCTCGGGTGGGGTTTGCATCCCGAGCTGGGGTTTCCTCACCGAGCCTCGGGTGGGGTTCCGTCCCGAGCTGAGGGGTTTCTCTTGAGCCTCGGTGGGGGTTTGCATCTGAACTGAGGGGTTTTCTCTCCCGAGCTGAGGGGCTTTAAACCCGAGCCTCGGTGGTGTTTAAGCCAATTGAGCTGAAGAGTTGGCCAACAAATGGGCCCGAAATAATTAAAAGTTAATTGATGTATTTCATTTAATTATTTTTCAGTATCTTTATTTCCCTAAAATTGTGATAAGCCCCTTTGGTCCCCACTCTCTTATTTAAGGTACGGTTTGTTGCAGAATTTTGATATCAGAAAATTTACAACTATTCTCTCTCTTCTAACTATCTCTCTTCCTATCTAATTCTCTCTCCCAATTTCTTCAAATCTTCATCTCTTACTCTCTTCCTCTATATGCAATTTACCTTCTTATTTCCAGAAAAATTATACAAAAATATGGATTATAGTGTTGGTAGCGATGGGTTCGCTACAAAATTCAATAAAGAAGGAGCAAAATAATATCAGACAAGTACATGTGAACACAAATAGAAAAGCTTCATAACACCAGACTTCATAATTAACTAAAATTACACAATAGAAAAGCTTGCAAGACAATAGCTAAAACACATAAAATAAAATTACATAAACTTTGACATTAAATGGAATTTCACCTCTTCTTCTTGTGGGGGTTAAGATCCTTTTTGCATCAATGCCAACAAAAAAGTCCGTGTTGCATTTTTTTTTATTCTCCATATTCAATTTCTCCTTTCCCAAATCCTTTATCGCTTCAACCTCAGCAGCTTTAGTGAGTCTCAATGCACGAATTTCTTCAACAATTTCTGAGTTATAGCATGAGATTGTGATGCCTTGCCTTTTCCCTTTTTTTCGCCTTATCTCTACTCGTAGGACGTGAAATAGATGAATCGCCACTGCCCAGAGTTTCTGGATTAGTTGGGATGAAATATGCTCCATCTTCATCGATCCTTGATCTCTTCGAGCTACCACCACTTTCTTCATTACCCTCGTCATCTTCAAAGATGGTAACGCCGTCCATCGCCTAAATTCATTTCCCACTTGGGATGTTTACACATAACCTCATTATATACGTGCTGCTTCGAATGCTTTGCCATCTCGCCACGATGAGATGGTATGAGCTTCTATTACAATATCTTGTTGACTCATTCCGCTTTTTTTTTTATATATGCTTCTCGTAAATGACAATCCACTTGTTGACAGAGATACGATTCGTTGATAATGACTCTTTAATGAATCTCGATTTCTTTCATGTATCACACGTGGATTTTTCTTTTTTCGAGCTTCTTCGCATAATTTATGTACTCTTGCCCACATCGAGCCAAATTTTTTGATTTTTTCACTTATCTTATCTTCACTAACGTGAATCCAAGAACATATAAGGACTACATCTTCTTTTTAGAGACTAATTTTTCCTGAGTTGAATTGATTTTTTTTTTTTTTGTTTGGATTGGTTGAAAATAGGATTTTGGTTCAAATTTGGAGAAAATTGAGAATTTTCTCCATGTTGAGAGGATATATAATCTTCTGGGCTCATAAAAGATTCAAAATTTTGATAATTTTGAGTGTTTGGATTATTTGGAGAGTTGGAAAAATAATTTGGGTACATTGGATCCATGATAGAAGTTTGGAAAGATAATAAAATGGGAAGAGAAATGAGAGAATATGAATTGTGATTCAAAATATATCAATATTGGTGTCATTTATAGAAATTTTTTTTTAATTTTTGGTATATATATTTTTTTATTTTATAAATAATATCGTGATAATGAAAATCTAAATATTATCCAACAAAAATATTACTACCCAAATGAAAATGAGACATGTGACCACTAACTTTCCTTGAATACCACACCCAAATTGGTATGGTTGGCCGTTTGGAACGACTAGTGCATTAACAATTTTGAATTTTTTTTTGTCCTCTTCTGAAATCGGATCGGCTATGGCAACCGATAAACATAGTCTAATAGTTCATGAAATGTGGCGAACCCAATTTAATTGGGCTATCATTTTAAATTAAAATAAAAACTCGTATAAGACGATACGTGGCATTTTAAAGATTTAATTTAACACAATTAACACACGCCTCCTAAAATGTTAAAAGTCAAATACCAAATCACACTCATTCTCACAAATGGGCGATGCCTCACACAAACGTCTTTATTTTATTAAATATAAACTTTTTTGAAAAGAAAAAAAAAAGTCTTTTGCTCCTCTTTTTTATTTTTAAAGAGTCTAATAGCATTCACAAGTCGTGTATTTTAATTTGAAATTAAAGTTCGTGACTGCAAAATCTGACATCTTCTTTTTTCTCAAAGCAAAGGGGATTAAGAAATTCTTACATTTATGTTAAGAATACTCCATTTAATTGTAAGTACAATGTTCTATATATTTGACACTAAAAAATAGGAGTAAACATTATATATAAATGATGGGCCCAACAAAAATTATGACACGCCCCAAATCCACTTATCCGGCGATTTTAATTTGATGGGTTCAACCGTTCAAGTTCCACTTGTCCAAAACCAAATCAAACAAGTTTGTGATATTTTTTGTATATTTTTTTTATTTACAACTAAATTTATTTATTTTTTTAAATAAAAAAATTATTTGGTTTTGCAATTGTAACTTTCTTATTTACCTTTTCCTTTTTTTCCATTATCAACTGTTTTTCATTTTTTCCTTTTCTTCTCTCTGTTTTCCAAAGGCTTCTCCAGATTTGAGATTCTTTTTACCCAATACACAGAATAAAGAGAAGTGAACAGAAAGCAAAGCCTTTGAGCTATAGCCTATATGTAAAGCAGGAAAAATATATAGAAAATACAATATCTGTTTTCCAGTAAAATTAATCAGAGAGTGAGAAGGGGGAAAACGAAGGGCCTGAAACAAAAAACAAAAAATAAATGGAGAAAGTGATGAATATATTGAAGCCAAAGCCCAATCCACAGCAATTGCTCAGAGATTGGCAGCGCCGCCTACGCCAAGAATGCCGCAATATGGAACGCCAAATCCGAGGTCGTTTTTTCATATAATCATATGGGGTTTGTGTGTTTGCGCGAATTATTATTTGTTGGGCTATTTAATTTTACTGGTTTTGTTTGTTTGATTTGCTTTAAAGTGTTTCCTTTTGTTGGTGGGCTTGATTAGATATACAGAGGGAAGAAAAGAGTGTGCAGAAAGCGATCAAAGAGGCAGCGAAACGAAATGACATGGGTTCAGCTAAGGTGCTGTTTATTTAATTCATAATCTTATAAGTTATATGGATAATGTAATTAGTTTCCATGAATGATCAGATGAATTATTGGGGAGATTGGTTGGAGTTTTGTTCTGTTTTGTTCTAATTGATTTGCACAGTATTTCATTATCATAATTGTTCTCCAAAAGTTCAAACATTTTGCAAGTGTGAAGTAGGGATGCAGAAAGGATCAAACTCGAGAACAGGAATTGAGAGGATTTAGATTTTGGGGACTCTATTTTAGTGTGAAGGATTTTAGATTTAGTTGGCCATTTTAAGTGCATATAGTGCTGGTGTGAAAGATTATATAATATTTATACAAAGGAGGGCTTATGTAAATGGCCATCTAATTTATAGGGGGCGCTTGGTTCAAATCCTTCAATGGGAATGCTAACGGGAATCATTGAATTGAATAGTGAATTACAATCAGAATGATGGTTACATTTTAGTGTTTTGCTCTAATCTTGGAATAAGTGGGGATAAAAATGAGGAATAGTGAAATGATTGAGGTGAAACAATCATAGGGTAGTTAATCAAAATCAGGTAATGGTTACCTTATTTTGGGTCTCATTACCTCGTTCGAAGTATGATGAAGGTGAATTTATCATATTTTATTCACATTAACCACCACAATTACCTTATGCTCATTCCCATTAAAGATTTGAACCAACCGCGCCCTACGTTTGTCATTGTTTTTTTTTTTTTTGAAAGGATAAGTTTGTCATTGTTACTTACCTGCAAAAGTGGGATTATGCTTGATAGATCACTTGTCATACAGGCACTTGCAAAAGAAGTTGTGAGATCTAGAAAGACAGTGAATCGACTCTATGAGAACAAGGCACAGTTGAATTCAATATCAATGCATCTTGGAGAAAGTGTTGGTACTGTTTTACTCTGGCATGATATTATACAGAATTCTTAAGTTATGAATATGATTATGGCATTATGCCCATAGATGACGTATTTGTCTTTGTTTCAAGTGTTCAATTAATTGAAATCCCTATTCGATTTTTTATCAGCCTGACATGCTTTATGCTAAGTTGTGAAACTTGATAGATTTTACCCTTTGTTTTCAAACTTTACAGCAGTAAAATTTACGCTTATCAAACGTGTATCTTTTTCTTCAATATATTTTTCAACTGTTATAGTGAGGAAGAACTCAGATTGCTTGTGTTAGAAATTCCACTACATATATAGGCTTAGTCTAGACTTCTGGAAACATAATCCATGCAGTCACCATAAAAATTGTTGCCAACAATAGTGCTTCTTCTAGTTTTGGTTGGGTTGCTCTCACTTTATTGCATGTTGTCTTAATCTCATATACTTTCTACTTTTATGTTAGTGACATACGTCTTACTAAGTGGACAAATAAAGGCTTATTATATTTGGTTGTCATTTGCTTTTGAAATTGTTAGTGCGTAGATTTCTTGTGATAAGATTTTGCATCTATGTGTGAGTGTCATTTCTCCATTTGATATTGTCATTTCGGTGTTCTCATTTCCTGTTATGATATTTCCTCACTTGGTTCTTCAGCTGTTGCTCGAACCGTGGGACATTTGTCCAAAAGTGCTGAAGTCATGAAGCTTGTCAATGATCTTATGAAGGCTCCAGCAGTAGCGGTCACGATGCAAGAATTCAGTAAAGAAATGACTAAGGTATTTTTTAAAATATTTTAGGGAAAATATTTTTTTTAGTCCTATAAGTTTGCCCATTTTTTATTTCAGAACAACTATACTTTCCTGAATTGAATTTCATCTTGTTAACTTTCAAAATTCAATTTTCTTAGTCTTTTGACCAGCTACAAATAAAAATTGAAAAAAAATGTCATGTACCTTAAAACCGGCTACTGGCCTGTTGTAGTTTGTCAAAAGACTAAAATGTTGAATTTTAAAAGTTAACATGATGAAATTCAATTTGGGAAAGTGGAGTGTCCTAAAAGAAAAAATGGGAAAACTTACCGGACTTGAAAAAAACTTGCCAATTTTTATGTTTAGTTATTGTGGATCATAAAGACGCTCGCCCTATTGTATAAGGCAGGCATATAATTGAGCTGATTTGGGCCTTCCTTTAGTATATGGCTTGTTTGGTTAAGTCACAGAGCATCTGCAAATTAGAAGCACCATCAAGAAAAGGTGGACTAAATTATTCTGGGTTTTGTAGTATTTGTACTTCAGGAAATTGCACAACAGGGTTAAAAAATTATTAGAGATATTTAAAAGACCAGATAACAATACATTATATATTGTTGAAAAAATCTCTTTTTAATAAATCATGATGTATTGCAGGCTGGTATTATAGAAGAAATGATGAACGACGCTATGGATGATGCACTGGATTCTGAAGACATAGAAGAGGAGACCGAAGAGGAAATCGAAAAGGTCTTAACAGCAATTGCTGGAGAAACAGCAGCACAACTTCCTGAAGCTGTTAGAAAGCAGAAACTAAAACAACCTGCTACAAGTGAACAAGAAGAGGTATGTTGAGTTCTATCTGCTGATTTTGTCTCATTTTCTGTTTTTCAGTCTTTAATTTGTCGGGCTCGTTCTCTGGAATCACAGGAGAATGTTGATGATGAGGAAGAAATGGAAAAATAAGGGCTCGTCTTGCTAGAGTTCGATCCTAACCTACCCCATTTTTGGATATATATTAATCACTTGATGTATCATAATTGTCTGGTTCTTTATTTTACCTTTCATCTTTACATATCTGTCTGTATGAGAGGGAAATGACATGACTGGGGTTTACATATGTTTTCTCCATTCATTCTTCCATTTTCTTTGTTTTGCTTTCTCTCTTCAGTGATGCATATATAGTCCAGTTGGGTTCAAGACAGCTTCATATACTCTCCAATGGAAATGAAATAGGCATAAAAGTAATTTTAAAAATGGGTGAGTATATATTAAGTTATTAATTTATGTTGCAGAGTAAACTTTCGTTTGAATTTAGGCAATGCTAGGTTCTGGAGGGGGGATAATTTTGGATACGGCACACTAACACAATATGGAAATGATACCAAAATTACTGAGTTAATGTTAAAGCTTTATGTATTTATGGGGTGCCGTACTGTATCGAGAAATATCGAATCATACCGTATATTGTATTGAAAATTGAAATACTGAAATTTCGGTATATTAAAATTGCATATTGAATACTGTACCGAAAATTCGGTATATTGTATCGTATCGAAAATTTTGTATATTGTTCTATGCCAAACTGTTTCATACCGATTGTTTTTTTAGTATTTTATTTAGGGATGGCAACGGGGCGGGTTTGGGACGGGTTTGGCCAAATCCGTAACCCTCCCCGCCATTTTTTTCCCTAACCCCGAAACCCAACCCGCCCCGCCCCGCCCCATGAACCCAGCGGGTTCAACCTGCCCCGCATATTTAATTTTGTTTTTCCTTTATTTTTTAATCCGTACTCCTAATTTTATAAATGTCATTTTTAAATACATATCGTTCCTAAAAAATAAAACATAAATTAGAATCATCAAATTAAAACAAACAAAAAATACATAATATCATAATTAATCTCACATTAAAGAGAGCACAAAAAGGACTACAATTACTCATTATTCATTAATTAAACATACCTCATCAAAATAGACATCTTATTATACTGTTTTTTCTTATTATAGTATTGTTATCTTATTATGAATCTACTATTGCATTATTACTTAATACATTTAATATATACTATATATATATACGGGGCGGGTTACGGGGCGGGTTTGCCTAATACCATGACCCGGCCCGCATCCGGTGGGTTTTCGTTTGATCGGGTTTTAACCCGTCCCATAACCCGTTTGACCGGGTTTAACCCGCCCCATCCGGTGGCGGATTCGTGCAGGGTTCGGGTTAAAACCCGCCCCACTGCCATCCCTAATTTTATTTACGGCAAAATGCCGAAATATTGAGATATCGAAATCTCGAATTTTTTTGGGTATATCAGTATACCGAAATATCGAAAACTTTTTATTTATCATATACTATTATCATACCAAAAATTTTCGATATGATATTTTACTGTACTGAAAATTTCAGTATATCAAAATTTTTAATAAATTAGATATTTTCGTACAATAACTGTGGTATACTCTAATTTTTAGTATTTTTCTCACCCTAGTTGTTATCGTGTTAACAGGACGATAATAACACAATTTCAAAAAATGGGTAACACTTACTCATTTCTACTTAATTTTTTTCTACATATAGTATGAAATGACCCTAAATATTTTTTACCCACCATGGTCATTGGTCACCAATCGCTATGTTCCACGGTCTAAATTAATAACATGTGAAATGAACAAGAATATCCAATGAAACCCCATAATCTTGAGTCCATGTGATAAAGATTCAGGAAGTAAAATAATCTTGGAACATAAAAAATGGCATAGAGAAAATGATCTGGGCACCCACCGCTCACCAAAACAAGAATCAGATTTCCAAAACAAAAATTTATCTTTTTTTTTTTGCTTTTTTTATAATTAAAATTTTCCAAAATTTGAGTTTATTAGTTTTTTTTTTTACTTGAAAATCATTCTCATCGATACATATTTGAATATTAATTGCTCTTATCATTCTCATTGGAAAGATATAGACCAGACACCAGAGGAGTTCTCTTGGCTTTTTGAGGAACAAAGTAGGAAATTGACAAATACATTTCTATCGTTTTAAAAAAATATATTTATTATATATATATGTGCATAATTTTAAATAACTTGTGTATTTGGTAGATTTACAGTAACTACATATTTGATAAGTTTATTATATGATAAATTATTTAAACAATTTATAAATTTAATATAATTGAAAAATAAAACTTTAAAATATACATACATGCAAGATGAACAAATAAATTATGCGTACACAATGTATTGTAGAATTTACTTTTATAAACAATATTCCGCATAATATGTGGAGAGTCATCTAGTAAAGAATATAACTCTTGAAACAGTTTCATAAAAAAATGTTAAATTTTGTATGCACCAAGTGCACATAAGACTGGTTCCATAAAAAAGTTTAGTAATTAGATTCAATAGAAAATAACAAGCAACCCAAAATTAATCAAGACAAGATTGAATTTAGACACTCAATTAGCGATATAGCTCAATAATTTGGTTTAAATTATACTTCATTGCACTTAAGTATTTCTTCTAACTTGAAGCAAAAGAGAAGATTTTGATTTTTATATACAAGTACTCAAACTTCAAATCAATCTCGAATTTATTGTATTTGTTTCAAATTGAGTTCTAAGTCAAAAAATCAAATTCAATCGAGTTTGAATCATTTCGAGCTCAAGATTCTTCCATTGCAGCAACTCAAACTTGGCTTTGAATCCACTCAATTGAATCACTAACTTATTAACTATTGGATTATTGGTTACACTTAGATTAAAAAATTATTGAATTATTAGATTTATTAATAATTAACAAAACTATGATTATCGCTCAATACTAATAAACAATTAATTAAATAATTATTCAAAAATATAAAAAATAATTACTTACTAATTTATAAAATACTAATAATATATTATTCACTTAAATGCAAATGTTAATTGGGCAGTAGAGGGTCATGATACTTGATATAATATGGGTATGTAAAAGGGTAATTTCATTCCAAAATGTGTGTAATTTTTATTTTTTTTCAATTGGAGTCGGTAATATATATTTCAAGTATACGAAAGTGGTTATTTTATATCTTCTCCCTTAATTTAAACTAGAGCACTGAATTAAAAAAATATATACTTATTTAACTAAGGCCCAATGAGAAAATAATTAGTAGTAACTAAATAAATAGCAATAGCCGAATAGACTAGGCTGGGCTGGACATGGTGCCACATAGAGACATCATTGCACATTTTCTTCAACATGAAGCTATGATCGGATCTCAAGTGTTCAACAGGATTGACTCTACTATTTGGACAACTACGACTTGGACGATTTGGAATTCCAGAAATGACAGATTATTTGAGAACACTAATTCGGACCCAAAGAAAGTTTTTGAAGAAATCAAGGCAAAGACATGATCATGGGTGACGACAAAAACCCTAAGTTAAGTTACACAAAAACACGTGTATATATATATATATATGAGTATATAGTTCCCTAAATATGAACATGAATAGAGTACACTCTTTCCATTAAATCCGAGACCGTTGCTTTAAGGTTACAGCTTGACGAATCTTGAATCAGGCGCAGCCACGATTTTAAGGTTTATATTGCTTGCAAGTAACAACTTTATCGACCCCAACCACGATTTTCATGAAGAAATAATTAACAAACATTGCTTTCTCTCAACCATTACACAAGAGGATGATGTACTCTACTTAATTAATCATTTGATATCTATTTCCTGTTGTAGTATTTTTTATTAATATATATATATATATATTTCATTTTATCAATATATTATTAGTTGTATAATTTATTGTGGTGACTGGTGAAGTAGAAAATCGATAGGGTGTTGTGCATACTAAGAAAATGAGTGGTTCTCACGTGCACGTTGCACTAGGTGCACCATGCACTTTATAGTGTATTTTAAAATCACGCAATTTATTGTAATAAAATGTGTAATTTATTTATACTGCATCGTGCAATTTATTTTCCATATTAATAATTATACGGTTCAGTATAAATAAATTATATATTTCAGTGCAATAAGTTACAGGTTCTTAAATACACTTGCATACAAGATTTATCCTAAGCAAGAAATAGTTTTTTTAATAAAAAACCATCAAGATACTGTACTTGGTTTAAACTTGAACGCAATATATATAATCTTCTTACTGTACTCATCGTTCATGTATTGAAAATTTCTCTTTCATTCTATAAATTTGCTTTATTTATTTGTTATTTTTTAAATATAAATTCAAGATTAGAAATAAAAAACGATAATCACTGAATACGTTCAATTTCGTTCATGTAGGGTAAATGAATTTAAGATCGGCTGAGTCTTTATCTAACTGCAAAAATTTCTATGTGAACTTGTATGATTGGTAATGGATTAGTAGATTAGGGTTAGATGGGTTTTAATCCATCTATCTAAGTGTTGATATTATGTAAAATAATTTTACCGTACAAATAATTTACAACTATTATTTTAAAGAAAAACGACAAGTACTAGTAACACTAATACCACATATTTAAAGGAAGCAACTTATATAGTTTGAAAATATACATAAAATACAAATTAATTGCATGATGAAACTAATTTACATACGATTTTATCATTATCTAATTGTATATGATTTCTATTTGTTTTTTTAGAATTACAAAAAATTTATAGGATAACCCTTGCATCCATCAGGTGCACCTTGCACTTCATAGTTTATTTTAGAACCATGTAATATTTTGTATTGAAATATGCAATTTGTTTACATTGAATCGTGCAACTACTAATATGAAAAAAAAAGTTGTATGGTTCAATATAAACAAAATTGCACAGTTTTAAAAATACACTATGAAATGCACAGTGCACATGATACACATTCTTCCCACTCAAATTTATAAATATAAATATTTATATTTATATGCTATATATTTATATCGAGAACCTAAACTGCTCTAACGAGTAAATATCAATTCAAATATGAAAGTTTTATGAGTGACACTCCTGTAAACCAGGTTCATGGTGTGAACCCTAATTCAATATGACTCATATCAAGTAATTGGGTTGACCCGAATTTTACCGTGTTTCGCAGGTTTTCTTCACGTGTTTCGTCTTTCGCCATCTTTCTTTCACGTTTTCGCCGCCTTTCTCCGTATTATTATTTTCCTCGATCGTCACTCTCACACCGCCGTTCGCACGCTCAATCATCTCATCTCTCTTGCGTCGCGCTCGCTTCACGCCCTCAATCATCTCTCTTGCTATGTAAAACTCTCACTTTTGTTCACAAAAACTCCCACTATTGCTATGTCAAACTCTCACTGTTATTAAGTAAAACTCTCACTGTTGCTAAGTAAAACTCTCACTTTTGTTCATCAAAACTCTCACTGTTGCTATGTAAAACTCTCACTGTTATTAAGTAACTAAAACTCTCATTGTTACTAAGTAAAACTCTCACTTTTGTTCACAAAAACTCTCACTGTTGCTATGTACAACTCTCACTGTTGATATGTAAAACTCTCACTGTTACTAAGTAGAACTCCCACTTTTATGTAAAACAATTATCACTATTGCTAAGTAAATCTCTCATTGTTATTCAATAAAACTTTCACTGTTATTCAGTAAAACTCTTACTGTTACTAAGTAAAACTCTCACTTTTGCTCACAAAAACTCTCACTGTTGCTATGTGAAACTTTCGTTGTTATTAAGTAAAACTATCACTGTTATTCTATAAAACTCTCATTGTTACTAAGTAAAACTCCCACTTTTGTTCACAAAAACTCTCACTGTTATTCTATAAAACTATCATTGTTATTCTATAAAAATCTCACTGTTATGTTATAAAACAATCACTATTATTTAGAAAAACACTCACAGTTGTTTAAAAAAAACTCTCACTGTTATTAAAAAACCAATGAATTCTTCACCATCTTTTCTCTCTCCAACAAGAAATTGATCGGCATTCTTCACCTTTAATCCTCTTCTATAACTACTAAACTCCCTTCAATTACCTCTGTTTCAAGATGACACCTACCACCGAAAAAAACTCCTTCTCCACCACTAGGCCTCAACCACCAGCTCTAAAATGTCTTCGCTACGATTCGCCAAACACTGAGTGTTGCTAATACAACAATTACAGTTTCTCGCAGCTCCAACATTTCTGCAAAATGTTCAGGAGGTACTGGACGAAAGGCAGCGCCATGCGCAGCGTTCCGATAGGTGGCGGCGCCATGGGCAGCCTTTTGATAGGCAACGACTGTCGTAAAAACAAGAAGGCAAAGTCTTCCTCCGGCGACTCTTTCAATGGCACGGAAGGGAGAGAGGAGAAGGGAGAGATGTGCGAAAAAAAAAAAACTCAAATGATATATATATCTAACCCATTTATATTGTATGGGTCAGATTTGACCCGGATTCATAGCATGAATCAAGTTTACACAAGTTTTATTTAGAAAAAGGAAAAAAAAAACCTATACATATTAATACAACTTTATAATCACTCCTGTTAGCAATTGATGTCATAATCAGTCAGCTATCATTTTGTCAAAAATAAACAAAATTAGTCCCGCAATTGCCGGAAAATCTACCTTTTAATATCAGACAAAAGCAATATAAAGATTGAGAATAGCAAGTACTCCATAGCAACCAACTCTTACCTACATTAATTTTATGTATGCTAAAGTACTTATTTAATTCGATTAATATGATTTAATTATGGTACTTTTTAGTTTTTCAAGATTAGATTATATATGTGCATATATTTCTTTGCATACTTATTTATTTTCGATTGTTCACTCATTTAAATTTGTGACCATTAATACACAAAGATTACATTATATAAAAATAAAATATTTGTATCTATAATCTCTATAATGCAAAGAATTTATAAAGTGATGTGGCAGGTGATGTGGCAAAATCATATTTCTTTATTTCAAATCTCTCAAATCTCATTCATTTTAAGTGTTGTTTTAATCTCAACCATTGATTTTGCCTTCTATTTTCTATAAATTGTGACTTCTCTCATTCATTTTTTCTCCATTTTATTTCACAATTTCTCATTTCTTCATCTCTAATTCTCATATGGTGACTATTATTGCCGTTTTATTTTTTCATATCATATTTCTCATTTGTTAAAAATGACGAAAATATATTGTTTATTGATGTCGATTTCATTACTATTCCATCAATTTGCATTAGTTGTTTCTATTATTTTGCAGTAATCTAATAATTCTTTTGTGATTTCAGAATTAGCTATTGTGGAGAAAGTTGCTTTTGGAGAACAATGTGATTCCTTTATTTCTATAGCGTGAAGAATGTGTTCATATTTTATTTATTTGTATTGTTTTTCAGATTTTTAATAACCGTTTTTTTATTTTCAGGTTTATATATTATCGGGAGAAGATTGTTTTTTGGAGAATGAAACATTATGCGTAGAAATGTTCATGAAGATGGTTTGATGACTATAATGAAGTCGATGATATATTATCAAGTTTCCTTTAATGTTTACAATTTTTGTATGTTCTATTGTAATGGATGTTCATCTCTTCAACTATTATTTCATTGAATATGATCCGATTTTCTTTTATTATAATAGATGATCGTCTCTTTAACTATTATTTTTTCGAGTATGATCCGATTTTTGCCACAATCAATACATATTTGTTCATGAATTTTTTTTCTAATAAAAGTTCATTATTCTATTTGGTGACTTTGAGTGTATAAATCTTTTTTCTCTATTGAAATCTCGATTGATACTTTTGTAAAATGCATACTAATACTATTTTAATTAATCGTGTAATGAAATCCGAAATTTAAGAATGATTAGTCAACTTCAGATTTAAAATTGATTACATAAATTATTTGGAATTAAGTGCAATAAAATATGCATTAATTATGTATGATAATATATGTGGAAGTTAACTATTTTGATTAAGAATATAGATTTACGTACTCATGATTTGAGAGTGGATTCCATAAATTCAGGCATGATTAATAATATTGAGGATTTAAAATTCAAGCAAGTCAACTATTGATTTCAATTAGTGATTAATCAAATCTGAATATTAAATTTATTGATAATTAATAAATATGGTCAGCTATTGTTTCAAATTAACTTACAAATTATTAATTTGTTTTTTTAATTTTAACTATTGATTTAAAAATATATAACAACGTTTATATTTTAAGAAAACTACTAATCCGGTCAACTATTGATTTGATTTCAACTATTATTTTATTATGCACTTAAAGCGTATTATGAGAATCTTAGAATATGTCATTATGAAATTTAAGAATGCATGATTTATGGAACGTATTTAGGAATTCTTATGATGCATGGTTTATTTTGACCGTAAAATAAATTATGATACATCATGCTAGCCTTTTTTAAGGAAACGATTAAGGTATTTAAAATTATGAGTTGATATATTCTTATATTTTCATATAATTAGAATGCGTGGTTTATGGGACTGTAAATATAGTATTTAAAACATGATTTTGAATTTATATCTAAACATATATTAGGAGTTAATATATTATTAGATTTCCGTCTAATTAGAATACATGATTTATGAAATTGTATTCTCTGAATTTAAAATGGGAAGTTTATTGACTTGGTTTGTGTTTTTTTTTACTATATCTTTGATGAATACTTTTCTTCAATGGTGGAAGTTTATGGAATTATGTGCTACAAGGGTTTATATATGAAATATGAATCTGAATCAATATCGATCCAAATGTTGTATTTACTTTGCTTTGTTTTTTTATTATTAATTATTTTATATTTTAAGGTCATTAAAAATTGTGTTTATATTTAACCTATCATGAGATTTTATGCAAATTTTTTTAAATTTGATTTTTATATATACACTGCGTAGATTATAACAACTTCTCTAAAGTATGATTTTATGTCATTTATTTCGAATTAATTATGAGAAAAAAGTGATTGCTAAAGTAAAATTAATAAATGAAAAAGAGTAAATAATTTATTTTTATTATTGTAATAATTAATACTTAAATTAAAATAATTTTGATACTTAAATTACAATGCGTTCAAATTTAAAATATTTAAATTTAAAATATATATTTAATTAAGATAGTGAAAATTATGGAATTCTTTCAAATTACGGTCGGGTAATTTACCAGATATACATCATGCCAGCATATAGTGTTTAGCTGACCTGATCAATATTTATGATTATTTTTTATTCTTTTAACTTTTATAGAAAAATTATTTAAAATTAAAATCTAAAACAAAAAATTGATCAATTTACTAATTCTATACTTTAATCTTACTGTGATTTGATTATTTTAGGAGATATTGAACTTTCAACATTTAAATATGTGTAACTCCCTTTTGTTTATATGGATAGATAAATCATTGCAAGCATACCTAGGACTTAAAAATTATAATAACAATTAAACCTATAAATGTATATATAATTAGATTTTAAGATTTTAATTTTGGAATCGTCATAATTTTTTTAAAACAAATATTATTTCTATATTTATAAATAATTGTGTTATTTGATTACTGCATAATTATCGCGATTGGTTGCAACAACAAATTGTATTGAAACTAGATTTGGTCGACTAAGAATTGTTTATCTATTTACATATTATATTTTTGGAAATGATATGTTACATGTGATCTATTTATGTACATTTTATATACTCCCTCCTTTCTGAAATAAATTGTCGTTTTATTTTATTTTGAAATTAAAATTAAAATGGGGTATGTATTGACAATTTTATCCTTAATTAATGAATAAATGAAGATCACACACCATGGTTTTAACTTGCCATGAAATTTTTTTTATTCCCACATCTTTATATAAGAGTATTTTTTTAAATTAAAAGAAGGATAAAATTGATAAAAAATAATGTTAAAAGGTCATTTATTTTAAAATTGAGGGAGTATATTAATAAATGCACATGTATATATAGTTTATGGTATCTTTCATACATTTTGGTCAACAAGTAATACATTTAAACCATCAATTATCTTCCTTGATTGTGAACCATCACTTATGTTATGTATAAAGTTGGTATGTTATGTTCTCATCGGAATGCAACTATTTTAGATATGTAATGTAATGAAATTTAGAATGAGTACCTTCACTTATGTTATGTAGACATTTTTTCCATGTTCAATGTAAAACATTTCAAATTTCATATTTTTTATTATTTTAGAAAAAAATCTGATTAAGCTAATTTATTTTAAATAATAAATGATATTTTTAAATTAATATAACCACCTTATTCTTAAATGGATTCGAAAAATGCCTTATAAAAATTTAGTCGTGGATTGTAATGTTTGGAAATGTAACAATGTAAATGAAACAAATGAATAAAATTGATAGGTGAATAAAAAAAAATTGTAAAATTTAATTTGTATTATACGACTCCCCAATTAATTGTTTGGTATTGAAGGTATGTGTGTTGATAATGCTTTTAACAAATATTGATTAACAGGTTGGGTTGTGCAACGAGATTGATTATTACTAAGTTGAAAGTCATGTTCTTGAGGCAAAAATCATTTCTGGAAGGATCCCATGATTGACGTTGACCACTTCAGATCAAACATTATCGATTAAGTTTTAAATGAGACAATTTTCAATCTTTTTCTACTTCGAAATAATGATACATAAAAGTAAATGTCAATTCCTATCGAAAATAGGTTTTCAAAGCCAATTTTTGCCAATAAGTTCAATTTGAGAAAATTGGGATATTAACCTTTTTTGGCCAAAAGTAGGACATTAACCTTTTTTTTTTTTTTTGCAAAAGTAGAACATTGACTTTGTTTTTTGGCAAATATATATAGTTCATTTTTCTCACATTAACGGATCTAAATTTACAAAAAAATAAAACTTACAGGCGTACTTTTGCTGAAACTCAAAATTTACAAACCTTAATTTGCGTAAACTCAATACTCATAGGCCTACTTTTGTCAAATTGAAACTACCTAACCCTTTGATTTTGAAGGAAGGAGTGCCGATCCTTTCAAAAAAAAAGGGGGGGGAAGGAGTGCCAATAGTGCTTCTTAGAAATATTGATCAAAATTTAGGTTTGTGCAATGACATGAGGTTTGTTGTCATAAAACTTGAAAATTATATTCTTGAAGCATAAATAACTTTCGAAAGGAATATTGGGGATAAGATGTTCATTACAAGGATGGCATTGAGTAATCCGAACTAAACAATGCATGTAAAGTTTAAGAGGAGTCAATTCTCAATCCTATTATGTTTTGAGATGACGATAAATAAAATTCAAGGTCAACCTCTTTCGACGATAAGTTTATATCTTTCAAAATCGATTTTCACATACGAACATTTATACGTGTATCGGTTTGGATGAGAGATCATACAAGTATACAACAAATGTTGTTTACAAAAAAGTTTTTTATATTTTTAATTTTGAGTACTTCTTTTGTTTGTTTTGTAATGTAAATTTGTAAATTCATTTGCGTTTTTATAAAATTATCGAGTATAATTTCACTTTTTGATATTTCAATTACATTTGTGAATTATAAATAATTTTTACCATAAAAATATTAAAAAATAAAATAAATATTCTAATCTCATTTTTTTATTTTACATATTTTTTTCTTTCAAACCGCGAGGCTCGCGAGGCTAAGCTCTAGTACATATATATAGGCGAATTTTCGATGGGATATTAATATGTATTTTGAAATGTTATGGAGTACATGATTTTTAGCAAAATACAAAATTTTTAAAATATATTTATTTTATTTTTCACAAAATATAATAATTTTCATTATTATTCACTTTTTTTACTAATTTTATTTTCCAGTCTTAATCCTATTGCATCTCTCAATCAAATTCAAATATACACAAAAGTCAAATTCATAATTTTACTACGACAAAGTCTTATATGCAATCGGTGCACGTATTTAAGATCCGTGCACTCGCCCCAACCCTACCCATATATTCATAGAACATGTCTAATATATTCAATGAGTCAAGTATTTTTTTAAATGAGTGTACGGTGCACTTGGATGCACAAGAGACCTACCCTTTTATTACATTATAAGAAAAATGAAGAATTGCCTACAAATTTTTTTAAATGGCTACCAAGTTTTCTTATAAAAATAATTTGGTCCTTAAAAAGTGAGAATTGTCTACGATTTACCTACCAATTTTTAAAATAATCTTTGAAAAAAACCCTACAAAAATAATTGTTTAAACAAAAAAATTACCTACAAGCAATCTACCTACACATTTGTAATTTTCGTATGCAAACTTACCTACACGAATAATTTGGGATTAAATTTTTTATAGTTCAGTAACTTGTCACCATTTTAAAATTGATCTCGATAGTTTTGACTTTTTTATTTTGATACTATAAATTTACAAATATTTTGAAATTAGTATTGTAAATTTACAAATATTTTAAAATTAGTCTTTTTACATGCAACTGCAGGTAAAGTAACCGGTCATGCCTACATGGAATTTTCATTTCATTTTTCTTTTTCTTTTTTATGTATTATTTTAGGGCTTTTCTTTTATTTTTCTATTTTTATTTATCTATCAAAACTAGCACATGTATTAATATGAAATTTTATTTTGTCAGTTAAAAAAAAGGGAACTGGTCTAATAATACGACTTTAACTAAATTTAAAAAATTAATAAGTATTTTTCATTAATAAAAAAATTACAAAAAATAATAAAAAAAATAATTATCAAAAGTAAAAAAATTATTATTCATGAAGCCAAAAATTAAAGCAGAAGAAGGCCATTCTCACCCAACACCGTCGTGGGCCAAACCCCGAATTTATGTATGAGTCATTTTTTAGATCAAAGTTCATCATCTCCAACTTCTAATTTCATATCACTCTTCATCTTCCCAAATTTCCATTCGTTGGTGCCACCGCAATCATCCAAAACCAAGCTAAAAATTAAAAAATATTAAATCGACGCACCCTCTTTCCCATCTTATATATCTCGCATCTTCAATTCTATATCCCAAAAATTTCAGATTAAAAGGTTGGAGATTTCAAAATTTGAGATCGATGCACAACAAAATCTGACTTCTTTAATTTCAAGGTGAAAGGTTAACCTATGGATTCTCCTCTACATCATCCATACAACTTTTGTGGGTCCCATATTCATCCAATTTTTACCTACTTTTCTCCAAAAAAGTATTTTCTCTCTTCATCCATTCCATTTGATGAATAATACTCTCTCTCCAATCTAATGAACACCCACAATGGTTTTAAACATCAATTTTCATCCATTCAATGGTTAAACACTCATTGGATGGACCATTGTGGATGCTCACATTGGTGTGGTGATTGTGGTGGTGTGGCGGCTAGGGCGGTGGCTTTGCGTCGATGTACGGATTTGAAGCAGGCAGAATATATAGCATACGACGACTTATATTACTACTCCCTCCGTCCCAGAAGACTTAGCACACTTTTTTTTTTGGTTTGTAACATAAGACTTTGCACACCAAAAAATGGACACACTCTTCTCAACTTATAACCTTACAACACACACTTATTACCCCATATACACACTTACTTACCCCATAAAATAACTTTCCTTAATCTTTGCAAAAGTTGGCGCAGAGTCTTCCTGGGACGGAGGGAGTAGTTTCTTTAATTAATTCACCTTTTCATTATTAAAACTTTTTTATTTTAAAAAATAATTTAAAATTTACTAAACTTACCCCGTTTAGAACCCTCCCAGTGGAGTATTAAAAAAGCCAGATGGCAAGTCAAACAAAAAGGACAAAGAAATTAGTTATCCACGTGGCAATTAACTTGTTGGTAACCTATTATAGCATATAAAATGATTAATTTTAAAATCTTTGCAAACTAACATACTAAAATCAAAAGTTAAAATTATCGGGACTAATTTCAAAATCGTGATAAGTTATTGGACTATAAAAAATTGACAAATTCTCATGTGCACCATATGCACCAATAAAATTGGTGCAATTTAATTTTAAGAGTTCTTTTTCTAATTTTTTTCAGTTTTAGTTTTTTTTTTCAATTTCAGTTTTCTTTTAACTTTAATTTCAGTTTTAGATTTTTTTTCCTCGACCGGACCCAAACCCGGCCCGAGTGGTTCATGGTTCACTCGGTCCAAGTGGTTCATTGTTCACCCGACCCGAATGGTTCATATATAATTTTATTTATGGGTTAGAGTTTAGAGTGCATAGTTCATCCAAATTAAAATTGAATCATTTGTGCAATTGGTGTACATGAGAGTAACTCTAAAAAATTTAATCCCAATAATTTCTTAGGGTATGTTTGTTTTGAAACTATTCCGAAGGATTTTAGACTTTATAATTTCACATATCCATTTAATACAATATTAAAATCAGGATTTCAAAATCCAATTTAAAACATAACCTAAACCCTACATATGCACCTATTCCCATTAATATTAATATTATCACTTTTACACAATTTCCAACACAATACTCAATCATTCAATCATTACAATAAAATATAATAATACAAATCAATCAACTTTTTTATAATCCTATATAATCATACTCAATAAAATCTCAAAACAAACATATAATTTTACTATTCATTAGGATTTTAAAATCCTAGATTTCAAAGTCCAGGATTTCCCCCGCCCACTGTAAACCCAAAACAAACATATCCTTAGACAATTTATATTTCCGTAAACAATTATATTTATAGTTTAAAAATAACCTATATAATTAGAAAATTTTGTAGGCAAATCGTAGACAAACCTTACTATTTAAGAATGAAATCATTTTTGTTGGAATTTCGTAGGCATGTTGAAAAAATATTTAAAAAATTCGTAAACAATGCACTATTTTTGTGTTTATTAATTTATCAATTAAGATTTTCTCAATCCTGCCACCGCCCGAAACAAACATACCTTAGGCTCCGTTTGAATGGATGGGTTTAAAATTTATGGATTTCACACACAAATCACCACTCTCTCCTATTTTAGTTAAGTGAATTTATAAATACTTAGATTTGAGTTTAGTTTAAATGGGAAGAATTTCAAATCCTCATCAAAATCATGTCATTTGAAATCCCACATCTCTCTCCCTCTCCCCTCCCCTCCACTCCTTCTCATCTATTGATAATTCATAATTTAAAATATATGTATTTTTATAGTTATTATTTTTTAAATATATTTATTTTAAATCCTTCCCTCATAAATAGAACCTCCGATCCACATTAACTGTATTTTCAAATGAGAAATTTAATTCAATATGATTATCATTTTGCACGCTGTTGGAGAAAATTAAGCTGCTTAATTTAAGCAACAAAGTCATATTACATAGATCACATTTATTTATTTTTATTTACCCATTTACTTTATTCATTGGAAATATATATATTTAGGGAAAACTACTCTAAGGTACAAAATTTTGGGAAAAATGACTCTAAGGTACATTGTGCAAAAAATATTTTGCACTTTAGTTCAAACTAGATACTAAAGTGCAACGTAATTTTTGCACATTGTACCTTAGAGTAATTTTTACATGAATTTTATACCTTAGAGTGAAGATCCCATATATTTAAACATCGATAAGTTAGATTGGGCGTAGTATGACTTTACACTCTACCGATATTAAATTATTAATTAATTGATAAAAGAGTAATTTTTGAACTACATTATTTAACCACACACAAAAGAAAAAGTATGGAAATATTAATTGCGAGATTTCCAACCTAAAAAAGTTGTCTTAATTTCTTCAGAACTTCAATGCGAATTTCAGAAATTCTTAAAATTTGGTAACTCACTTTTTTTAAAAGGAAAAGAAAAACCATTAATTAGGGAATCATAAAATACAGTTTGATCAGAAAAAAAAAAACAATATGGGTTGACAAATAAATTAGAAGACTCCTACAAAGTAACTCACTCTATGAAAAATACCTTAGAGTATTATTTTTTTAAAAAATTGTATAGGAGTAATATTCATTGTTGTAAGACAAATCATTTTTTCTTATTTTAAAATTAGATACTCACATTTAAAATATATATATATTAGTAGATACTTGCATATGTAAAATAAAAAAGAAATTTAACTCGTTCACATCTTCTGTTCTCTTTAAACAATATGACATGAATAGTATTACGTATTATGCAGTGCATCGCTCAAATGAAATGAATAATAAGTAAATGAAATAAATCTATTTACATATTGCAATATATGCATTCAATTCACCTTTATTTTCCATCTCTTTTGTAGAATATGGACATTGAACTTCGACTATTTATTGAGTATAATCATATTTTCTATTTAGGAAGACATAATAATAAATAACAATGATGCAAAAGTAGTCTTCATTTTCATGATCAAACCTTTAATATACCTTTTACCAAAATTCAATAGTACCATCTAATAACAATAATCGCTTTCCCCTATTTACCCATTTTGGCCCTCTTTTTCCATTTTGGATTATTATTTTAAAAGGACATTAAGTGTTTTGTAATATATTAACTTTGCTTCGTTTTTAAATTGATCCTGATTGTTTTGACTTTTTTTTATTTTGATCCTGTAAGTTATAATAAATTTTGAAATTGATCATTTAACCTGTTATAACAGGTCACCAAACAAGTAACTGACACTTATGTAATTATTTTATTTTTTCCTTTAACTTTAAAATGCCACCTAGGCTTTTTAAACCTAATAATTTTGAGTCGAAATTTTTATGCGTATTTTTTTAGGGAGAAAGAATGATTTTCTGCGTGTTTTAATTTATTTTTGGATTTTTCGATCAGTTTAGACCCAGTAAATCGACCTGTTTGCCCTTTTTTTTAATATACAAATTATTTTTAGGCCTAATTCAAAACCTGACCAATATTATCAAAATTAAAAAAGTTCAAGTAGCTCTTTAAAATTAAAGGAAAAAATAGAATAATTACACATATGATGATTAGTTGTTTTGTGACCTTTGATGACCTGCTGCAACAGGTTAAAAGATCAATTTCAAAATTATAAAAATTTACAGGATCAAAATTAAAAAGTCAAAATAATATGAATCAAATTCAAGAAGATACAAAGTGACTAGAGTAAAAAAAAAAACTTAATCCATTTTAAAAGAGCAGAAATAAAAATGGCAAAAGGCCGTTTCCCACCCCATCCCACACACGCAAACAATGCACATTTCTCACTCCTTTTTTCTGTATATAAAGCCATTACGGAAACAGTTCCTGCATTCCATCTCATAGTCTGTTACTCCAATGGCTTCATTCCATTGTTTCTCTCCTCACTTTTTCTTCGTTTTTCTGGTTTCTGCAACTGCTGCACTAGCAGAAAGCAATGGCGGCGGTATTTCCTACTCCGATTTTGAATTCCCGAAAACGCAGGCGCAGAAACTCATCAGATCGTTGAACTTGTTCCCGAAGCATGAAGTTAATCATCGTGCTGTACGAGACGATGGTGATTTTGGCGCATCGCGAATTGTTGAAAAGCCGCTGAGATTTCCTTTTCTGGCCGATTCGGGGCCTTCTCTTCAGGAATTGGGCCACCATGCTGGTTATTATAAACTGCCCCACACTAAAGATGCTAGGTATGTGATACTCTGTTTTTGTTACCTATATCAGAGAAGAATTTAGTTGATTTTCGTATACATGTGATAGTTTTTGTGCGTAATTGTGAATTTATATTGATCAATGACGAATTTGCTGAAGCATTTTATGAGGAGATTTAGTTTTTTTTGGTTGATTGTTTGACAGTTCATAAATACCAATTGGATTCTGAAAATTACCCTATGTATGTAATGTCTTCACGTCAATGGCGTTGCTAAATAATTTGTGTAACCGATAAAGAAGTATGCAATTCGTGCAATCTGAAAGTTGAAGCACATATGATGTTTGATAAGTGTCCTGAACTAGACTCGCTGCTTATAGTTACAAAAAATCATACCAGTGCTTGGAGCCTTAACTCTTAACCTACTTCATTGAATGAATATGTTTAAAGTTCAGCAACTTTAATTAATTTCAGGCCCAGATCTTTAACGATTTGCTTACAACTTTTCGTCCAATTGAATAAATACACTACCAAATTGTGTCTTGTTATGATACAGCCATATTTATCGCTGCTGAATTCTGGAATCTTGTCCTCATAAATAAGCATGATTTTTGTTTCTGTGGATTTCTGCAGTGCAATAAGTACCAAAATACATTTGCCAATGCATTATTGTTTTCTGTATTTAATCATGGTGTTCTTTTTAAGCTTATGAATGAAGTTATGTTGCTTAGCTTCTCGAGTTAATTATGTGTGCAGGATGTTCTATTTTTTCTTTGAGTCGAGGAACAAGAAGATCACCGATCCTGTAGTTATATGGCTAACTGGAGGACCAGGGTGTAGTAGTGAATTGGCTTTGTTCTATGAAAATGGGCCCTTTCACATTACAAGTAACCTATCATTAGCATGGAATGATTTTGGATGGGATAAGGTACTCTTTAGAGATAAATTTCCTACTATTTTCAGAGTTTCTCTTCTGTTTTACCTGCTCCTGTGATGTTTGTAAGCATTTGTTGATTAGAGATGGTAAAAATGCAGGTATCAAATCTTATATATGTAGACCAGCCAACGGGAACTGGGTTCAGCTACAGTTCTGATGATGATGATATTCGACAAAACGAGGAGGGTGTTAGCAACGATCTATATGACTTCTTGCAGGTTTTTCTTTTTTGTGTATTTTGTATTTTTACATAAATTGCATTGCACGTATGTGAATGTAAAGGGTGTTTGTTCTATAATGTTAGGCCTTCTTCAAGCAACATCCTCAGTTTTTAAAGAATGACTTTTTCATTACTGGAGAATCATATGCTGGGCACTATATTCCTGCTTTCGCTTCTCGGGTTCATCAAGGAAACAAAAACAAGGAAGGACTTCACATTAATCTGAAGGTATCTTTCTGACTAGATGTATATAACATTCTCTATTTTCATTTTTTTTTTCTGCTTTTTGTGTAAATTGTCCATTACTTCTCAGGGATTTGCCATTGGAAATGGACTTACAAACCCCGAGATACAGTACAAAGCATACAGAGACTATGCATTGGACATGAAACTAATTCAGAAATCTGATTACAACAAGATGAACAAGATAGTTTCAGAGTGCGAACAAGCAATCAAGCTTTGTGGTATTTCCAACTTCTTACACTATTCCACACGCTAACAATTACTCCTGTATTACAATCTCTAATATCTGAAATGTGACATTTTATTTTGTATTTCATCTTTAGGTGCTGATGGTGGATCTTCTTGTCTGGCGGCGTACATGGTTTGCAACAACATCTTCAACCGGATATTACAGCTTTCCGGTGGAAAAAATGTAAGAATAGCAAACACGAAACCTAAGAGACTTTGCTTTAACCGCTTATGCATCACTTTCTCATCTTTTGTCTGCAGTATTATGATGTAAGAAAGCAGTGTGAAGGTGATCTTTGCTACGATTTCTCCAACATGGAGGATTTTCTGAAACTAAAATCGGTTAGAGATGCTCTTGGTGTTGGGGAAATAGACTTCGTCTCTTGTAGTTCCACAGTATACGAAGCTATGGTCACAGACTGGATGAGAAATCTTGAAGTCGGAATTCCTGCACTCCTCGAGGATGGGATCAAATTACTGATATATGCTGGAGAGTATGATCTCATATGCAATTGGCTCGGTAAGAACTCACCTACAAGAAAAGGTGCAACTGTTGCACTACTAATACTGTTCAATGAAAACAACTAATACTATTCAGTGAATATGACTAATACCTTTTAGTCAAACAACTAATACCATTTTTTATATGAACAGGGAATTCGCGATGGGTTCATGCTATGGAATGGTCGGGACAGAAGCAGTTTGTAGCAGCCCCAACCAGTTCATTCTCAGTGGATGGTGCAGAGGCCGGGCTACAGAAGGGGCACGGACCGCTGACCTTCCTTAAAGTGCACGATGCTGGTCACATGGTTCCTATGGATCAGCCTAAGGCTTCATTGGAAATGCTAACAAGGTGGATGCAGGGAAAATTGATACAAGCAGATGATCATCTTGCTCCAATATGACTGAACAAGCTATACAATTACAAATGCTTTCAAGAAATTTGGTTATGTGATTAATGTAAAGAATGGCAGAATCTTGCGGTCATATATATACTTATACAAATATAGAAAATTCACTCTTCACAATGATTATACCAATATTTGCTGGTTCATTGTTAATCTAATAGAATCTGCCGTTATTATACTGATGTATATATATACATTCCCTACCATTTAAAATCCAGACCGCTTTTGCATTAAACTCAACAGTTTAAAAACAAAAACTTGTGTGAACGCGATTTCACGGTGAACTCTATTTTTTTAATATCACTGTTATGAAAAAAAAATTATTATTGTTATGCACAATAACATTACTGTTATGCATAAAAACTATCACTTTTTAAAAATACACTTAAATTAGATGATTCAATTCCTAAAAATCAAGGAGATTGCATGATTTGGGGAAAAGAAACTGTAGGTGTTTTGCTTTAGAGTATTTAGATAGCCTGCATTATTCTAGTTTCCGACGATATAATCAAAATAAATATAAATCGGAATCGGTAAAATATTATAGTAATGTCCATATTAATACAATTTTCTGAAAATCAGGAGGACGAAATCACAATACAATTACAACAATCATGATGATTAAATGTCCATTCCCTATAAATTCAAGGATACAAACAACCCAAGATATATATTCCTAAACTTCATTCCTCATTGTGACAATCTGGAAATGAAGCCAACCATTTTCCTTTGCCTTGTAGCCTTCACTTTCTTTGCAACAGAGGCAAGAAAGTTCAATTTTTCTCCGAATTCGAAATTAGTATCTCCAAAGAAACAAGCAGAAAAGTTGATCAAAGGCCTCAACTTGTCTCCTAAAAATGATGCCAACATTGTAGAATATGAGCCTTCATTTGATTCTCCAAAAATCGTCGAAACGAGCTTCCAATTCCTACACATCACCGGCTCATCCAACGGCACTAGTGTCGAAGATTTCGGTCACCATGCTGGCTACTATAGGCTTCCGCATACCAAAGGAGCCAGGTATATGTATTAATCAAGATTCATAATTTCTTTTGATAAAATCAAATAATCCTGTAATCTCGATTGCAGTATGTTCTACTTCTTCTTCGAATCGAGGAACAAGAAAGTAGACGCCCCCGTTATCATATGGCTATCGGGAGGTCCAGGTTGCAGCAGCGCGTTAGCTTTGTTCTACGAAAATGGTCCTTTTAAATTGACACACCACTCCAAGTTAGAGTGGAATGAATTCGGTTGGGACAAGGTAATCATAATCATTAATTCCTTCAAATTTACATCATTCTTACATTGATCTTTTCGAATATTTATGCAGGAAACAAACTTAATATATGTAGACCAGCCAGTAGGCACAGGCTTCAGTTACTCGAATACCAGCAGCGACCTCCGCGCCACCTCAGACGAAGCTGCTGTCGATTTCTATGACTTCCTCCAGGCGTTTTTCGAGAAGCATCCTCAGTATGCAAAGAACGACTTTTACATCACCGGAGAATCGTATGCCGGGCATTTCATTCCTGCTTATAGTGCTCTGATTCACCAGAAGAATAAGAAGAATGAAGGGCTACACATAAACCTCAAAGTATGCTAATCACAAACTTTCTCATCTAATTTGGATGCAGTATTAGTTATTTCATTGATAGGCATTAGTTTTTTGACTATAAAGTATTCACAAAAATCTCTCTCTTATTTAATTTAGATGCAGTATTAGTAGTTTCATTAAAACGTACTAGTTGTTCCTTTAAAAGGTATTAGTTGTTCCTTTAAAAGGTATTAGTTGCTTCATTAAAAGGTATTAGTTGCAAAACAGGTTCACGGTTAAACTAGTTTACATTCCTGACATGAAATTAACACCAGGGAATAGCGATTGGAAACGGATTGACAGATCCATTGATCCAGTACAAAGCGTATCCCGATTACGCTCTCGACAACAAACTGATGAACAAATATGAATTCGACAACCTCCAACCAGAAGTCAAAAAATGCGAACAAGACATTGGAGCTTGTGCAACATCCAACACTTCAGACCTCTGTGAATCGGCACCCGCGCAGTGCACCGTCATTTTAACCAGTATCCTTGACCTCCACTCCAACATTTATCTAAACGTATGCATAACTCAATTCTCTTTTCACCTTATTCATCTAAATATTACTAACAAACAAAACTAAATTGTGCTCGATTTTCTGTTTCAGTATTACGATATCAGAAAAAATTGCACAGGCCGATCTTCTCTATGCTACGACTTCTCAGGCGCGGAGAAATTCCTCAACACTGCATCCGTTAAACGGGCCCTTGGCGTTGCGGACAGGATAAACTTTGTTTCGTGCAGCAACAAAGTTTTCGAAGAAATGTCGGATGATTTGGTGAAGAATTATGCACTAGACATTCCTCATTTGCTACAAGATGGAATTAAGGTGCTTATTTATGCAGGGGAGTATGATCTGGTTTGCAACTGGTTGGGAAACTCGAGATGGGTCGAAGTGGTCGGGCCACGACGGGTTCAGGTCGGCCCGTCAGGTTTCGTTTAAGGTGGATGGTCTCGAGGCTGGGCTGCAGAAAAGCTATGGAGGTTTGACTTTCTTGAAGGTGCATAATGCAGGACATCTTGTTCCAATGGATCAACCTAAAGCATCACTTGAAATGCTGAATGGCTGGATTCGGACCAAGCCCGGCCCGGCCCGAATGGAGTGAAGCGAAGTGAAGTGAAGTTCATGATTCACCATTTATTTGTGTTGGGTTGAGATCAACATATATAAAGCATCACATGCTCTTTCTACATTTTGTAAAAAATGTGTGAATTCTCAATCAATCATAATTAATTGAAAAACAATTGGAAGAGAAAACCACAAGAACTTGGAACTTGAAATCAAGCAAATTTAAGTAGAGTAACCCACATGATATTTCAACTGTCTCTCTCAAGAACCCAAAATATAAAACATCCTCTTTAATGTAATTAGTGCAACATCTCTTTCCCAATCAAAACTGCCTATTTAGGCTCATTATAAATCATAGTATTAATTATGATGCATATTATACTCCATATAAATGAAATTAAATAATGGAGTATTATAAAATGGAAATAACACACCTAGCAAAATGCCCATTAACAAGGTTATAAAGTCCCCAGGAATTATTAATGTGATCTTTCATGTAACGCCTGATGAAATAAAATCTTACATTTAGAAAATGAAAAACACCTCTTACATTTAGAAAATGATTAGTTTCCTCTTTGAACACTAAACACCTTCAACGAAATAAATACACACTGAAAAAATTTTATAGAAACAATTTTGATTTGTATAATGACACTATGTAGGATACGTATTGACACTACCCGTTGTCGTAGGATTAAAAGTCGTTATTGTAAGTAAACCCTTGTCAAAACTTCTGGAAATGCGGGAACATGCGAGAAAAGACAACGGGTTTTATTCCCCGTTGTCGTACGCTGTATTCTTTTTTTTTTTAATATTAAATAATTAATAACTATAAAAGCAACCCTTAGAATTTTATTTGCCCTTTTCTCCTTTTACATATCCCATTCGCGCACTGCGAGCTAGGTCAACACTTCTCCGCTGCTCTGAGTAGCGTCCGCCGTCCGTCCTTCTCGCACAAACTCGCCGTCCGCCGTCCGTCGTCTGAGTAGCGTTTTTGGCCGCCTCGCCTCGTCATCACCATTCCACTCGTTTTTGGCTGCCTCGTCGTTTTGGCCACTCTCCATTCCACTCGCAGGCGTCGATTTGCGCGCTCTCTACCATCGTTCTGCTATCCACCGTTCGCCGCCTTCTCCCGCCACGTCATAAGGTAAGCTTTAATTTTAACCCTAAGTGGCATCGAAAACCTAAGTGCGGGGATATTTAAATGTTGTTATTTGCGAAGGGGTTTAGGTGTAATTGCTGGAGGAAAGTTGAAATTGGAAGGAGGAATGAAGAAATTTTGAGGTCGTCTTGCTCGATTTTGAAGGATATTTCAGGAAATTCAATTTTGAGGTGCGCGCTGTGTAATTCCATTTTTGTTTTTTCTTTTGTGAAAATTGTTCAGGTCGTGTTTACTTATTTCTTCGCTTTCTGTAGAATTTGTACTCACGTGGAAACCAGAAGGTTAACAGAGAAAAAGCTCAGAAAACTCGACTCTCATTCCACTATAATTTAGTCAATCTTCATCTTGGTTCTGTGGATTTGTATAGCATATTTTTTCCCAGGTAATCAAATTTCCCCCTTTTTAATGTTAGTAAATTTTAGCTATCTCCATCCCCTGTTAGCCTAATAATAGCTTCCTTAATTTGGATTATGTAGTACGTTTTTTGGATTTTTTTATTAACATTTAAGGAGTTTGGCCATGATTATATTTTCACAGTTTGGGTTATCTTATCCAGATTTCTCTTTGTTGTGAATTTCAATTAAGATTTGCTAGTTACTTGGCTATGGTTTTGTTTAAGATTTGTATAATTCTGGGTTAATTTGTGTGGGTAAGCTAAAATGCACGTCGATTGGTGCTGATTTTGAGATTATAGTTTTTATTTTGTGGCAATTATAGCTTCGTCTTGTTTGGCCTTTCAATTAAATGCTTATGTCCTTCAATTATGTTTTTGCTATAACTGTTTTGGTCTTTATAATGGGGGCATTATTTAAGATATTGAATTTGGAGAAAGTGGTCTCTGTTTATCATGTTATTGCATCATTTAAATTTTATGAACATACCTTATCAATTCATCATCATAATCATTCTTTCCATATCCATAATACCTCTCAAGATTGTTATTTTTTTGGGGGACAAAAATATCTGTATAGTTGGTTATCCTAAGTCTTTCTTAACATATCCACAATCATTCTTTCGATACTTTTACTTTGCTCAAGACTCTAAATCATGGGATAATCCTTGTGAATCTTCTGGTTTTGTTATTTCCCGTTATCACAGCAAAGGATCAGAGAGGTTATTTAGTGCATAGGTATGAAATGAATATTAAATGAATTCAGATAGATAACTTCATGGTAAGTGACAGATTTATTTCTCTCAAAATTAAGATTTCATTTTCAACCTACTGGTTAATAATTTGATTTACAACTTTCCCTCGTTCGAAATAACAATCTAGCTCACTATTTAATACATAGGAAATTCCTTCCTTTTTGTTTCTTGTTCAGTTAAAAGACATGGCTTCAGGGCGGACTTCATGCCGAGCGCACAATATATAGCACACAAACATTTCAAGAATTGTCTTCATTAATTTTCAGTTAGGCTTAAAATATTTGAAGTTTCTAGAGCTTACTTTGTCAACTTTGATCAAACTATAACAGATTTTATTTTATTTGTTGACAAATTAATTAAGCTGACATTAGTGTCTTAAAGCAATATTAATGCTAGATAGCTGGTGAACTATACACACTCTATCTATGTATAGAGTAATGAGGCCGGTTGGTGAGTTTCTTATGGTACACCTAGTTTATTCACTTGTGATAAAAACTTTGATTTTTGGGTTTTGTACTCATCTTAATAACATTATATTCTGTCTATGTATCTTGAAGGCTTTACTTCATTTAATACTGAGTTACATTGACAGTTATGGCCTATGGGAGAGCTTACTGGATTTAATTCATAAGGGGTCCGACCTTGCTGTTGCAGCACCCATGTCTAATCTTATAGATGATCACTTAAGTTGGTTGAAATAGTTATATAAATTTAGCTGCTGTTTTTCTTTTGAAATGTTGAAATTTGGCATTGATATAAGGGTATAATTTCTGCGCATAGTGCCTACGAAAACTCATTTAGTAATATAAATAAGTTTATTTATAGGTGGATTTATGACTGTAATGTGATTACTTGAAGGTTAGATGATGCATATGTTTTAATGTAGTTGGTTTTGAGCCTTTGAGCGCATGAAGCATGTGCAGGTTCATATGTGTCTTCCTAAAATTATATATTTCATGGGATCTGATATAAATTTACAAATGTGGGAATATAAAGACTGTTGTTGCTATCTTGGAAATTTTGCTATTTCTAGTAGTCATTAGTTTTGCAAAAGTAGATCGGTATATTGAATAAAGAATGTTTCATCAACCTTTGTATAGTTAGACACCATGTAATTAGGATCGACATCCTTTTTTCATTCTGCATATTTATCTCTTTGTTTTAATTAACTAATCGGTTGAATTTACTCATTTGGATGTTTTCTAACTGAAGAAGCTTGGAGACTTAGGCCTTGTAGCAAAAGCCAGTTGTTCATCACAGCCATGATATGTAAACCAGTCGCTTTAACCGTTACAAAAGTTTTCAACACGTTTCGGGTTATTGCTAAGGTACTTTGTTTTAATTGTATTTGTGTTTAGTTATATTTACTGCAGATCTTTCTCTGGTAATCATCTTGTATTTATTATTTTGGGTCTCTAATCCAGATGCAATGTTATTCATTACTAATGTTGCACCATAAAAATTAGTCCCACTGTTGATTTAGAACACTGTTTATACCCATATCAAAGGGTCTGATGCATATTCTTCGGTCAACCAATGCTTGTTTACCTTGTGTGTTGTAGTGTATGTAATAGTTTTAGATCTTTCTAGTAAGTTTCAACCTAGAATAGCCCCTTAATCATAGCTTGTAAGTTGTAACGCAGTATTTTAGTAAAACTTGTGAAAAAAGAGAAGGCGAAGATTAAAGGAATATGAATAATCTTGATATTCTTTCTAACTTTTGAAGAAGTGGGGAAAGCACTTGACAAATCAAATGTAAAATGTGTTTGCAAACCCCTCCCTCCCGTTTATTCCCTTCTCCCCTGCCCAAGACAAATAAAAACTTGTCTACTCACCCTTTTCGAAATGAAGGGCTTTGATTTATTCATATATTTTCCCATTTTTATCACTCCTTTCATTTACGATAGATGAGTTTCCAAGGTGAGACCATGCCTCATGCATTATATATCATTGAACTTGAACTTGGACCACCCTTTATGATATGTCCTGTAGTTTAGGAAATTGATTGTTGACTTTCCTTGTTTAGTGTAGCATCATTGTATATATAAACTAGTATATATTATAATTGAGATACTGCAGGATTAATATATATTTTTAGAACATCTCTACAGTTGCTGCTTTAATTGGCTTGTTGGAGGATTCTATTTCTGTCTTGTTATATTTGTATAGTGAGAGCGTAACAAGTGTTGTTTGTCCTTGGAATGATGTAGATTTTCTTGGGTAATGTGTACAGGAATCTGTCAAAGATAGTAAAGAGAAGAAAAAGAATCACATTAAGGCACTATTAGTTGCAGCCACTGATTGTGAACCTCAAGTTTTGATTTGTTTCCTCCAGGTATTCTCGTTCACTGCTTAGGATTTTCCATTAGTTTTTGTTAATAAATTATTTGTTTTAGATGAGTATCTCTAGTTCTTAATAGGGTTTCTAATTGCTATTTACTTGAGATTTCTTTCTGGAGGTATACATCTATACATGGAGTGAAGCTAATAGTTGCTACCATTCTTTAATTTAAAATTTGCTAGGTGATGCAGATCAGGCCAGGGATGAACAAGGTAGAAGATGCCAGAGATTTCTTTCTAGAGGTATACATCTATACATGGTTTCTTACAGTAGTTAAAATATATCGAGCTAAATATTTGATCCTTCATCTGTATTGAGATTCTATATCTTGCAGGAAAGTCATCGGTGTGTCTGTTAAAATAGCTCTCAGTGAAAGAAGAAGATGTCTTAAAAATGCATGGATATTGATGTGGAGATTGAATTTTGGCTCATGAAATTGTACTTGGACACTATTTTTTTTTTTTTAATAAGTAGTTGTATTTATATGGATATTGTAATGCATTTGAACAATATTATGATGATTGATTGGTATTGAGTGAATTTTTGGATTGGTTGATATTTTTGTGATAATTTATTTTTATTTTAAAAGATAAAAAAAAGAAAAGAAAAAAGAGGAGATATATACGATAATGGTTGTCAAATTGTTATAACAACGGTTATACACCGTTGTCGTAGGGCGTTATTACAACGGTTCTTTGAAATTTATAACAACGGATATACACCGTTGTCTTAGATATTTTTAACAACCGGTCAAATAAGCATGTAACGACTTTCCCCCGTTGTCATAGATATTTACGACAACGGGTTACTATGAGCTAACACAATGGTTAAAAATCGTTGTAATAAACACCTACGACAATGGGGATTATCCGTTGTCAAATGTTCGGGACCTACGACAACACCAGCATCCACAACGGGGGAAAAATAGATACCACAACGGGGATTACCCGTTGTCGTATCCAGTTTTTGGCATAGTGTGAGAATGTCTAGTGTGAAAATTTTCATGTACGAAAATCTATAAAATTGCCCTAAATCAACCATCTGCACCATAAACACTAAATAATGAACCCTAAATTATGACCTATTCAGGCCGGGTGAACCATGAATCACTTGGACCGAATGAACATAAACCACTCAATTTTGTCTTAACTTCACCAATTACAGAATTTAGTTGTAAATTAAAGTTTTTCATGTATGAAAATTTTCATACTAGACTTTGTCTTGTATATAATATGTTAATTAATATGATTGTCATTACTCTCATTAGTACATTTGATTAGTTGGATTTTTTTTTTTGAATTTATAAATTAAGTTTAAATTCTAATTTTATGTTTTCAATTTTTTCTTGTGACATTTAATTCTGTCAATTTTTACATTTACATATATATATATATATATATATATATATATATATTGTTGGGAGATGAATTTAATAAAGATATATGATTTTGATTAAGATCCCAAAACCCCTAAGTATGACATGTTCAGAATGATCTTGATAGTTGAGTCAGGATTCAGTTTTAGAGTATTCAGGATGTTATCTGCAAAATGTATAGTCGTGAGAGATATAGTTTAGGATAGGTTAAAGAAAGACTCAAGAACTCAAGATGTTTAAAATCCGAAGTTTCGGGATGAAACCGAGATATCAAGACTCAAAGATGATATCGAGTAATCGAAAACTTCAAAGACGAAGACTCGAAGACATCACCAAGATAAACTACAAAGATTCGTAAGACCTCAAGACTCGAAAGACTCAAGACACGTAAGATCAAGAATCAAGATCAAGAGTAAAATCAAGGCACAAGATTATCAAGACTCAAGAATATATCAATGCTCGATATGAACCTCGAAAGTGTTCCGAGGCAATCGATAATATCTATCTCAAGGATGCAATAACGAGAAGATCGCGATTCCTTAAGAGTTAGATATTGCCAAGACATTCAAACGCAGCAAAAAAGGAACTAAGTCGGAAGTGTTGTTAAGGTTATATCAAACTCGTAGTTTGTAAATCAAAAAGAGTCAATTGAAGGTGTCTACCTTTAACCGGAGACAAAAGTCAAAAAGAGGAAGACGACATCGCACTATATCGACAATCGATAAAGCCGATGTGTCGTCAAAAAAAGATGTCGATGTACAAAAGTTCCGAGATCGCAAAAAAGTGAAGACCGGCTACATGAAAAGCTATTGTCTAAAAACGTGTTAGGGAGTTTCAAACCCTAAATATAGCCGTTTCACACACCACAAGAGGGAACTCACGGGCTATCTCTCCAACGGATAGTTTTAAAAGTGACCTTGGTGTATGCCTATAAATCTTGGTGACCCTCTACATTGTAAGGTTACGAAAATTTATATGCAACTCAAGAGCTCAAACTTATTCTTGCAAAAAGTTAAAGCACTCGAAAAACTTAGAATTTCCCAAGTGCTTCTATATTGAAGAGAGCTCACTATACTAAGCCTAGCTTGATAAAGATTTATCCAAAGCTTAGTCGAGATATCCTAACCCTTTGCATTGTACTTCATTGTAAAGGATATCTCATCCTAGTTGAAACCAACCCGAGAAACCCCAAACCCTTGAGAAGGTAGTTGGAGTGTGTTTGTTGGTGAGAAGAGTTGTAAAGAGTTAGTAAACTACGCGAGAGTAGTCGAAAAAAACTAGAGGAGAAGTTAGTAAGCTGCGAGGGTAGTCCGAAAGCTTGTGTGTGATTGAGTAAGTAAACTACGGAGGTAGTCGAAAAACTCAAGGTCGGGTTGAGTAAGTAACCTCACGCGGAGTAGTCGAAAAACTCGGGGCGAGTTGAGTAAGTAAACTACGAGGTAGTCGAAAAGCTCGAAGTTGATAAAGTGAATTTCTCTCAAGAGTCGCGAGAGTGGGCGTAGGAGCTTGAGTCTCCGAACCACTATAATTGTTGTGGTTCTTTATTGCTTTTCCTTATCTCATATTTAATTGCATTGACTTGTTTTGAAAGCATACTTTTCAATCGATATTCACCGGAATCAATCCACTGAAGTTGCATAAGTGAATCACAACCTAATCACTATTTCAATTAAGGGAAGGTTTTTTCAAAGAAAAGCTTAAAACGAGTATAATCTAAAGTGGTCAACCATTCAAGACGATCGAGTAAATTAGAACAGATAGTTATCAAACTGAACTCTCTTACGAGAATTGATAAGTTAGTTATCCGATCCAAGCAACTCGGGATCTCTAACACTTCGGGACTCGGTTGAGATTATCCGAGGTATCCGAAAAGCGACTTCAGATCACTGTCTCAATAGACTTTGACTCGGAGCGATCTGTCTTCTCGTAACCTAATCTTCGAGACTATCGACCCAAGTGACCTCGAAGAAAAAGTTTTAAAAACACTGAACACGTGTATTCCCCCTCATACACGTGTAAGACTCGTTTGCACCGGGACCAACAAGTGGTATCAGAGCGGGTAGTTCAAAAGGTCACCAGTTTTCAGAGTGACCACCTGAACTGATCTTTTTAAAAGAAAACTCGTTTCTTTAAAAATGCATATATTCTAATGTTTTGGCTTCATTATCAAAAAAGGGGAAATTGTTGGGATATTTTAGTTTTGATGAATTATGCCAAAACATTATCAACTTGTGTTATTGAAGCTAATTTACAGATAACAAGTTGAGGGGGAACGAAAGAACAAATTGAGGGGGAACTCACAGAATCAGAAGTAGATGATCGAGATCAGACGAGACTGATCGAGATCAGATGAGTTAGATGAGTTCCGAGTTAACTGATGAGCTGTGCAAAATCAGAAGAGAAGAAAAAGCCACCGATCGGAAGATCGGGGATGACCGTAACAGAACTGATCGATGACCGTAATGCACTGATCGTAAGAATAAATGAGTGATATGGTGATCGGAAGAAGAGGATAAACCGATCGTAAAGAAATCGGCCAAAGATCGGAAGAGAAGGTTGCGCAGATCGAAGAGGAGGCGGATGAGATCGACGAGATCGACGTGATCGAGATCGACATGAAGATGAGCAGATGATCAAGATCGACGTGATTGAGATCGGGATAAGCTAAACCGATATGCTAAACCTAATGTCTCGACTGACGATGCTATCCCCGAGATGTTGATCCCAAGATGTGTTGATCCGATCGGTCGGATCGATCGTATCGTATAAAGAAGAAATCGATAGCTTCGAAATCAAAGTGACTGAAGGTCGGGATGTCTGAATTCCAGAGAATCGAACTCGACTGAGTGTTAGTATCTTTGACGTATAAGGTCCGCCAAGAGAAGTCTCGTCCGAATCAAGTATCCCGAGGCTCGGATAAAAACGAGGCTCGGATAAACCTCAAGACTCAGATAGAACTGAAGACTCAGTATGTCTCTGAAGATACTGAGACTCAGAGAATCCTGAATGATTCCAAGACGAGGAATCTGAGGAATATAGCCGTTAGAATCAACTGACGTGGACCAATGAGAGGAAGACAACCAGCCTGAAGAAGTTGTTGTACTTACAAGAATAGTATGGATTTGAATGTGATTCTCTCCAACGGTAACATTCAAATCCACACTATAAATACAAGGTCTTTCATCATTCTAAGTGGTGGATGCGTGGAGAATATAAAGACGAGATGCTCTGAGAGCCAAAGAGAGTTATACCCAAAGCATTCCCACCCTAGAACACAAGTCTGTAGATATACATATATATTCAAAGAGTGTTCTAGAACCCAACCTAAGCTACCCACGATGTATCTTAAGCTTAGAGAGATTTTCCCAACCTTAGCATTGAGGCTAAACCATTGTAAGGGAAAATCTCACCATAGTTGGAGACAACACCAAACCCAAACCCATTCTCGTAAGAGATAACTAGTGGTGAAGTGAGGTAGTTGATTAGGCAATCCCGAGTGAGGGTGATAAGTCCCGAAGGAGTGTGAACTCGTTAAACATCTAAGAGGCGAGCCCGAGAGGGTGATAAGTCCAGTTTGAGTTAGTAAACTACAGAGGTAGTCAGAAAGCTCAAGGTCGGGTTGAGTAAGTAAACTACGTGGAGTAGTCAGAAAGCTCAGGGCCGAGTTGAGTAAGTAAACTACGCGAGATAGTCAGAAGGCTCAGGAAGTGTTTGAAGGAATTTCCCTAGGAATAGGGAGAGTGGATGTAGGAGCTCGAGTCTCCGAACCACTATACTTTGTTGTGTTCTTTACTGCTTTACGTTCTTATATTGTCATATGCATTCGATTATAAGCAAAACACAACACATGAGCTTAAAACGCAAAAATCTGTAATCACCATTCCCTCACCCCTGTTTTTATATGCATCGAACGAAATGTTTGCTTCCGCACGGGTTTTCCCACCGAGACCAACATATATATATATATATATATATATATATATATATATATATATGTATATATTTATATGCTTGATTTGAGTGTTTATCAATACTCGGAATGAAGTTGTTCTTTATTGTACTCTTCGTTGTGTTTGTGTGCTTATTTTCCGTTGCAAATTACAAATCCGCTTATTTTCACCAGCTTCGTATGTCGCTCGGCGAGCGGTGGTGCAATCGGAATTGCAGCGGCGCAAGACTAGCGGATCGCGGTATTTTTGGGCCCGAAGGTGATTGAGGCGACGTGCGGGGTGGTAGTGGAACGACTCAGAGATAGGCATTTTGCAGCACGCCGGTGTTGTCGTTGTGGTTGGTGGCGGATTTCAGTGATGAGGTGGTTTGGCGAGTGAATAGATTTTTCACAAAACCCATGTCATCCTCATCCAACTCATCCGGGTACTCGTCGAAGACGGGTAGGTCTCGATCTTGGCAGATCGGTAGGGTGGCTGCCGAAGAAGGCAGGTGTCAGTGATACTCGTCCGGTGCATTTGGCGCCTCCGATTCGTCATCTAGAACCGAAGCCTCGAACATGGCGACGAAGAATTTCACCTGTGCACGGAGATTCCTGAAACCGGATAAGAAGAGATCGGATTCGAGATCCATTCCTGTAGTGGAAACATCTTACTCTGAATACTAGATGATACAACGCGTTACACGCGTTGCAAGGGGGTGAGACAGCGAATTGATACTCAGAAAAACTCATGGAAAATATTTTATATTTATAATTATTAAAGAAAATGTGTATTATAGATGAAAAATGTGAATAGTCAATGAATCATTATGCATAACTAGTCTTTATAAATTAATTACTAGTCTTTATAAATTAATTATTTAAGATAAATTTAAATTTATGAAAGGAGATTTTTGGAATGGAGGTATAGATAAAAGCAGGAAAATTTATCTAAGTATTTTGAATGGGGTTGAAGTGTGTACATATATTTATATTAAAAATATAAATATGTGTATATAAATGCATGAAATATGAATTAATAATTGTTTAAGGTATAACCAGGTGGCTTAGCCCACCTAGCCACTGGGCTCCTCAATTGAGTGGGAGACTCAGGTTCAATTATCTTTGGGAACGAATTGGAGTATGAGAGTTATAAGGTGGCTTGGTGAATTTGTGGAGTGTTTGAGTGTTTGGTGTACTAACTACTAACAACTAACAACTAACTTTGTCCGATCAAAAAAAAAAAAATTATTTAAGGTATATATTAGTAAATTTTATGATAAATCAATGTAAGATAAAATATTAGATATAAAATAAAAATTTGTATAAAAAAATTAGTGCTCAATAAAAATAATTAAGATATTTAGTATTTTATAAATTTGCTTGGTTGGTAAATAACATAAATTATCTAAGAGGTGCAAGGTTCAAACTTTAATTTATTTTTATTAATTAACTGATAGAGATAAATTTAAAATTATGAGGGATTTTTGGATAAAAATCGAGATAGAAGAGAGAGAAAAATTATCTGCAACATCAAATATTTTGAATCGAAGGGTGCGTGTGACGTGTGTGTATATATAAATTATCTATTGATTTAAAATGCAATTGAATTAGATGATATGAAGAAATCAATTCAATTTCTAAAAATCAGGGAGATTGCATGATTTGGGAAAACGAAATTGTAGGTGTTTTGCGAGTATTAGAGAGCCTGCATTATTCTAGTTTCCAACGAAATAATTAAAATAAAAATAAATCGGTACAATATTATAGTAATGTCCATTATTTCATTAGTACAATTCTGAAAACCAGGAGACCAAATCACAATACAATTACAACAATCATGATTATCAAACCTAAAGGTGCGATCAATTATTGAGATACGGAGCTAAGCTCTGGCTTGAAGTGGTGCCAACACTAGTGGATGGTGAGTTCTGATCCTCAAATTAATTGGTTCTGGGTCAAATACCGTGTTATAAAAAAAACAATAATGATGATATTCCCTATAAATTCAAGGATACAAACATCTCAAAAATATCATCCTAAACTTCATTCTTCATTGTGACAATCTGGAAATGAAGTCTAGCATTTTCCTTTGCTTTCTAGCCTTCACTTTGTTTGCTAGAGAGGCAAGAAAGCTCAGTTTTTCTCCGAATTCGAAATCCAAAGAAACAAGCAGAAAAGCTCATCAGAGGCCTCAACTTATCTCCTACACATGATGCCAACATTGTAGAATATGAACCTTCATTTGATTCTCCAAAAATCGTCGAAACCAGCTTCCAATTCCCACACATAGCCACCAATTCTGGAAATACTAGTGTCCAAGGTTTCCGGAGGTCCAGGTTGCAGCAGCGCGTTAGCTTTGTTCTACGAAAATGGTCCTTTTAAATTGACACACCACTCCAAGTTAGAGTGGAATGAATTCGGTTGGGACAAGGTAATCATAATCATTAATTCCTTCAAATTTACATCATTCTTACATTGATCTTTTCGAATATTTATGCAGGAAACAAACTTAATATATGTAGACCAGCCAGTAGGCACAGGCTTCAGTTACTCGAATACCAGCAGCGACCTCCGCGCCACCTCAGACGAAGCTGCTGTCGATTTCTATGACTTCCTCCAGGCGTTTTTCGAGAAGCATCCTCAGTATGCAAAGAACGACTTTTACATCACCGGAGAATCGTACGCTGGCCATTACATTCCTGCTTATAGTGCTCTGATTCACCACAAGACAAACTCTCTCATTTTATTTGGATGCAGTATTAGTTGTTTCATTAAAAGGTATTAGTTGTTTCATTAGAAGGTATTAGTTGTTTCATTGAAAGGTATTAGTTGTTTGACTATAGTATTCACAAATTTCTCTCTCTTATTTAACTTAGATGCAGTATTAGTTGTTTCATTAAAAGGTATTAGTTGTTTCATTAAAAGGTATTAGTTGTTTCATTGAAAGGTATTAGTTGTTTGACTATAGTATTCACAAATTTCTCTCTTATTTAACTTAGATGCAGTATTAGTTGTTTCATTAAAAGGTATTAGTTGTTTCATTGAAAGGTATTAGTTGTTTGACTATAGTATTCACAAATTTCTCTCTTATTTAACTTAGATGCAGTATTAGTTGTTTCATTAAAAGGTATTAGTTGTTTGACTATAAAGTATTAGTTGCAAAACAGGTTCATAGCTAAACTAGTTTACACAAGACTAATGCATTACATTCCTAACATGAAATTAACACCAGGGAATAGCGATTGGAAACGGATTGACAGATCCATTGATCCAGTACAAAGCGTATCCCGATTACGCTCTAGAAAACAAACTGATCAACAATTCTGAATTGGAGGACCTCAAACAAGATGTCAAAAAATGGGAAGACGACATTTTAGATTGTGCAAGATCCAATACTTCAGACCTCTGTGAATCGGCACCCACGCAGTGCAACGTCGTTTTATACGATATCGTGGACTCCAACATTGGTCTAAACGTACTCAATTCTCTTTTCACCTTATTGATGTTAAATATTAGTACTAACAAACAAAACTAACTTGTGCTCGATTTTCTGTTTCAGTACTACGATATCAGAAAAAACTGCACAGGCCGTTCTTTACTATGCTACGACTTCTCACGCGCTGAGAAATTCCTCAACACTGCATCCGTTAAACGGGCCCTGGGCGTTCCGGACAGCATAGACTTTGTTTCGTGCAGCACCGAAGTTTTCTACGCAATGTCGGATGATTTGGTGAAGAGTTATGCACAAGATATTCCTGATTTGCTACAAGATGGAATCAAGGTGCTTATTTATGCAGGGGAGTATGATCTGCTTTGCAACTGGTTGGGAAACTTGAGATGGGTCGAAAACTTGAAGTGGTCGGGCCAGGCCGGGTTCGGGTCGGCCCGTCAGGTTTCGTTTAAGGTGGATGGACTGGAGGCTGGGCTGCAGAAAAGCTATGGAGGCTTGACTTTCTTGAAGGTGCATAATGCAGGACATCTTGTTCCAATGGATCAACCTAAAGCATCACTTGAGATGCTGAATGGGTGGATTCGGACCAAGCCCGGCCCGGCCCGGCCCGAATGGAGTGAAGTGATTCATCATTTATGTGTGTTGTGTTGAGATCAACCTAAAGCATCACATCTTCTTTCTACATTTTGTAAAATTTGCTTCGCTTGATTAAATCTTGTTAGTGTGTTCTTTTTTTTAAGAATTACGAGTTCTTAATAAAACAGCCATCAGCCATAACTAATTGACTAACTAATCGAAAACCCAATCAAACTTGCACTTGGAAGAAAAAACCATAACAACTTGGAACTTGAAATCAGGCCAATTTAAGTTGATTCACCCACATGATATTTCAACACTCTTTGAAGAACTCAAAAATATACTCCGTTCGTCCCTCTATAACTTTACCCTTTATTTTGGGTGTTTTAAGTGAAGAATAATAATAAAAAAATAAAAAATGAAGGGTAATTTTGGGTATTGAAGAGAGAAAAAAAATATGCATAGTAACTAGTGGAGTAGTGAATGACATTTTTTTTATAGAGTGGGTCTCATGTGCACTCGAGTGCACCGTGCACTTATAGTGCATTTTAGAAGCGTGCAATTATACAAAACAGAAACGTGCAACTATTCCAAACAGAAGCATGCAACATTGCAACTATGTTCTCATATTAACAGTTGCACTTTTCTGTGTAAATAAGTCGCAATTTTCAGCATAACAAGTTGCACAATTCTAAAATGCACTATGAGTGCACGGTGCACCCGGGTGCATACAAGACCTAGCCTTTTTTATAATATTGAAAGTAAGGATACAAATTATGAATAGTTGAACTACTTAATCTATTTATGATTTTTTTTTATTACAGAACGGATTTTAAAAAAAAATTATAGTGGGACAGTGGAAGTATGAAACTTCCTCTTCAATTTAAAAGTGCATTATCCCTTTTGATAAAGTTAGCATGAAATTTTTTTAATTTACAACCAAATTCTGTAATTGGTGAATGTAAGATAAAATTGAGTGGTTCATGGTTCGCTCGGCCCAAGTGATTCATGATTCACCCGGCCCGAATATGTCATAATTTAGGATTCATTATTTAGTGTTTAAGATGTAGATGATTGATTTAGGACAATTTTATAAATTTTCATACTTGAAAATTTCCACGCTAGACCTAGTCATCTCTTTTCCCATCAAAACTTGAAACTTCCTCTTCAATTTAAAAGTGCATTATCTCTTTTCCCATCAAAACTTGATACGAGTTGTACTAATAAATAATTCGTAAATAGTAAATGTGTTTCAGGACGGGAAGGAGTGGTATTAAACTGTAAATATCATGCATATTATACTCCATAAATATAAAAATAAATAACGGAATATTATAAAATCTATACTTATATAAAACTAGGATAGTCAGCAAAAAAAACTGCTCATTTCACACCTTCTCCACTCTCTCTACTCTTTACAAATAACTGTATTCCCCACTTTTCTAAAACTCACTCGCCATTAGTTTTCAATTGAGTTTCAATGGATTTCTTGATCGAATCTCTCCGTTCTATAATTTTGTTTGATTGGACTTTTGGTTTCTGAGATTTCTGTGGTTAATTTTGGTTTGAATTGGTTGTAATTTTTCGGATTCATATACATCATCGACTTATGGTTACAGTCTTTGATAAAAATCCAGAAAGCAGGTCGATTCTTTACAGCAAGGATAGCGTTCGCCCATATTGGACGTAGAGATACGTATGCTGAATTCTTTCTTTTGTTCCTTCACTATGCGGTCATTTTCCAGCTTTATATTTACGTGTTCAAACACGATTAATATTTCGTTTATTATGATGGATTCCAAATGCCCAAGACTATGTATTTTATCTATGTTATTTTTTTTGGATTCTTTTATTTACTGTCAACAATGTTGAGCTTGATATCGTCCCCAAAGAAGTACGGTCATTTTCCAGATCTTATTTACAGTTCAGTTTCAATCAAATTTGGGGTTTTTAGTTTAGAATTAAGACTGGTCTTGAGGCTGTTTGGTGTTGTTCAGATTTTACCCTCTCATTCAATTTAACCAATTAATGATTTCCAATTTTGCTACTGCATCAGTCCAAATCTACTGGGTTCAGACTCTGTTGATTTTCAGGGCAGTTTTATTTCCGACCGCGACTGTGTTTCAGTTGTTGGGTTCGACGTTGATATTTCTGTTTTGGATGCGTAATAGTTGGCCTGATTTGAAGTGGTTTTGTTGCTTTATATGTTGGATGGAAATGAGATCATTTACTTGATAGTTTTTTGGATTTTACAATTTACCGGCCCAACTCAGTTGTTTTTATTATTGATTTGCAGTTCCGACATCGAATATTCATTGTTTATTGTCGAGATGTTTGGTTCATTTGGTGTTTCATAGACTTTTCGTCAGTTTAGCTTTGATGATTCTTCTTATCTATATAGGAGTAGATCCTAATTGTGTGCTAATAATTATTTTTAATCCAGGTTTACTAATTATTTAATTTATTATCAGTGATGAATTTTGTAGCTTACTTTGCAAGAAGCATAATTGACAGATTCTTTTGAGAATTGTTCTTGGTGTTAAAGTCATATTTGATTCTCAACGTTTTGATAAATAGTTGGGGCATCTGTACCGAAGTTCCTTTTGGTGGGTTCTCCTGGGGGATGTTCATAAATCAATTATGTAAGTTCTGTATTAATGGATAGGAGTTGATGCAATTAATAGTTGAACCAATAGTTAATTGGTATTTGTCATGGATTAATATGAATGACTTTTCTAGCAAAGTTTTACCTGCTCCGAACATGGATTTTTTTTAATTACAATTTACATACATTTTGATATTTAATTTTTTCAGTTGAATAAGTATAGACATTTAATTCTTGATTCTGCTTTCTGTTAGGTGTAGTGTCAAGTGGAACTCGCTGCTAGGTTGATGTTCAATTGATTCTGTACATTTGTTTGTTTTTTTTTCTAAAGCAAAAAAAGGAGGTACAACACCTCAGGAGCATAAGCCTACAATGAACTCAGTTGTCATGGTAAAAGGTTTGATATCTCCACGGACAACTATTAACAGTCCACGGTAAACACTTTTTTAGAAATCGTAAAACAATCGAGTTTATATTTAAAGGATAGGATAAAGAATTGAGATTATTTTTAAAAGAATATAGTCTCGATTTGTTTGGCTGTGATATTTTAGTGTATCGAACGTCATCTTCCCTGACGATGAGAGAAGTTGAAATTTGAGAATTTGATGTCAGCCATTGTTTAATTGATTTCTTTTGTATTGGTTTATGCAATAAGTTTGCTAGCAGTAGCCAATATTCTTTATAAGCGGTTGATTAATCAATATGACAAGCGTGGAATATTTGTTAGAGCTGTAAAGATGGGCCGGCGGGGCGGCCATAACCCGCAAAAGCCCGCCTATTGGCTGGGTGAGGCGGGGCGGGCTGAAAATTTGGCGGGTTGCAAAATCTCAACCCAATCCACTAGAGTAATTGGCGAGTTGCGGGTTCAAGCGGACCAACCCACTATTATATTTTTAATATTATTTTATATTTTAAAATATTATAAATATGTAATTTAAAAATTCTAAAAACATTAAATTCATCAAAATCAAATGAAATCAAAAAATTTATGTTGATTATTATCACTACAAAAAAAAAAATAAAATATTTCTCATAATTAAAATTAATTTTTTCATTAATCATAAATATAACTTAGTATAAATTGAAATTTACCACCAATCAACCAAAATAATTTATAAACATAATTTTTTACATATTAAATTTATCATCTATAAATATAAATTTACAAAATATCCCAAAAAAATAACATTATAAGTGCTAAAATATATAATAAAATAAAAAATAAAAAATAATTTTAGTAGGCGGGCCGCCCACCCCAACCCAACAAACCCCGCGGCCCAAACGGGCCGACCCATATAGGCCCGCCTCTAAATGGGCTAAAATTTTCTTAACCCATAAATGCAATCCATATTATACAATTAATGTTTGTGTCACTAAGATCATTAAGTCACATCTTAATCCCTAATCCCAATATTTTAGTGCACAACACTTCAAGCTCACGCTCACGTTTTGAGTTCGATTCTAGCTGAAAGCAACTCCACATGTACTAAATTGTCCATTTGATGAGCTTCCTCTCATATTAAATTATTCACTCGATGGATTTCCTCCTGATGATGAAGTAAGAGAATTCAACTCACGAATGAGAGGATATTTAGGAAAATTAAATAAAAAATTTAATTTCACACCTCTTTACAAATAATTCGAACTTCTAGATGAGATGAAATTCTTTCAATCTTCCTTAATTACTATTCAGATAAAAGTACATTTCTAAAATAATTTTTAGTGTACTCATATTAAATTCAAATAAAGGGGTGTTTGCAATTGCCACTTACTAATAATAATTACTTCTAAAATCTAAAAACTGTGAGGGAACTGCTTTAAAAAAAAAAGTAATTTGGCACCATAATTTGAGTTTGCAAACAATCTTAAATCCCTACTGTATTTGTTTCTTTGCAAATATGCTTTTTATCCTTTTCAAAATTGAACAAATATGCACTCTTAACCTAGATAAATTCGGTTTGGATCCCCTATTCCATCTACTGTTACATACCTTAAATTAACGTCATGTGTACAATTATCAAAATGCACAAATATATGCATCACACCATAATATAACTACTTAACTTATTTAAGAAATTATATTAATTTAAGGTAACCTAAAGATTTTCAAAAGAATGATCACGAAATTCATGCTAATTTATTATGACCAATTCTTTCTTCTTCTTTTTTCACTTAAAATCGAATAGTGGTAGGAAAAATTTTAATTGAAAAATAATTTTTAAAAAAAATGAGTTGGGAAGAATTATTTTATTTTGAACGGGCGCTTTATTTGAATATTGTTAATTTTTTATAATATACTTTTAATTTATTATTATCTTTCATGTATTTGTTATAAGGGTTTCTTGTAAAAAAAAAATTTATTAAATTTATTACTAGATATAACACTTGAATTTTTAAATATTTAATAAAAAAATTGTGATTTTTACCGTTATTAAATACACATATTTTATATTTAGCTATGTAAGTGCAAATTTGTAGGCAAACTCTTTTAAAAAAATTATAATTTCTTTTTACAAAATTTATTATTACATAAAATATAAACCTTTTGTTATTATATTAACTGAGTTTGTTATTCATTAATTGGTGCCATATGTATTTTTTTTTTTTATAAAATCTAGAATGCTTAAATAGATGTTAGCCAAAAAAAATAAAAAATCTCACTTTTTCCGTTAAAAAAAAAAACTAAAGCTCACTTTTTTGCTTGGATCTCCTTTTTGTTCAAAGAGATATTTAATTTGGGATCATATATTTAAAATAATTTGTTTTCTTAAATTAACATCATTCCTGTTTTCCAAAAAAAAAAAATTAACATCATTCCTAAATAGGCTAAATGGTAATGTTATGGTGTTACACATATATTTGTACATTTTAATAATTGTACACGTGGGCTTAATCTAAGGTATGTAACAGTAAATGGAATAGGGGATCCAAGCTGAGATAAATTTAGTTTTTTTCAACTGATATGATTCGATTACATTAAAAACTTAATAAAATAGAAGAGTTTATAAGTCAATTAAAATAGTTAGTTAAGCCAATTTACAAATAAATAGTAATTAGCCGCCGGCTGCAAGACGACCTAAGAAAGAAATTATATGTTGCCATCCTGTCAAAGTTTTTGACTTATTTCTAAAGTTGGTTAATTAACTTAATATTAAACTAATCAAACGTTGTGGTTAAAAAAAAAATTCAATCTTAGTTAGCCAACCATTGATTAACTTACTACGCAATGTCACGAAAGTAACATTAGGACGCCTGTCCCCTTTGGAGCGTGTCCTTTAACCATATACATTTTCAGTAATTTATTTCCGATTACTAGTTTATCTTGTATTTTACTTAATATTGCATTATTGTATAACATTTACTGCATATGATAAAAAAAAAATCTATCATTTACTAATTTTTCCATATACTAATTTTTTGTTCATTGTACGTACTTTCGTTTGCTTGTCTTTTGCTCCTAAATTTTACTTAAATTTATATTTATGGTTGTATTTTTGCTCAATTCATCCATATGTATTGGGGCGGATATATGTGAAGGCAGTGTCTTATGTCGAAATTTTAAAGTATTATATATATCTTTAATCATTATATATATAATTAATTAAAAAATATTGAACACATAATTGTTCAATACTTCTATTCATAATTTTTCACATGCATTTTTTTATTGGACTTTCTAAACTTAGGACTAATTAGTGAGCAATTTTGAAAACAATATCTAATTATGAATTATAATGGACTTTGAGGTTCTGTTTTGGTTCTGACGTTACTACCTATTAATTAATTTCAATTTGTTACTGAAATTTTTAATTTTGGGCATTGCCATTTTTAATTTTTTAGATCTATTTTGTTTGAGGCACACTTGTATGAGACCGTCTCATGACGAGATAGAGTATAAGTTGGACATTGACGTTTTAACACTTTGGGAGGGGTGAGTGTGATTTGTGTTATGTTGTATTTCGTCTCATGCATGAGACCGTCTCACATAAGTTTTTTGTCATTTTGTTTGTTGAATTTGTATTTTATTTTTGGCTAGGTCTTGTATGTACCCGGGTGCACAGTACACTCATGGTGCATTTTAAAAGCGTGCAACTTATTATGCTGAAAAGTACTACTTATTTACACAGAAAAGTGCAATTGTTAATATGGAACATAGTTGCATATTTCTGTTTGGAATAGTTGCACGCTTCTAAAATGCACTATTAGTGCAAGGTGCACCTGTGTGCATACGAGACTCACTCTTTATTTTTTCACTCTCTTAGTGGTCCTTCTTTTCATTTTTATTTAAAAATATTGCACTAATTTAGTCACGTTCTTCATATTTTTTTCTTTTTTGTTCAAAATTTCTAACATCTTCTTTATCTTTTTATTGCTATTGCCTCTCACTATATGTATATTCTCACACGCAATTTACAAGTCGACAAACTCAATATAAAAAAATAAAATTTTTATATTGTATTATGTGTTAATTGTTATCATGGTGAAACACTAGCTAAAAAATTGTATACAAGATCTTATACACGGATTTGGATCCTCTCCATTTCTTTGTGTAAATTTCTTGTAAATTTTGGAGAGAGAAAGACACAATGCAGAGGTCTCACACTTTATATTTTCTTATATTAATTTATTCAGTGTCTTTCTCTCTTCGAAATTTACAAGAAATTTACGAAAACGAAATGTAGAGAATCCAAATCCCTTATGGTATATTCGTTTTGCGACTATCCCGACGGACTTTGGACTTTACAATCTCAAACCTCCATTTATTTTGAGATTTTAAGTAAGGATTTTGAAATCCTATTAATCATACTCTACATCTTAACCTACTACTACTCTACCTTTTATTTTTTCAATACACTTACATTATTTACTTTTTTATTCTCCCAATACACTCAAAATAATATAATAATATTATATCAATCATCTTTTTCATCATCCTACCCTATAAAATCCTATAACAAACATATATCTTTAATTATTCATCAATATTTTGAAATCCTAGGACTTCAAAGTTCAAATTTTTCACTTTCACTGTAAGCCCGAAACAAATATACCCTTATATAATGGGCGTACATATATTGTATGATTCGTGAGCTTATGACCCTGTTATTATATTTTAAAGTAAAATGAAGTGAATATATTAAAGTGGAGTTCATGAAATTTTTAAAAAGGAAATGTAAAATCTAAATACGACATATTTATAGTATTTTTCTGTCAGCATCAACTTTACGTGGCTGTAAACAACTACACACACATATATACACCAGTCGATAGTATATTTTTCTTAAACAATTAAAGTGTAATGATCAAATATAAACATAAAGGCCAGTTCATAATTAAGAGAGAGAAGGTGTGAGCATCAGAAAATAGTAAATAACAGAGAAAAGCAATTATTCTTGAAGGATCGATCGATCCTAGTTCGCTACTGTTTATAGGATGGATTTGCTGTATAAACTGACCGATCCATCGGAATTATGACCTTGTTTTATGACCCATCTTTTACATTTCAGGTTTTGATTTGCCTTTTCATTTCTTTTCTTTTTCTTTAATGAATTGTCAAGCACACAGCTGTAAGTTTCTGCGATCACTCACTAAAAAGTGGACTAACTAATTAGCGGTCCTTGTACGTTGTGAAATCATGAAGTATTTCACTGGCTAATTTCTTGTATGTATATATACTTCCATCTTTTCAATGCTACATATAACATTAGTTTAACTAATTTGTGGCATACATATATACCGATTTGATCATATGCTTGCAGGTGGATACAAATTTATATGTTCACCGCTTATGTGGTGCGCCACGTATGCAAGGTCTCACCATCATTTAATTAATTTTTTTAATTAATTCAATTTTTTCATTAATTATATAAACCTGAACTCTAAACCATGAACCCTAAATCATGAACCATTAGGGCTGGGTGAACCATGAACCACTCGGGCCGAGTTCGGGTTCGGGTCGTTGAGTCCGGGTCGCGTAAAAAGAAATTAATTATATAAACCTAAACCCTAAATCATGAATCATTCGGGCCGGGTTTAGGTAGGGTTGAGTCCAGGTCGGGTAAAAAATATATATATATATATAATTAATGAAATTGAGTAAAGTATGAAATATATATAAAAAAAGAATAATTAATTAAAGAAACTAATTAAATGATGATGGTGAACTTGCATATGTGGCGCGCCACATAAATGATGGACATATAAGTTTGTGCCTACCTGCGGGCATATGATCAAATTTATATATATATATATATATATATGAAATTCACAATTAATTAATTAATTTAAGTCAAGTGAGATCCTATTTTCAAAATGGCCTCCATCTGTTAATTTTATAATATTATTACTACCGCATATATTCTATAAGAGGACGTTTGGTTCACGGGACTGAATTGATTTGGTGTGACATTATTGAGTGAGATTGAGTAAGATTGATAAATTAGACTGAATTTATTTGAATCAAGATATGTGTTTGGATCGTAGGATTTGAATAAGGGATTAGATGTGATACCTATTGAAATGTCATAAACACCCTGAAATTGAATTGAAACAAAACACTTTATTCTTATGAATCTATTCAAATAATAGAAGGACAATTTGTAATATTGCACTTGGGATATGTTTTATCCCACCTTTCACATGGAATTGACATATTCATCCATTGAGGGATTTAATACATTTTCTACCCGAGTTTGAAACATATCATGGACCCTCATCCCACAAACTAAATAGTAGATTAGTTGGGATTAAAATCCTAATCATAGTCTATCACAATCAATCCAGCGAACCAAACGGGACCTAAGGTTATTATTATTTGCACAGTATGTGAGTGTATTAATTTAAAACAAGAAATGGATTATTCACTGTTCCAGGTTTTCGTAGGCGAGTCATTATGTTTGTTTCGAGCTTATAGTGGGTGTGAGAAATCCCATACTTTGAAGTCTTAAAATTTTTAAATCTTGATAAATAATTAAGATGTATGTTTGTTATAGAATTTTATAGGATATAATGGTGGAAAAAATGATTGATGTGATATTATTATATTATTTTAATTGTATTGGGAGAATAAAAAAGTGAATAATGTGAGTGTATTGAGATAATAAAAGGTAGAATAATAGTAGGTTATGAGATAGAATATGATTAATAAGATTTCAAAATTCTTACTTTAAGTTTCAAAACAAATTAGGGATTTGAGATTGAAAAGTCCAAAGTTCATCGTGATAATCGCGAAACGAACATACCCAAAAAAAACTTTGGAGTTAATAATTATAAACAAATGGTTATTGCGAGGATTTGAAACCTTACCCACGTCCTTATTTACCATAGGAAAAATGAGTCTTCATTTTTTGCATCCTCTTTTTCACTTTCACTATTCTGCTCTTTGTACTTCTAATGTATTTTTGTTTATTTTTGCTTCTATACTTTTATTTCCTATTAATTAAATTTGCACTCTCAAAGTCAAAATCAAATTTTCATTTTAGTACAATAAGATAAATTTATTTGAAAAAGTATTATTTGTAGAGGGTAAGAGTATGACAGAATGTGCATGGGGCCCAATTTTTTAAAAAAATAATAGACTATTGGAGCCTGGATATTTGTTCAAAATACCCAGACCACAATTTTATATGTGGCAAAGGGTGCATAAAAATATTTTACATATGCAGATGTGCAAACACATAATTTTTATCCAGCCAAAATATAAATTTGAACATCCTTGTGTCCGATGTGAACTTTTTATTTCCTCAAACATTGCTAATGACAATGTATTTCAATTAATTAAATCAATATATTAAATTCTGCAGGTTCAATATTTATAAATTATATATATAACCCTTCAATTATCATGTCTTATATCATTTTATAATATAAGTCACACTCTTTAATTATTACTACGTATTAATACATTTGTTGTAATATAAATCACATCTTTCAGTGTTATAAATATATAATAAAAATGCATATCCTTCAATATCACAACTTAATACCCTTTAATAATATAAGTCACATATCTTAATCAATTTCATAATATTCTGTGTGAAACTTGTTTACCTTTGTATACTTATATACGTACTTTTCTGTGATTGCATGCTATAATGAAACGATATACTATGAGTTTGGAAAATATATTTTTTATGTTATTTATCCCTTTAATTAATTTTAACATTTTTTACTAATATTCCAGAAATACTTACAAAAAATATTCTCCACGTTCCTATCGTATAAATGATATAAGTTCTGTCATATGCGATCCAAGATATAGGCGTTCCGATTTTCCTGTTCTATTTTTTGTATTTTATTTATATTTTACTCTGTTAAAAATCTTTAAAATATAGACCTATAATGGTGGTCTCTTGAATATGATTTTTTTTATTCCACGTATCATATATTCATATTATATAATATAAAATAAAACACAAATTATAAAAATGTGATCTCATTCTCGATACAGGTGCATGAGTAAAATGTTATGTTATCCACCTAAGGACATCTTGATATTTATATTTACTTTGGTCAAATTTTATTTTAGCCACTATTAAAAATATGTTATATATAATTTGAGAAATTTGTAGCCCATTAATTGGTAACAATTTTCTCTATCAAAAATATCATTTGTATTTTGTGTCAGTGATAGTCTATCGTGTACAGTGGCTTAATTTTTTTTTTAATAAGAGTGACTAAAAAACAATACATAAATTACTAATTGTTAAAAACACAGTATATAAGTTCCAGAATGGCTATTTTAACACAATTTCTACTGCAATTGAGTCCAAATAACGTCTAATAATACATAGTAACACTCCTATAAATCAGGTCTATACATGAACTTTATAACTTTTATGGGTAAAAACTATCACTGTTATGCATAAAAAATTTCACTGTTAAAAAATATAAAACATTTTCTAAACAATGATTGTTTTTGTGCATAACAGTGATAATTTTTATGCATAACAATGAAAATTTTTGTACATAACAATGATACTAAAAAAATCGAGTTTATGGTGAATTTGAGGTGTCACAAGTTTTGTCAATAGTACAAACTAGAACGCTAGCTCTTTTTTCAAATGCTTGGGCACAAAATTTAATTTCATTACCTCTTTATTCATATACAAATTTTCAGATACTAAAAAAGTAAGAAGATTCTGTCGACTAGTGAATAGTGATGACTTTTTATTGTTAAATTTGTTAATGAAAAATTGAAAATGGGTCAATAAAAAGGGCAAAGGCAGCCGCGACAGAGCAAGTCAAATTAGAGAGAGAAATTAAAGTGAGTTTCTGAAACAGCCAAACAACAAGATAGATGCACATATTATAATCTCTCTCTCACATAGAGAGAGAAAGAAAGAAAGATGGGAAGAGCTCCTTGTTGTGATAAGGCAAATGTGAAGAAAGGGCCATGGTCGCCTGAAGAAGATGCAAAACTTAAGGACTTTATTGACAAATACGGCACCGCTGGAAATTGGATTTCTCTCCCAATAAAAGCTGGTAACTACCTTTTACTCCTACGTTTTAGCTATCTCTAAATATATTTAACTGTGTAATTATTTGTGTGCAGGTTTGAAAAGATGTGGAAAGAGCTGCAGATTGAGGTGGCTTAATTATCTACGGCCCAACATTAAGCATGGTGAATTTTCTCAAGATGAAGACACTATTATCTGCAATTTATACGCAACTATCGGCAGCAGGTAATTTTAATCACGCTTTTCAGCTTTCTTTCTATTTTTTAAAGAAAAAAAAAATTTAGAAATCAAATGACAGTTTTATGCTTTTAGTATGTTTATTCATTAATAACCCTTCCAAAAAAAAAATGTAGAGAAAATAAAAATGAAAATTTGTACCCATTGGAAAACTCTATATATATATGTTACATAAAATGCCAAAAGTTTCTTCCATTTTTCACAATGTTTAGATCATCATCCAAACCTAGTCACATCCATGATTAAATCTGTTGATTCAAAAACTTTCTTGTTATGGAAATTTCACGTGCACATACACGAAACGTTCTTTTACGCACTATTTGCACAATTTTGACTCACAAAATTTGATTCATTCACTGAAAAATCAACTTGATTAATTTTTTCCAATCAACATTAGATTAAAAAAAAATGCACCAAATTGCACGGTGCAACCAAAATGTATATATTTGTTATTAATTTATTTATTAATTAGTGATGTTAAAAAAGAAATTTTGTTACAATTATGCAGGTGGTCAATCATAGCAGCGCAATTACCAGGAAGAACGGACAACGACATCAAGAACTACTGGAACACGAAGCTCAAGAAAAAACTCGTGGCTAACTTGCAACCAAAATCATTAGCACCATTTTCATTCCCACAATCCCAAACTCTATACAACTCACTTTACTACACTCAATTACCCACTAAAAACAATCTCATGGACCCCATTTCCACCCCTCAAAACTATCTTTACTGCAACACCAACAGTTACAACACCAATTACAATCAGCAAAACCTAATGGATCAGCTGCAGTACACGTGTCCTAATATCAAAGAAAACAACAACAACATGCTTGTGTTTGGAGGGAAAGAAGGTGGGAGCTGTTGTTCTTCGGATGGGAGTAGTAATCAGGTGAAACGCGAGGACATGGGTACTTGTTTTAATCAGGGTGGTTTCGTGATGCAGAATGCGACGACGACGACGTCGTTTATTAATGATCATGTGGATTACAATCAGTTGCAGTATGATCTTGAGGAAGTTAAGGATCTTATTACAGCGGGTAATGTGTGCAGTAATAATAATATGAATGTGGTGTTCATGAGTAGTACTGATGAAAACAAGAATATGTACTACTATTGATTCAAACAAACAAACAAGGCGTGGATGGATTGGTGGGTGAGGATTCTGATGAATGATGAAAAGATTGGTGTAATTTTTTGTAATTTAATTCATGGGAAATCAAGGGGCCAAATTTGTTTGATTCAAACTACGTACATATATATATTGAATTAATGCTTTAATTTCGAATTAGGTTTCTGCATATAGTACAATATTTGGCCCCAATCTACATCCGAATATTTTGTTTTCCTTTAATTTTATCATCATAACCTTGAATCAATGCCCAAGTGTTTTCTTGTGTTAAAAATTTGATTGATCGACGCTATTTTTTCTACTTCCACACCATTAATAGTTTAATTTTTATAATATTTGGTGTATATTAATTATAAATATGCGATGGAATCTAGTTTAAAATAATGATCCATCGATAAAAACAAGAATCGCTATGTGAGGGCGCGAAAAATGTTTGTATGTTGACATTATTTTGATTTGGTATTAGCATTTGAAAAAGGTCTTTTTAGACTTTAAATTGTGATTAGACATGACATTGATACTAAGAAAACTATTATTTTAGACAGTGGTACTAAAAAACACGTACTCCCTCCGTCCCAAGATGACTTGAATAGTTAATGTTTCACTCGTGTTTTAGCGAGCGAGTTTTTTAATAGTATAAGAAATGATAAAGTAATGTTAAGAAATGCATATGATAGAGAAGTGGTAAGACTATCATACCCCATACCCCACCTTAAAAGTCACTTTATTATTTCAAATACTAATAAACAATCTCGCTAAAACACAAGTAAAAAGGTAAGTGTTCAAGTAATCTTGGTATGGAGGGAGTAGTATATTAAAATAATCATCACCCTCTCTACTGCCATTGGATGATGTACGTATCATGTGCGATGCAACAAAAACAAATTGTCTCCATCGATCCAAAATTATACTAGTAGTATATATTTAAATCATTGGACAAGTTTTCTTTAGCCCTAGATTTCAAACGTACTAATTTTCTGTTTTAATAAGATGTTATTAATTGTATCCTTATATCATTGATATATACAGATATATATCACGATCGCATGAGTTGTTTCAATTTGGTATAACATCATTATATATCAATTTCGACATGATGTTTTGGTTGTAATATATAGAACAATGTCAATGAACTAATATATAGGACTTTTGTTAAGGTTACTTGTGATTAAAAAATATTCTAACTACAAATTTAATTTGGTACTTTTCAGTCAATATATAGAAGTCATTTTTAACATCTTTGTATATTTCTTACGTACATGAGTTGCGCCTACCACTTGTACTAATAGACTTAATTAGTTATTGGGACGCCTATCACGGCACCTCACAGTAATTGGTTTGGCCCCAATTTGATTCGTTAATCATTGACCAAATTATCTATTTTAGGGGGTCCCACATTACAGTTGACTAATGCATGCTTAATTAATTTGAAGTTTGCACCAATATCTACTTAGGTAAGCTGTATTTTATTTTATTTTCCCCACAAATTGATCACTTGGTTTCTTGCCACACCAAGCAACCTCTTTATGTTGCAAATTTACATTTGTTGTTGTTGTTTCTTCTTCAATTTCGAATTGTAAGAACGTGTGTTTAAACGGAACAATAGTGTAATTATAGTCTAGATTGTAAATTTTAAGTTCATTAAAAAAGGACTATGAAATTTGTATTAGATTAATTTTGACTTCGGTGAACGAATTGAATATACATTTGCGTTTTGGTTCTTGAATTACTAGGTCATGAGATGTACATAGGTAATAGTATCTTTGTTGATATAACTATTATCACGTGTAGTAATTTAAAAGTTGTACAAAACTTATATAGAAGATAAAATTCATTAAAATTGAACAAATAGACATGGGTTTTTTTTTTTTTTTTTTGTGGACAAATTGAGGACAAAAAGTCGATTCTCAAACATGTGTAGTTTACCAAAATGCGAGCATTCGTTTGAAATTAGTTAAACAATTAGATACTCAAAGCAATTACGAATTTAATTGGAGATGTATTGTTTCTTAAACCATATACTACAGCTTATATTTTATAAAATCAAACGCATATTAATTTTTTTTTTTTCTTTTTAAAAGACGAATATAAAGACTGATGTTTCATCCAAGATGGAGTAATTTTATAATAAGAGTGAGACAGCGCAGCGGGTGCGTGAGATTCATCAACGACACTGAAAATTGAATTATAGAGAGAATCGTTATCGGAAATCGTAAATGACATATATAATATATTGCCTCCAAAATCATACGATATCAAGATATGATGTCAGTACATGCGCCACTTCCAACCTTTAACTCATGCATTATTTAACTCCTACATTACATTTAATTAATTAACACTAATTTACTGTGGATATAGAGATTAGAAAATGATTTGAAGATAATATAAATATATTTTTTGAAGTTTTACAATAAATTATATACTACCATTTTTTTTACTACATTAATTTATGTATCTATATTGTAATGAGAACACGCTCCCTAAAAAAAGATTTGCTGATAGAGTGCCGAGAAATTTAGATTATGAAATTTGTGATTAGTATTATGATAGATTTGTTAAAAACGAAAAAAAAATCCATATGATAATAAAAGGGGAAAATAAAGGAGTGACTTTCATGTGCATCATTTGTACAAGATGCAATTTGTGCACTTGAATTTAATTTCAATTTGAATGAAGTATCTATATCCTAAACACTAAATAATGAATTATAAATCATAACTTATTCGGGCCGGATGAACCATGAACCACTCGGGCCGAGTAAACCATGAACTACTCTCGACCGGGGTTGGGCCTGGGTCTAGAAACTAAAATTGAAATTAAAATTAAAAGCAAATTGAAATTAAAAAAAATTAAAAAAAAACTCCTAAAATTAAATTGCACCAAATTAATTTTGTGCAAATTGTGCACAGGAGAATTTATCAAAATAAAGATATGTAATACTCCATAAATTTTGATTATATTAATTATAAGATAAGAACATTGAAATCCAAAATTCTTTGGGGATGGATGTGTGAATTTCAAGTGATGGGTTCAATTCTTAAACGATGTCCTTTAATCTGCTTTGATGAGATCGGGAATAGATAAAATAAAATTATAGATAACCAAGACATTGACTTGTATTTGTCATATGTTTAAGTTTGATGAAATAAATTGAGATTGAAATGAAGTGATAGGAAGGTGGGTTTTTCCAAGAAGGTCAAATCTCATTGAGTACAAATGTCAAAATGGGGTGGACCACTTCTGACACATGATATATACAGAACAAGAGTTTGATTTCCTTGATGAAATTATACAAGATTTCGAATTTCTTGGTTATTATTGTGTATATTTATAATTAATACTCAATTATTCATATTAATGAATATCTTTTACCGATAAAAAAAAATGGATTAATTTGAAATTTGATCATTTGAATAGTTAAAAAGAAACAATCAAAATGGACCAGATGAACAAGTTGAAACCATGTATTTTAAAAATGTGATTGTTATGAATGAATAAACTAATGTATATGGTGTCAAAACTCAAAAGGACAATATAAGTTCCTTCCCCACATTGAATGAAGCTTGTCCAAACCAAGAAGCATAAAATTTTGTCTTCGCCCAGTTCAGCTTTTAAGTTTTATATCTACCAATACCAACAACTTATTAAAAAACAAGAGACAGCAGTACGGAAATTGACGTTGCATTATATCTGTGGATTTTATCGGACTAACTAATCATGATTAAAAAGGTTGATAATTGCCATGCTACTAATATCCATTAGACGGTAATTTTGTCATTATATCACTTCAATTATTTCAATTTCTCAAAATAATTAAATTCTTAAGAAAAATGAAGGAAATAGTCGATTCTATTTCGATAATTGTGTGCTCTAATATTGGCTATTAATTTTTAATAATGTGCTCCCTTTATTTCATAATAAGTGTTTTTTTAAATGTTAAATTTTATTTCTAACTATCGTCTAAACTATTTATTCACATTTTTTTCCAAATTTATCTTTATTTGTTTTTCTTAGAGATCTTTTTTTTTAATGAAATACACCTTTTAGTATTTATATAAGGTTGGATGAAGATAAATTTGTCAATATTTTATGTATTTTTTTAATAAATATTTTATGTTCTTTAATTTGATATTAATTTTCTAAAACGAGAGTTATTACGAAACGAATGGAGTAATAGATAGGTCAAATCCTCCCAATTTTTTTTTTTTATCGGAAAAAAAAAATGTATTAGAATGAGTATAAGAGGTACTCAGCCCATACAAATTGTAGGTATTACACAAATACTCCAATCACCTCACTCACAGTCTAATGTTGTACCTATATTACAAAGTAAGATTCACGTCATGACACTCAAAAGGATTCGAAAGCCAATCCAAAAATGTATAAGTTCTAAAACTCGGATTTTTAGTAGACAAGCAGGACCAAAGGCGAGGTTTGATTTCATCTAACACCCGATCCAAAATTGGCATGTTACCATAAAAAATTCTCTTATTTCTATATTTCCAAATAGGCCAAACAACTCCAATCCAAACGGTCGACCCAATTCTTTTCAACGTACCTGAGACAAATTGAGAGTTGAACTGAAGAAGATGGAGGGCTGGAGATGTTTGATTAACCAGAGCGATATTGAGCCATTGGTAGATTCCATTCCAGATTTGAGCCACGAGCCTGCAGCCGAAGAAGATGTGATGTATATTTTCATCAGATTCACCACAGAGTGCACATAGTAGATCGTCATTGGCGACTAAGATGTTCCTAGCCAATAGGAGATCTTTAATGGGTAAACGTTGATGTAGAAGTTTCCATGCAATTGATTGAGTCCTTTAGGGTGCATAGTTTTTCCAAAGATGTTTGAAAGCCTTGTTAACCTGTAGACCAGAATTTTGGATTGCCGGTGGAGCCGTGATGTGAGCATATGCTTCCTTCGTCGAGTAAACTCCATTTTTCGAATGAGTCCAGCTCCAGCAATCAGCCGTAACCTGTGAAATTTTTATCTTGTTGATGCAAGAAAGTAACTCGTTAAAACCAATACACCCACTTAACTTCCTTCTCCATCTAAACTCCCACACCTACTCTTGTGTATCCCAATGCCCCATCTCACACACCAATGCCCCCCCTGCTCACAGATCCTAAAAAGACAGTTGAAACGTGATTTTAATGTAGTTTCGCCTACCTGTAAATCTGACCAGAATTTCATATTTTTCCCATTCCCCACTCTCTTAATGATTTCTAGATTCAAGCCCTCGCCATCACTACCCTAATAGAGTTTGCAAATCTTAGACCACCACCTCGACCAATTTGAATGAATAATACCCTTCCCAGATCCTGCTATTCACACTTCCCCCAGTATCATCCCCGAAACCCCCATACTTTGATCTAACAACCTTTGCCCATAAACTATTTGGTTCATTTAGAAAACGTCAAACTCATTTTCCGAAAAGAGCATAATTAAATTTTCCCAAATCCCGATTACCCAAACCCCCAAGTCCCTTTTGATTGCAAATAGTTTTCCAACTGACCAATGGAATTTTGCTTTTGTTTTCGCTCCCCCCCCCCCCCAAGAGAAAGTTTCATTATAACCTGGTTATCTCACAAATTACGTTTTTAGGAATTCAGTAGAAGGATAGACAATAGGTAGGAATCGCTGAAAGTACCGCTTGGCCTAAGGTAATACGACTACCAAAAGATATGTTTTTGTCATTCCACATCGCCAATCTTCTCTTTATCCTGTCAACTAACTTTTTCCATGAGACTGATTTTTTATGTTTGACACCAACGTTGAGGCCAAGATATTCCATCGGAAACTTACTCACTTCACATCTCAGAAGCCTAGCCATTTCGTTCACCATCTCCGAATTAGAGTTGATCCCCAAGATGCAGCATTTGTTAAAATTAACCTTGAGTCTAGCCAGCAGTTCAAAATTCCGGATCTTTCAACCCACATGAACCACTTTTGAGCCATAAACATTGTGCATGTTATGTCCTCTTTTGTGCTACACAAGAACTTTCATAGTATTAAAAAAACAATAGCAAACTGCAACATGGGTATTTTTCATGATTTAAAATTCTCTCATTTTGTAATACCTCGTCCAAAGAGTGTTATAAAAACAAAGATTGAAGAATTGGTGATGGTATTTTTTTATTTTTTTTTGGGGAAAGGGTTGGTGATGGTATTATTGAAGATAGCTAGATTAAAACTGGCTAATTTTTTTTTTTTTTTTTTAGAGGTAATCAATTACAATAATTTTCTAAAATAATCAATTATAATAGTTTCTTCTACCACTGGGTGTATGACAACATTATTTTGTCTCACTATAGATCAGAACCGTAACCACCACAAGAGAGGAACTACCAAAATCGTAACTCGAAACCGCATGACTGCCACGAGAGGGGGAACATCACTCCACCACAAGACCTCAGGTATCAGGTGATGAAACTCTAATCACTTAAGTTATCAACTCTTGACAACCGCCCAAATCTTCTATATATTACTAATCATTCTAATTTAAGGTTTTATTTTATGCTGCCCTTCTGCATAATTAGAAGACGTTATAGTTATGATTTATGAAACCTTCTGCCTTCCTAAAAGAATACATAGCAAATAAGTTTGAACCTTTGTTTTGTAAATCAAACCATAGGAAAAAAGCACAGGAGAAATATATGGATCAAAACACCAAATGAAACCATATCTCACACAGCTTTTAATTTCTATCGATTTATTACCAACATAACAACGTTTACCGCATTTCACTAATCGATAAACTAGATCTCACACGTAGCATGAGCTTCCAGTCTAAGAGGTTCGTCGACGAGCGGGATAGTATTTCTCAAGGTGTTGAAGAAACTAAGAGAATACATTCATTCACAATGCGAACTCGATGGATATAAAAGCATATCCTTGCCGTAAAACAGAAAGATCAACCGGCTGCCTGAGCAGTTCCTTTAGCTACTGATTTAGTGTCGAAAATTTCGATCCAGTAGCCATCAGGATCCTTGATGAACGCTATGCCCTTAACTTTTCCTGCAACGTGAGTAGAAACAAAAGGAAAAAAATAAGATAAATTTAAATTAAACTTCAAGAATAATTCAAGAAAAGTAAATTCAAACTCTTCGCAATTTAACTTCAAATTTTCAGATAATATTAGCCCTCAATTAATGACAACAGTGCTTAAAAAGGCCATTCATCACTATAACACTCGAATTTTACCTAAAAGAGCGGTGAACAAACGATTTTCAGTAATGGTAAGATGTCAAAAATGGACATTAATTCATGGAATGAAAGAAGGATCTAAACAGTGAGGTTGTACAAAAGATAGAGAGAGAACATTAAAGAAACAATTCTATAAATTATCACAGTTCACCCAGTTTCCCCAGGTAATGCTAACAAACTACAATTTTTTTATATGAGTTTAACAAAAGGTTTGGAAGCATGATTCATAGTAGAAAATAACAAAGTTATGCATCGAGAAATACTAAACAAAAAGAATCGAAACAGGGAAGGTATCTTTACATAAATATATATAAGAAGAAAGAAGAGAAATTATCTCATAAAATAAAAAGGGATATAATTACCGTCATCAGGTTTCTTTACAAACTCCACTCCTAAACTTTCAAATCTCTGGCATGCCTTGTGCACATCATCAACAGTTATACCTATGTGTCCTGCAAGCAGCCCACTACTTGTTAGTGCTCCAAATATTATAAAGGACCAAGAATTACACAAATGTCCCTGCTGTCAAGACCATCTCAGTCCATAAATCATAAGAAATCGAAGAGGATCAAATGCATTTCAAGGGTAGAGGCAGTCTCATACAATAGACTGTAAGCTCAGTATGTATAACAGTAAAAAGTATAAGATCTTCAGCACTGAGTCAAGAAACAACAATAGAAGTTATCTATGAACTTAAATGTAACTCAGCATATTCTGGTTCAACTAAGTGGGCGCTTGGTTCAAAATTCCTGAGAATAAAATATGATTAATTCACCTTCATCAAACTCTTTATTGGGTAATGAGACTCAAAAAAAAGTCATAATCATTACCCCATTTTGATTTACTACCTCCCCTCCTAAAATCATTCCACTATTTCTCAACCAACACTCACTTTTAGACTTTTAGTCCTTTTTATTCCAAAATTAGAGCAAAACACTAACAATGTAAGATAACCCTTTGTCAAACATATCCCTTTCATTACAGGGGCGTAAAGGGAAAAGAGATTTTCATTAGCATTCCCATTGAAAATTTTGAACCAGGTGCCCCCTAAGTTCTGATAGAGACACTCATCTGGTCTACTCGCGACGCAAGAAGGCTGGATTGGGCCGGTTGACAGCTATAGAAGTTTTTAAATTAGGCTGCACAGCTTCATGGGATTGTGTGGTAGCTTCTTGTAAAATGCATGGCGCAAATCACAAGGATGTGATGATGTATCAGAAAACACTATAGCAAATTCTGTTACATATGGATCTAAAATCCTTGCTGCTCTTCTGGAACTTAATCGAGATGGTAATTCGAAGATAAATGGAATCATTACAGAGAGCCTTGTATGCTGGTCTTATTCAAATGATCTGATTGAAACATTACCAACTCCTGTGCCTTTGATGAAGAAGTGGGGAGAGGAATCAAAGGATGGAGAATTGATGTATTCATTTATTTCATCTTCTGAAAAAATATCTAGAAAGTCACGTGGAAAATTACTAGAAGAGGAACTCGTGGCATATGATAGTTATCTGCATCTGACATTCTGTAACAAAATGAGAATGAAAATTATCGGAATCCTTCTAGAAGAGGTTTATGTAACAAATGATTGCATTTTGAAGAAATGTGAATTTCTCATCGAAAAGGCAAAATCACTAAGGCTATGTTTGTTTTGGGATTCACACGGATGGACTTAGGACTTTGCGCTCCCCGTCTCATACGAGTTTGAGATTTAGAATCTGGTTTTCAAATCTCACATTCAATTCACACCTATAAATACCTATAAAATCTATTACTACTATTCCCAATACATCACAATTTATACATTATATTACTCTTCTCAATATAATATAATAATACAACATCAATCACTATTAAAAACAACCAGGTGGCTTAGCCCACCTGGCCACTGGGCTCCTCAATTGAGTGGGAGACCCAGGTTCGATTCTCTTTGGGAACGAATTGGAGTATGAGAGTTATAAGGTAGCTTGGTGAATTTGTGGAGTGTTTGGGTGCTTGGTGTACTAACTACTAACAACTAACTTTGTCCGATCAAAAAAAAAAAAAAAACATCAATCACTATTAAACATTGATTTGACATAAAGTTAAATCTCATCATACTCAAATCCCAAAACAAACACATACATTTACTATTCATCAAGGATTCTAAATCTCTGGATTATAAAACCTTGACTTGCTCCGCACACTTAAATCCCAAAACAAATGCAGCCTAAGAGCTCAAGAACCAGAATGTATGGCTGCGTGCATTCAGTGTCTATTAAAGACAATATCAACTTTGGAGTCAATCTACAGTAAAGGAACAAGCTGCAGTTATCGGGTTCATCATCTTTTTTTTTTTGAGCGCATTCATCATCTTCTTATACATGCTTATATTTTGCATGCAATTTGGATCCAGGAGGCAGCACCCAACTATATGTTTTTATCACCTGAAAGTGATTTTTGTCGTAATATTGATGGTGCATTGAATCTCTTTCTGAGACCTGATAATGACCATGACGATGAACAAAATGAAGACATCTATGTGTGGTATGAACTCATCGATTATTATTAGGAGTGCAACCTTGGTTGTGGCGGTATTTGGGAGGATATTAGCATGGATTTCATAACTGGATTGCCACGATCTGGGGGAATCGACTGCATATTAGTGGCGATTGATCTAGCAGGTCAGACCAATTGATAGAGTGAAGATGATCCAAACAGCAGTTATGGAAGTAAACAATAAATCCTCAAACTGAGGCCACAGTGTTAAACCGCCACAACCAAAGTTGCACTCCTAATAATAATCGATGAGTTCATACCACACATAGATGTCTTCATTTTGTTCATCGTCATGGTCATGATCAGGTCTCAGAAAGAGATTCAATGCACCATCAACATTACGACAAAAATAACTTTCAGGTGATAAAAACATATAGTTGGGCCTCCTGGGTCCAAATTGCATGCAAAATATAAGCATGTATAAGAAGATGATGAACCAGATAACTGCAGCTTGTTCCTTTAATGTAGATTGGCTCCAAAGTTGATATTGTCTTTAATAGACATTTCTTCAAAATGCAATCATTTGTTACATAAATCTCTTCTAGAAGGATTCCGATAACTTTCATTCTCATTTTGCGACAGAATGTCAGATGCAGATAGCTATCATATGCCACGAGTTCCTCTTCTAGTAATTTTCCACGTGACTTTCTAGATATCTTTTCAAAAGATGAAATAAATGAATACATCAATTCTCCATCCTTTGATTCCTCTCCCCACTTCTTCATCAAAGGCAAAGAAGTTGGTAATGTTTCAATCAGATCATTTGAATAAGACCAACATACAAAGCTCTCTGTAATGATTCCATTTATCTTCGAATTACCATCTCGATTAAGTTCCAGAAGAGCAGCAAGGATTTTAGATCCATATGTAACAGAACCTGCTATAGTATTTTCTGATACATCATCACATCCTTGTGATTTGCGCACATGCATTTTACAAGCTACCACGCAATCCCATGAAGCTGTGCAACCTAATTTAAAAGCTTTTATAGCTGTCAACCGGCCCAATCCAGCCTTCTTGCATCGCGTGTAGACCAGATGAGTGTCTCTATCAAGTTCATTCAAGGGTGTTGCGCTTGTGTGCATGTGTTATGTGTGTTTTATAATAAACCCATAACTGTCTTTCAATACTCGTGATGTTGAACACTATCAAATAGAGAAACCAGACATAGAGTTTGTGCAAAATTTACTTGTATAAATATATCTAAGGCTCCATTTGGATGGATGGATTTGAAAATCCATGGATTTCACACACAAATCATACTCTTCAATGGATTTACAAATACTTAGATTTGAGAGTTTAGGGAAAAGAGTGAAGGGGGAGAAGGGGAAGGGGTAGAGATGAGGGGATTTCACAAATGACTAGGTTTTGATGACGATTTGAAATCCCTTCATTTCTAACTAGACTCTCAAATTTAAGTATTTGTAAATCCATTGAAGACATCCATAGATTTCAAATTCATCCATCCAAATGGAGCCTAAGTGAAGTCAATGATAGTAAATGTTGACCGAAATCCCCTCGTGATTGGAAATTGCAGGAAATCCTCCTGTGGTTTATTAAATGGTTTAACGGGTTAACAATTTTACTTATTTCTTCTATTTCCCGTTGTGTTCTTCATAATATAGTCTCAAAACTTCAGTATTTAAAAAACAAGATATGGGAAATAGAGGAAATAGATAAAACTACTCGTTTCTGGAAAAAATAGAGAGTTAGCTTTATTTAATAAACCGCAGGGGGAATTCGTGCAATTTCCAAACCACGAGGGGATATCGGACAATATTCTCAGACCTCGAGGGAATTTCGTGCAATTAAGTGATTAACCCTTCAAAGTCATATTAGGGGTGTAAATACAATAGATGTGCACACTCCAACAGAAGTATGTACGAGTTAAACGTTTCACTTACCAAAACCACGAGGCTCTGAGTTCCCATTGTGATAGCCCTTGAAATCAGGTTCACTTTCCCAATTACTGTGACAAATTGAGATAATTAGGTCATGGGAGATTTTTGAGCTCTTATGATTCTCTTACAAATGTGTATTTAAAGAGAAGAGAGCTCTTACTGTGTGAGCTCAAGTACAGCTTTTTTACCAAAAGTCCAACTTGTGCGCTCAACGTGGTTGCTGGGAGCTGATGATGTGTCCTGAGCCACCCATGGACAAATAGGTTATAGAGGTCTGGAAAGAATTACCATCTACACATCCCAAATGATGTATAAACTTTAGTTTACAATATTTGATATTAACCTCATATCCCAAAAAGTACAAGGTAAACTTCAGCTCTTCAAAATCCAGTCTTTTAAGCAATCTGTAGCAAGAATTTAATCAAGAAATTGGAGTTAGTCAATGATACAAAAAGTTGGGGATTAGCAATCATTTAGTTGCAAATAGATGCAGACATTGTGTTTCAAAACATGCAAATGGCGGATACAATCATTTTATTGATTGAGGTATGGCTGAGAGCCTGAGACCAAAAATGGTACTAGGTGGTATGAAGATACAACAATTCGTAAGCTAAAGGAAGCATATTTATCCTTCCACCAAAAAGAAATAAAGAGCAACTTACCCCGTGTTCTAGAACTGCCAGAATAAAAAAATTGTTTCTGTTCCCTTATTTATTTATTTTTTTAATAATTTTAGCTTTAAATTCTTCCTATTTCTAATTCAGCCTCACCATCCAATTCCCTCCTCCCTCTTTTTCTCACATACACACAATACAATTCATATTTATCATTTAATATATAAAATAATAATACAGGGTCATGGAGATTATAAGGGGTTAACCGTTAATGGCAGTGAACATGGTGATTATGGGGATGCAGCTGATTGCAGAGCATAAGCAATTACCTTCTTTGTAAAGGCCAGAAGTTACGCTTGCTTGAAAAATTAAACCTTAACAATTCATTGTTTACCGGGATAGTTCCAGAATTTCTTATGTATTGGGATGAATTAAGCATTTTTATCTCAATATGCATGCTGATTTTGTATAGTTTTTTTGTGGTTGACCAGAATACAAACAGTGGCCACACTCTCATCTGCTAATCTTATAGGTTAACTAGATTACAACAGTATAACGAAAAGCTAAAAGAAACAAGTAATAAAGTTATTTTGACGTAGAAGGCTAATGGTACTGACCCTTGCATAATAGTAACATTTGTGTTCACGATCATCATCTCATTATTCTAATTGCTTGCAGATTTTTTGGCCATGAAAGACAGAGGATTTGTAAACCAACTAGTTTCTGGCTACTTTCAATAGTAAATTTTAAGAAGCAATTCTGACACTTATTCTCTCGCTCATTCACTTCCCTCCTTTTGCTCTCAAAACGAAAAAAATAAGTTGTTATATCGTGTGTGTATATAATAACCAGATTCATGTGGTCTCCATTCTAACAACAGTCCAATTACACGAAGAAAACTTGGCAACTAAAATTTATAATAACAGACTCATGCCAGGCCTCAAGAACAATATTCATTTATTGCCTATCCTTATCGAGAAATAATTTTTCTTCTTAGACTGTAATTAAGGAGTATGTCTTAGTTCTCTTACTAAACCATATTGCAGACCATATAGTTACTATTAAACCTCAAATAGCATTATCAAATAAACTCTAGAATTGTATTTACCAGGCACAAATGATGTGAAGCCAGGTATCAACACTGGACAAAAGATTGGTACCACCAAACAAGATTATTTGAACTATATAAGCATGTTTAAAGAAGAGATAAAGATGTAACAAGCATTATAATAAGTTAGTATTCAGTTTGATAAACATCCATATAATTCTGCAAAATATGGAAGGAACAAAAGTGGGATCCCTTTTTTGTTGGAGAAGATCAAGAGCACTTACGACATCCCCAATATACGAGAGTAGAAATCAAGACTGACTTTAGGGTCCTTCACTCGAACCATCTGGCAGCAAAAACAAAGATTTATAAGCCAAAAGTTCCATACATACACACACATAATTCCATTCAGATTATAAAACCAACTAATACTGGTTTCCGAGTATACATTCAATACTACACTTGTCTATATGAATGTAGATAAATGCACACACATTTGAAATCTGCAGCTAAACGAATTAGGGATAATACTACTGCCAATTAGAAAAAGGAAAAAAAAATGATTAATGCGAAATTCTGGAGCTCACAGTTTGCTGCAAGAAATATCCCTTGGTGGCTTCATCAATAGAAGTGTGGAGCCCTGGGTTGTTGTCAGCCGATTCTTTGGACGCCATCACAGTAGTAGTCGATATAAATCTTCTGCGTTGATTAATAACCTGCAAAGAAATATTAAAGTAGGATTCGATTTATAGCAGTAATTAGCAAGTTTAGTAGGATATCTGATCGAACTAAATGTGGTGTTCCATTTTATTTGACCTTAGGTTTGAAATTGAAGATTGGGGGAAGTGGAGATAAAAGGGGCGGGCGTAGGAAGGTGGATGGAAGGCGTGAGCAGGCGGCGGCGATCGATGAATAAGCCATGGCATATGATTGTTAAACAGAAAGAGTCGAGGGAGGGAGAAAATTCATACCTTGAGAAGACGACGATGGCGAAACTGGACCACCACGTTTTTTGGTGCTTTAGTTTGTGCAATCAAAGTCGCCACTAACGACTAGTGTTCTTCATACGGATGCGATAGCCCTATCCACCGTCCAACAATACGTTTTTTTCCTTTCAATTTCAATTTTCAACACACAAATTGACAAAAAAAAAAAGTAGAGTTCAAGTGTACTTTTAAAATATGTAATTTGTTTAGTCTGAAGTATGTAACTTGTTTAAGTGTATTGACACATCCAGTTCATTTTCACTAAAACGAGTTGCATGTTTCAAAAATGTATTTAAATTTAATGGTGTGTATGATGCATATAAGAACTTCTTAATTTAATGATAATAATAATAATAATAACCATCTACTGAGGGTGTTTCTTGAAAACTGTTGTGCGGGTGTATGTGATACAACGGTTCTCCTACTGCACAACATCGTGTTGCATAGCAAGGGATACATTCTCGTGTTTCTTACAAGATACTCCCTTCTATTCAAAATATAAGATGTTTTGGCTTATTGCTGTTGAGTACTAAAACATGAGGATTATGGATTAAGATGTGGCTTAATGATCTTAGTGACACAAATAATAAATGTGTAAAGTAGATTGTATTTATGTTATATGATTGCTTGAGAGAATAAATGTTGAGTAATAAATGTGCAAGAGGTTTGGTATGGTATTGATTTCTCTCCCTTTTTGGGTCATAAATGAGCCCTATTTATAGTGTTTGGGAGAGTGGAGCTCACTCTTCCGGATTACAAGTACAAGTAGCCGGAAATGGCTCTGCTAAACATTAAATGCTACATGATTGATGTGACTCAGGTCGGTGATCGCTGGGAGGTCGCTCGAGGTATTAAGAGCTCGCGCACCTCGCTGGGACGTCGCCCGAGACAAATCCGGATTCGCAGGGATTTAGCCGTCTAACTACTCCCAGTTACTCATCATTACCGTCCTTTACTGACACATCTCTGATTAGGGTCATTCTTAGGTAAGGTCACTGGCATTGCTAGCCTGCCACGGGTCCCATTTCAATTAATGCTCCGTACTTGTGCCAGTATGCGACCTGCGAGGTACATCAAGGACGTGTACTCATGCTTGGTGAGCATATGCTTCCATCTCCTCAGCGAGGTGTTATACTTGTGCAGAATTTGACGTGCTTCCCCTTTCTCTTTTCTAGATCGCGCCCGACCTCGCACTATATGCCTACAACAATAGCCCCTAGCTCGTCGCCTCATGTTCGCTAACGGGGGGGGGGGGCGAGCTAATTCTTCAGTATTGCCTCGATCCTGGTGCGCGAGGTCGCAAAGCTTCTAGGGTACGCGTGACTATTGCCTCGGGACTGAGCGTGATGACGGCAGCTCGCCTCAACTGTCGTGCCTACTGAGACTAGGCAATGATGGCGCGTAGGCTCCACGCGCGGGATACGGAAGATCGTGGGCCGGCACACGTGCCCCTAATTCCTTCTATAAATACGTCCATCTTCTCCTCATTTCACTTTTCTCTCTTTGCATTCTCGAAATCTGTCGTGTTGCTCAGGCCATCTTCTCGATCTCGGTCCAGACGGTGTCTCGCTCAAGGTAAACCCTCCACTCTTATTCCTTTCTTCTCACTCCGTCTTTATCTCATGGATTATGGGGATCGGATCTCCTCGTGGAGTGTGGCCGGGAGCTCTGCTCCGGATGTGATGCCTAGTCGGCGACTGGGCCGCCAGGTGGAGGGCCCGTCTCGGATAGACGTCTCCTCTGAGACGGTGAGCGAAGTTTTGGCGGAAATCTGCGGGGAGGTTATGTCTAAACGGCGTCGTCTCCGAAAAAGGGAGAGCAAATCGCCTGTGCGGATAGAGAGATCCGCCGAGCCAGAAACTGAACTTGTGGAGTTGGCGGGAGACAACGCAAGTGACTCTTCGACTGGGTCCCTCGATTCTGCTGAATTCCATTTTTTGTCGGATGAGGTCTTTCCCGAGGTACCCAATTCGGACGACGAGGTCGACAAAGTGGATCGGAGATTGAGGTTGCAAGAGTCTGTGCCTCGCGGACCTCACGATTTGGTTCCGAGGCCGACCCGAGCGCACGAAGAGAGCGACTTCACCGCGAAAGATGTGGATAGTTGGGTGACCGAGACCGAGCTTTTCTTGTGGAGAGAAAAATTTCAAGTTCCCAACGATGTCCACTTCTGGGTCCTGGGACACGAAATTGACTATGTCGACCAGGTCCCAGATGGGTGCGTAGCCATGAACTACGACACTATGAAAGCCAGACTTCGCTTTTCGCTCCACCCCGTAGTCTTTCAGCTATTGCAATCTGGGGTCCGACGGCAGATTACTCATTCGAATGGGTGGAGTACGATCTTTGGGATCTTGTCGCTGTTCGGCCAGATTCAACCCCGAGCTTCCCTTCGGTTAAGGAGATCAACTCTCTAATCTCGCTCGCAAAATGGGGGAAAGATCCGGGTTACTATTATGTGAAAGCCCGACCTCATATGAAAGTGATCGAGGATCTGCCGAATAAAGTCCAAGACTGGAAAGAGAAATGGTGGATCGTTGGGGGGGCTTGGCAGAGTCCCGTGTTCACCTTGGGGAGTCTCGGTTATCTCGAGATACCCCGCAATTATGTCACCTTCAAACGTAAGGCCTTTTTCAATTCGCCCTTTCCATAGTACTGATTTAACTTTTCTTTTTTCTCGCAGCTCCGAAGTCCTCCAAAATCTCCGAACTCTCGCGTCCTTTTCTGGCCCGACTGATACAAGTCTGTCTCATCGACCCCGATGAGCGAGCTCTTTCAGAGCTGCAGGGATTGATCGTGCCACCCCGCTCTTCGCTGTCCGTGGATTTCCCTGGTAAGCAAAGTGGGTTTTGATCCGATCATTTTTAATAATCAGTTGTAGTTCGCAGTTCTTTTATTTATATCTTCCTTATGTTCCAGTAACCTTCATCGAGCCCATTCGGTTTGTTTCCGAGAAAGCCCTCGAAGCCATGGACAATCTGAATGCCAAGGAGCTTACCGCGAAATTCGCCCCGGCCTTGGAACTCTCGAGGCAGAAAAACTAGAGAAAAAAGAAAGGGCAGGCCCAGAAAGATGCTACGGGCAAGAAAGAGGAGGTCGCTGGGACCCAGAGGATGAAAACGAAAACCCTCACCCTCCCGAGAGGTCAGAAACGCCCGGCTGTTGACAGTCGGGCAGCGGGGGAGAGCTCGCCCAGGCACGCCCGACCTTCCGTCGATATGGATGCGCTTCGGAACTCGCCTAGCGGGAGGATAGTGGCCTTTGGGTCCGGGGGAAATCCGGACACTGTCTTTGAGCTGACGAGCTGCCGAGATCACAAGGCGGAGGATGAGACTTTCCTGGGTTGGAACCCTGAATACCGCAAGAGGTGACCTCCGGAGTCCGATTTTGTTTACTCGCTTTTCGTGTGAATTTATGTGGATACTCATCTCGTGTGGTATTGTTATTTTGTAGGTACAAGTTGGATGACGGGGTCTTCCTTGGTGAATCCACCCACAACTACTTGTGGTCGCGGAACCTCGCGGGCAATGATGTCCAGCCCCCTACCTCCGACGCATTGCCAATGACTCTGCCAAGTCCTGGACCGTGACCCTTCAAGAGGAAGCCGAAACCCAGCATTTCTCTGAGAACATGACGTCGGGGGTGGCTCATTTGTGTCATTCTTTGGCTTTCTTCGAAAAAAGCCTGGAACAGTACGACAAGGCCAAACTCCAAGCGCAGAAAGTTGAGGCCGCTTGCGTGCGGATGCGGACGGACTTGGAGAAGCAAATGAAAGATCGGGAGTCCGTCATCACCGCCAAGGTCGCAGCCGAGGAGAAAATGAAGGAGGTGGTTCGAGAGAGGGATGGCATGGAGAAAAAGATCCAGACGATGCAGAAAGATCTCGACATCCGGGTTCAAAAAGAGAAGGTGAGCCTGGACAAGATCTCCGAGCTGGAAAACCGGGTCTGAGTCCTAGAGGCTGCCGCCGAGCAAGTCCCTGCCACCATCACCCTGGAAAGGAATCATGCCTCGAACATTGCCTACATTCATTCGTATGCCAATGTTGTTCGGGCTGTCCACCGGGCAGGCGACCTCACGGATGACCAGATGGTAGTGAAAGAGGGGCTGGTCAACTATATGTCGCAATAATTCGGTCCGTGAGAAGGAAGGTCTTCCGATCAAGGACCTTGCTAGCTTCGGGGTTGACTTTAGCTTTCTCACCTTGATGCCAATCTTTATGACCCGAACGAAATTTGCTCGAAGCTTGGACACGAGGTCGATTGAGGATGGCGGGGCTGGCGAAGAGGTGGAGGAAGAGGTTGTGGAAGCGGGGGGTCCTATTGGCGTCGAGATTCCCGAGGTCGAACAACTTGTGTCGATCAACCCTAATGAGGGGACCTCGGATGCTCCGCCAAGCTGATCCCTCGGATGAAGTTTTTCTCTGTTGATGCCAAATGCCTTTCAACACTTTTCATGTCGCCCTTCGGGGATTTGTAGTCAGGTTGTTTGGTTGCCCTTCGGGGTGTGTAAATGTTTTCCCAAGGGGCGTAGGACTTTGCTGCCTTTGGGCGATGTACTCTTGTCGCCTCCGGGCATTTATTAATGAAATTGATGTTCTTTTTCCTTTCTATGTTTGTTTGTTTTTTACGTCGGTGAGCCCGTGTATCTCATCTTCTCGAAAATCTGGATAAAAAATAATAATGATAAAAGATTTGTTAATTGATAGCGACTTGATTGTCGGCTTAGATAGGGTGTGCGACCGAGGTCGACTTAGATATGGTATGCAACTGAGGTCGACTTAGATATGGTATGCGACATGATTGCCTTCACATATTCTTGGCTTTGTCGACTTAGATAGGGTATGCGATCGAGGTCGACTTAGATATGGTATGCGACATGATTGCCTTCACATATTCTTGGCTTTGTAGACTTAAATAGGGTATGCGACCGAGATCGACTTAGATAGGGTATGCGACCGAGGTCGACTTAGATATGGTATGCGACATGATTGCCTTCACATATTCTTGGCTTTGTCGACTTAGATAGGGTATGCGACAGAGGTCGACTTAGATAGGGTATGCGATCGAGGTCGACTTAGATATGGTATGCGACCTGATTGCCTTTTCTAAAGACTTTGGACAAATATGATTTTGTTGAAATGACTTCTCATGATACTAACACTTTATCCCCCTATCCCTAGTCTTTTAGAAAAAAATTCCTGGATGTTTGACTTTATCTTTTTCATTTACGAATCTATTTCTGATCGAGCTCGTGAGAGGTCGGGGACCAGTCCCCCAAGTTCGTAAATGTGAAAAGTTGTAAAAAGTTCATGCCAAAATTTTAATTCGTAGAGAATTTACAACCAATCCTGATTTTATTTCTAATTCTGATGAGTTTTTAGAAACACCTGATGCATGACTAAACATAGATAGCTACTGGTAGAATTTTTTCAGGTAGGCCGCATTCCATGGGTACATAGCGGGAGTGCTCTCCATGCATTCGAGCTCGTAAGCCCCATTTGGCAGGCATTTTGAAATTTTCATGGGGCCCTCCCAGATCGGACCAAAAACTCCCTTTTAGACACCAAGGATCTTTCTTAAAATGAGGTCGTCAACCTTGAATCTTCAGATTGTTGCCTTTGAGTTGTAGTATTTCTCCAATTTTTGTTTGTAACTTGCATTTTTCAAGTTGGCTTCCAGTCTTTTTTCTTCGAGGAGGTCGAGGCTGAGAGATATGGTCTGATCGTTGTCCTCCGTGATCGTCTATGATGTTCGATGGCTTTTGACGACAACCTCGGCTGGTATGACTGCCTCCGTCCCGAAAGCCAAAGCAAAAGGTGTTTCGCCTGTTGAATTTCGGGATGTGGTTTTATATGACCATAAGATGCTCGGAAGCTTGAAAGCCCATAATCCCTTTGACTCAATGAGTTGAGTTTTTAGGGTATGTTTGATTATCTTGTTCACGACTTCAACTTGTCCATTGGACTGAGGGTGATAGGGGTGGAGAACAATTTTGCTATTTTCCACTTCACAAAAAAGGCATCGATCTCGAAATCGTCGAACTGCTTTCCATTGTCTGTGACGATTGCTTATGGGAGGCCGAAATGACAGATGATGTTTTTCAAATGAATCGGATGATCTTCTCTTGAGTAATGGTTGCCAACGGCTCTGCCTCCGCCCACTTGGTGAAGTAGTCTACTGCGACCACCTCAAATTTTGAACTGCCCGGGGCTTTTGGGAAAGGACCAATCAGGTCGATCCCCCACTTCGCAAACGGCCATGGGCTGTAGATCGACGTGAGCTCTTCCGGAGCTCGCCTAATTGTTGGGGCGAAGAACTGGCATTGCTGACACTTTTTTGCGTACGCAATCGCGTCTTTCCTTAGATTTAACCAATAATAGCCTTGTCTGATTGTTTTGTAGACGAGAGATTGACATGCGGTGTGATTTCCACAATCTCCTTCGTGGATTTCTTTCAAGATTATCTGGCCTTCTTTCGGGGTGATGCATTTCAGCAGTGGCAATGAGAAACTTCGCTTGTAAAGTTGTTCATTGATCATGGTGTACCTCGCTGCTCTTAGTTGTAATCGGTGAGTTGCGACCTTGTCTTCTGGCAGTGTTCCTTTCTCGATGTAGTCTTTGATTTAGGTCATCCAATTTTAATTTTTAGGAGCAGCGATCTGAAAAATATCTCTTCGCGGGTTTTATAGATTTGCTTGGTTTGTCCAGGTTACTTCCTTTATGTCGATGATGACGCGACCTGCTGAGGGGGTGTTGAGTTTAGTAACCGCTATGTTGTCCATATCTGACGTCTTCCGATGTGGCCAAGCGAGCTAGAGCATCTGCCTGTGTTTTTTTTGCTCGAGGTATCAACTCTATTTGCACTTCTTCGAATTTTTCAACGAGGTTTTTTGCTATCTGCTAGTATTTCACTATCTGTTCACCCCGTGCTTCGTACTCTCCTGACATCTGGCATACGACCAGCTGGGAATCGCTGTAAACCTTCAACTTTCGTACACCAATGGCCATTGCCATTTCCAGGCCATTTATCAAGGCCTCATACTCCGCTTCATTGTTGGTGGCGTGAAAATCAAAACTTATGGCCGTAGTGAAAGATTGTTGTTAGGGACTGATTAGGACCACTCCAGCCCCTGCTCGGGTGCTCGTCGAGGAGCCGTCGAAGTGCAATGTCCATGGGATGTCGACTGCTTTTGGAGTCTTCTCTGGAAAGGTGAGTTCGGTGAGGAAGTCAGCGAGGACCTGAGCTTTGATCGCAGTTCGGGGTGCGAAGGTGATCCCGAACTGACCTAATGTTGTACCCGGTTTTATTACCGGCGAACAAGCAAACAATTTAGTAATGTTCCGATCAATACCACGGCGAAAGCAATAAATGACAAGTGATTTGATTACCCGGTTAAATTTTTGGAATAGACTACGTGCAGGGGCACCAAGCCAGGATTTGTACTGTATAATATATGCCTAGAGTACTAAGATTTCGATCCCTTACAATGTACACTACAAGTGATATTTATAGACATAAATCTAGGACTCTGATCTTAAATGGGCTTTCTCTAGTGGGCTGATCGGGGTTTCTTCCTTGCTCCATAAGTCGGCGCTCACGGATATGCTTTCCTGGATACATCCCGAAAATCCATCTCACCATAACTTGCCTTAGAATCTTGTCCATATATATCTCCAACTGAAGTTGTGATCACTTCGATCGTGACTTCCGGCTCTTTCAAGTCGCACTGCGACCTTCTTGTTATGTCAGGCCACATGCGACCTCCCGAAACTCCAAAGCCGCCTCCCGTCCTGCCCCAGCTGGACAAAGTCAGATAACACGTTACATATGAGATTACCCAATCCCAAGCCTTCCTTAGGTCGGGATATCTCCCCGTACAACAATTGCCCCTCAAGATGAGGTCGCGAGCTCGCTTCGGGATCTTATCTTGAATCATCAAAATTAGTCGACTTACAACAAGTCGATCTTGGGATCTGTGCCCGAGTCAAGTCTCTGTCCTTGGGGAGTCGTAGAACGTTGTCTCGATTTTCCAAATCGGTGTGACGGTTGATAGATCCGCAATGATGGCCTGGGTATTAGGTGGTGACGGGCACCATAAATTGGCCCAACCAAAAGTTGCATTCTGTCCACGCGCCCCACGTGCGCCGCCGATTTTTTTGTGGGGCCCTCGAAAGTTGGAAACTGAAACTTGACCCCCGCCCTCCATCTATAAATAGGGCTGGTATTTCCTGCTTTGAAAACTCATCTTGTCCTCTCCTCGATCTCCCACTTTTTAGCCTCCAAGCTCAAAATATGGGCGATTCCGTGATCTTCTCGTTTTAAAACCCTTTTGTCAAGAAGCCTCTCTCCGGCTCTGTGCTCATTGTTTCCGGTACTCGGACCATCTTTGCGGTTCCTCCATCTCGGATTCTGCTTTAGCCGGAGGGTGGCCATACAGCCATTGCCAATTTTTGTTGTTACCCGGGCGGCGGGTCCGCCGCTGCCGTGACGGCGGGGCCCCTAACTCATGGTGTCTCGGGCGCCGATCGGGAGAATGGGATTAATGGTGATGGGCCCCTCTTGATACGCGATACTGATTTAATGCGAATCCGATCATGCCAAAATGCCCTTCACAATCCTCGAGTTTTTATGTCAGTAAAGATGGCACTCGTGCTTGCTCACACGAGAAGCCCCATTGCACCATCTGACATTCCAAGGATGTTGTAACATCCTCTTCTGATAGTTTTGCAGCATCTTCCTCAACGACCTCCGCGTCCGAGAGATGCCACCCCAGTAGCAATGTAATATAGACCAAGTCGCTAGTTCAAGTGGCTCTGTGGTATAGACCAAGTCGCTAGCTCGATTCCGAAAAATGTATTGTATTGAAATGCTCTCTTTACCGACCTTCGGGTCTATTATAATGGGGTTTTTCCCAACCTCCGGATCTTTATTAATGAAATTCTCCTTTTTAATTCCTTCATTGTGTTGACTTGATTTCCTTATGCGACTTTTGCTTAGTCCTTGTCGTCTTATTTTGTATGCGACTTATTTCTTGGACATTTGCGTATCCGTCTTATAAAGTCAGGGGATGACTACACCGCTAGGGTGGTAACCTCACCTCCAGTCTTTCTAAAGTCGGACCTCGGGTTCGCACGTTATCAATCATGTCTTTCATGCGACCTGCATGTTTTCGATCATGTCTTTCATGCGACCTGCATGTTATTGATCATGTCTTTCATGTGGTATGCATTTCATCAATCATATGTTTTTCATGCGACCCACTTGGCTTACACAGGAATCTTACATTTCAAAAAGAAGAGAGAATTGTTGTTACTGCAAATACTTGTTTACATCAGCTTGATCGATACAAGGACCTAAACCTACTGGTAGTATTTTTTCAAATGAGTTGTATTCCACGGATATTGAGCCTTGGTCACATCTGCTTTCTCGAGCTCGTATGCTCCGTTTGGTAGGACCTTCAATATCTGGAACGGGCCCTCCCAATTGGGGCCGAGGGCACCTTTTGAGTCTCCGAGTATCTTCTTCAGTACTAGGTCCCCGACCTTAAAGCGTCGAACTCGTACTTTAGAGTTGTAATATTTCTCAGACCTCTGCTTGTATCTGGCATTTCTCATATTAGCCTCTAATTGCTTTTCTTCGAGTAGGTCGAGGTTCCTCTCCAGGGCATCATCGTTGTGATCGAAAGCGACTTGGCTAATCCAGAAAGTTGGGACATCGACCTCCGCAGACACCACTGCCTTAGTTCTTAAGGATATCGAATAAGGGGTTTCGCCCGTTGAATTCCTGCAGGTTGTTCTGTACGCCCATAGCACATCTGGTAGCTCGCTAACCCATTTCCCTTTCCCCCCTTCGATCTTGGCCTTGAGCGTGTGCTTTATGATTTTGTTCACGGCCTCGACCTGTCCGTTCGATTGGGGGTGGTATGGGGTGGAGAATAGCTTTTTGATCTTCCATTTTTTAAAGAAGGCGTCGATCTTTTATCTTATTGAAGCTAACTTCCGTTTATGCGATATGATGTCCTGAGGCAGTCCGAATCTGCAGATAATGTTGCGCCAAATGAACCTGATGACATGATCTTGGTCGATGGTTGACAGTGCCTCAGCCTCGGCCCATTTTGTGAAGTAATCCACTCCTACTAAGGCATACTTGACCGATCCTGGGGCCGTTGGGAGTGGCCTTTGCAAAGGGCCAAGGACTGAGGATACTCGTGAGTTCTTCAGGTGCGACCTTGATAGAGGGGGCATAAATCTGACATTTGTGGCATTTGCGGGCGAAAACGATGGCATCAACCCTTAAGGTTGGCTAAAAATATCCCTGCCTTGTGGTTTTGTGGGCCAGCGACTCCCCCCAGTGTGGTTTCCGCATGCCCCTTCGTGTATTTCCCGCAGGATGACTTGACCTTGTTCGGGTGTTATACATCGAAGTAGGGGTATGCCGAAGCCTCGCTTGTACAACTCCCCGCCGATCATTGTGTAACGGGCGGCAATAGGTCGCTTATCAAATACTCCATGATGGGTGTCATCCAGTTCGACACTGGATTTTCTAATGTTGTTACGGTTACTTACGCGGTGGATAGGTGGGGAAGTATCGTGATGGTGACATCCTTCATATCTGGTGATCCCTCGGAGGTCGCCAACCTGGCTAAAGCATCAGCTCGCGAGTTCCGCTCTTTCGGTATCAGCTTGACATGAATCTGCGTGAACTTCATGCATAGTGTTTTCACAACTTCCTGATAGGCCACCATCCTATCGTCCCTAGCCTCGTATTCCCCCAAAACTTGGCAGGCCACGAGTTGGGAGTCGGTATGAACTTGCAATCTCTTAACCCCCATGGCTGTTGCTATTTCCAGGGCGCTGATGAGAGCCTCATACTCGGCCTCATTGTTTGTCGCGGGAAAATCAAAGGTAATGGAATTCTGGAATGAAATACCCTCAGGGCTCAATAAAACCACCCCGGCACCCGACTTATGAGAGGTCCCCGACCCATCCATGAAAAGCTCCCACGGTAAGCTGCCTGAACTTCCCGCTTCTGTCGGGAACGTAAGCTCTACTAGGAAGTCGGCTAGTACTGAGCCTTGATGGCAGGTTGTGGCGCGTAGGTTATGCTATACTGCCCGACCTCAATGGCCCATTTGAGGCATCAGCCTGAAGTGTTCGGACGGTGGAGTACATTCCGCAGTGGTAGGGAAGTGAGAACCTCGACCTGATGGTCGAAGAAATACCCTGTCTCAGTTTTCTCACGCTCATGACTAATGTGTATGCCATCTTCTCTAGCGAGGGGTAGCGTTGCTCTGTCTCGTTCAATGTCTGGCTAACGAAGTAAATGGGCAGGTGAATCGGACCTTCTGCTCGGACCAGTACCGCGCTCAAGGCGGTCTCCAAGCCGCGAGATACAAGAACAACTTCTCTCCTGGAACAGGTTTGGACAGTATGCTCACCTCCACCAGGTAAGCTTTGATTTTTTCAAAAGCGTCCTGGCTTTCGGGTGTCCATTCAAATTTTTCCTTCTTACGGATTGTGTCGAATATCGGTTTGCATTTGTCCCCCATCCGGGAGATGAATCTGCTCAGGGCAGCCAGGCATCCCGTGAGTCTCTGAACTTCTCTCACATTTCAGGGTGCCCCCATGTCTAGTACAACTTTAACCTTCCCTGGGTTCGCCTCGATGCCCCGCTTACTGACCAAGTGTCCCAAGAACTTCCCTGACTCCACTCCGAAGTTACACTTCTTGGGGTTGAGTCTCATGCTAAATTTTCTGAGGATTTCGAACGTCTGCTCGAGGTGAAGCAGGTGGTCTTCTCTTTTTAGGCTTTTAACGACGATGTCGTCGACATAAACTTCTACCGACTTCCCTATCTGGTCGGCAAACATGTGATTGACCAGCCTTTGGTATGTTGCCCCTGCGTTTTTCAAGCCGAACGGCATTCTGTTCCAGCAATATAGGTTATTTTCCATCAGAAACGAGGTGTGCTGCCGATCTAGTTCGTGCATGGCTATTTGGTGATATCCTACTAAAGCATCCATTAATGACATCATTTCATGTCCGGCTGTATTATCTATCAGGTGATCGATATGTGGCATCGGGAAGAAGTCTTTAGGGCAGGCCTCGTTGAGGTCGGTGAAGTCGATACATAACCGCCAGGTCCCGTTGGATTTCTTTACCAATACTGCATTGGCTACCCACTGTGGTTGGTCGTCCTACATGATCAGGTCGTTATCCAGTAGTTTCTTTACTTCTTCGGCCAAGGCGGCATACTTCTCAGGGCCAAATTTTCACCTCTTCTGAGAGACCGGCTTCCGGGATGGATCAATGTGGAGTCGATGGCAAGCGATCTCTGGATCGATCCCCACCATGTCTTTGTGCGACCAGGAGAAGACATCTAGATTCTTTTTGAGAAAGTCAATGACTTCCCCCTTCAGGTCATTCGGTATCTTGGAGCCAATAATGACCTCCAGATCCGAGCGAGTTGGATCGACCTTGACTTTCTCTAGCTCTTCCCCCGGGACGGCTCTGGGGCCATCTTGTTTGGGATAAATCGATTTCGGCCTCGATCGAGAATTCATCGGGTTAATGCCTTTATTCTTGGGTCGAGGTCGCTGTAGGTTCTTTTCCTGTTTATCCTTGCCTCACTTAATTCTTCATTATGTTTATCGGTATCTATTACAAGTGCTTGTTTGATAGGTACTAGTGCAGAATTGAAAGGAGACGAAGAGTAAATCAAACAACCTCTTGCATCAACTTGGTTGCCCTTAACGGTGCCGACCACCCCACTCTTGGTGGGAAACTTTACACAAAAATAGAAAGTGGAGGACGCAGCCTCGAATTCATGTTCAAAAGGCCTTCCCAAGAAACCATTGTAGGTGCTGGGGAGGTCGACTTCTAAAAAGTCTAACAACCTAGTTGCCCTAACCTCACTATTAAGTGTAGAAACCAGCTCGACGGCCAATCAGATCATCCTTGTGGGCCTCACAGTAGCGTCGCCAAACCCTTTCACGAGGTGGTCGCACGGGGTGACATATGCATCGTAATCCCCGAGCTAATTGAGGGTCTTCTTGAATAGGATGTTGCGAGGTCCAAAGGCCCCGGACGAGATTCGGCCTTAATTTAAAATATTCCGTAGTCCCCATGATGTTGGCGAGATCACCAAGGGATCGACATTGGGGTATGATATCTTTTATCCACCTTATCTGTTCTCCGAACTTCGATAATCTTGGACTCTTCCCTAATGGCGAGACCGAGCAACACCATCTTCCTTGCGTTCTCTAACTCCCTTATTTTTTTATTTTAAACTTTCATTCTTAAGCTTGGAGGGGGAGAATTAAGTGGCTAACGGATTCCCTAATACCAATATCCACAAGGGGAAAAATGTGTTATCATCGATCCCCGTTCTTAACCTATACATAAACAGCAGGTTTAATTTCGTTCTCCTGCCCCTCGCTCCAACATTTCATTCTGCGGGGAGTTCTTCTTGTTGACCATGCCTCTCGGCTTTGGTCATCGTTCTTAAATCAAATCGACGACAAACTCGTCCCAGCGAGCCGTCTTCATCTGATCTCGAGGCGAAGCAAAGGATCTTTGCTCATTGGTATAGTGCGGGTTTGCTTTCGTGGAAATGGCGTTTTCTTTGTTGGGGTTTTACACTTGCCCTTGTTCTTCATTTGGCGGCGGAAAGTAGTTCCCGCTCCCCTTAATCTGGGTGAAAATGTTTAAAGGTCATGCCCGAATGTCCATCAATTTCAAAAGGAATGCTCTCCTCAAAAAGGCTTGAATCTTCCCAAAACGGCTTGTCTTGAGAAGACGACTTTTTTTGAGCTTTTCTTTGGCTCCGCGACCTCCTTAGTCTCGGATAGTCGATTCCAAGAGCTCCGCCATGTGTCGCGGTCGCTAGTCCACCTCTAAAAATCGGCGTAGCTAATCGGCATTACTAAACCGTCATCTTGTTTGCCAGAGTTTGGTCCCCTTCTTTAGGCGGAGACGGCCCATCAATTTTGCTTCATCCCCATGGGGTCTCCTTCAAAAATCAACTTTTGTCGATCCTCTCAATGTAAAGACCGATCGGATTCGATATCCCCTGTTGGGTGTTCATCAAAATTTGCTGGTCGCAGGTCGGGCGCCAGAAGCGGTTAAATCGTTAAGAATAGGAGATCGAGCTGCTCGAAAGGTCCAACGACAGGGCAGAGTGAACCATTGATGAGCCCGTCGCCAAGGTCGAGAGAACAACCCACATTTGGTCACATCGGCGCCCATAGGCTTATGTACGAATTGTACCGCCACACGGACCCTTGGGTCGTGTTCCCCGTAGCGATCCAAGGTCGTTACATTGATCTTCCTTTGAGTAGCCGCCAGGGTGACCAAAGTTCCGAGTGGGGAGTCTGGGACGGCGAGGAATTGGTCTATCCCCGCTGGCCCATTTTGACTCTCCATGTGCTCCATCAGTTGCTTGACCGTGCGGGTCAGCGCTGCGACCTGAACATCAAGGCGACTAGTGGTCGTGTTTGCCGCCGGCGGGTCACCGCGATGCTCGGTCTGGGTATCTCATTGTGGTGGAGGTTCAAGTCTGTAGGTGAGGTCCGCCGCCACTGGCTTCGGATGACGAGGCCTGATTAGGCCTCATCTTCCGCGTTCCTCGGGGCTTGCCGACCCCCAAGGTTGCCAAGTCGGTCGAACACATTGCTCGACCCTGCCGGTCTCTTGAGAAGTTGGCGATTGCGGACCAGGGCATGTCTGGCCGGATCGTAGGTCAGTTGGCCCGCCGAATGCCCCTTTAGGGTTTGAGCCACCTGTTTTTTTGAGGGTCCGACCTCCTGGGCGGCCTTCTTAGGGGGAGGCTGCACGTTCTCCTCGTCAAATACGAGACGTTTCTTGTTGAGGACGGCCATCATGACCTTTGCGTCCTCGGGCGTCTACACCAAATTCCACCAGTTAGGGGTCATTATCGGGTCTTGCTGGCGATCGCGATGGGAGCCAGAGCGATGAGAGCTCATAGAGGCCTCGCGCCCATTGCAGGAATCCAGATCTTGCCCATTCAGGTTGGCTTGATTGCTTGCCATTGGTATTGATCAGAGATAAGATGGGTCTTCCTTCGAACAAAGTGATTTCGCAGGAATTGTGGTTTCCCCGAAAACGTTCAATTGTTGTACCCGGTTTTTGTTCTAAATCTTACCGAACAAGCAAACAATTTAGTAATGTTCCGATCAATACCACGGCGAAAGCAATAAATGACAAGTGATTTGATTACCCAGATCGTCTTTGGAATAGACTACATCTGGGGGCACCAAGCCAGGATTTGTACTGTATAATATATGCCTAGAGTACTAAGATTTTGATCCCTTACAACGTACACTACAAGTGATATTTATAGACATAAATCTAGGGCTCTGATCTTCGTGGAGCTTTCTCTGTGGGCTGATCGGGGTTTCCTTCCTTGCTCATAAGTCGCCTCCACGGATATGCTTTCCTGGATACATCCCGAGAACTCCGCCTCACCATAACTCTGCCTCGAATCTTGTCCATATATATCTCCAACCGTTGTGATCACTTCGACCCATTGACTTACAGCTCTTTTTCAAATCGTCATCGCGACCTTTCTTAAATATGTCGGGGCGCATGCGACCTCCGAAACTCAAAGCCGCCTCCCCGTCCCGCCCAAATTGACAAAGTCGGATAACACGTTACATATGAGATTACCCAATCCCAAGCCTTCCTTAGGTCGGGTTATCTCCCCGTACAACACCTAACTCGATGGACCATTTCAACAACCTCCCGGCTGTATCAGGTCGGTGCAAAACTTATCTCAGTGGCATTGTATTTAAGACTTCTATTTGGTGATCGAAGAAATACTGTCGTAGCTTTCGGATGCTCATAATCAAGGCATAGACGAGCTTCTCGAGCGGCGGGTACTTGAGCTCGGCATCATTCAAGGTTTGGCTGACGAAGTATATAGGCAAATGGAACTGACCTTCCGCCCGCACTAATACTGAATTGAGGGCGGACTCTGAGTCTGCAAGGTATAGAAACAACTTCTCGCCTGGTATGGGTTTTGCTAAGATTTGGGGGTCGGAAAGATACACTTTGAGCTTCATAAATGCGGCCTGGCATTGCGGGGTCCATGAGAACTTTCCTTTTTTCATGGCTTCGAAGAAAGGCTTGCACTTATCCCCCATCCTGGATACGAATCTGTTGAGAGCTGCGAGACAGTCGGTCAATCTTTGGAATTCTTTTACGTTGCGAGGTGGTTTCATGTCCATGATGGCTTTGATCTTTGTAAGGTTAGCTTCGATACCTCGCTGACTGATGATATGGCCCAGGAATTTTCCCGAACCAACTCCGAAACTGCATTTCTTGGGATTCAAGCGCATGTTGTATTTTCTCAAGATGTCAAAGGTCCGGGCGAGGTGGCACAGATGGTCCTCCTTCTTTTCACTTTTCACCACAATGTCGTCGATGTATACCTCCATGGTCTTTCCAATCTCGTCGGCGAATATTTGATTTACCAAACGCTGGTAGGTTGCCCCTGCGTTCTTCAATCCAAATGGTATCCTCTTCCAACAATACACGTTTTTCTCTGTCAGAAAAGATGTATGTTGATGATCATCTTTATCCATGGCGATCTGGTGATACCCGGTGCTATCTACGAGGTGATCGATGTGCGGCATTGGAAAGTAATCATTCGGGCAAGCCTCATTGAGGTCAGTGAAGTCGATACATAACCGCAAAGAGTTGTTTACTTTTTTCACTAGCACCGTATTGGCCACCCACTGCGGCTGATCTGCTTGCTCGATCAACTTGTTATCTAGCAGTTTCTTTATTTCCTCGGCCAGGGCTGCGTATTTTTCCGGACCGAACTTCCTTCTTTTCTGGGACACTGGCTTCTTTGTCGGGTCGATGTTTAGTTTGTGGCATGCGACCTCGGGGTCGATGCCGATCATGTCCTCATGTGACCATGCGAATACGTCTAAATTCTGCTTGAGAAAATCTATCAATTGATCTCGCTGTTGGGGAATTAATTGCCCAAATCTATTCGGGATGAATATTTAAATACAAATTTAATTCTGACAATTATTACTAGCATGAATTAATCCTATATTAATTCAAATAATAATTCAACAACAAATCATGCATATAAATTTATCACATAAATCCTACGCATGCAGAATAGCTAGGAGTTTACGTGAACTAACCTCTCGGAGTGACAACAATTGAGAAGATGGATCCCGTTCACACGAACACACCAAAAGACCTTCTCAAGTATTCCCTTATCCTTGTTCAACAATCTGGTGGTAGAAACTCGCGAACAATTTAACAAAAGGAAAAAATAAAATTATGTTGCACCACCTTTGTGGATTTCTAATTTTTCCAACACATGGAATTACTCTTGGGGTTGAAAAAATCATCCCCTATTTATAATAAGGGGGTTGGACGATTTTTAGTGTTCGAATAAGGATGGGAATTTTTTTTTCTTGATCTCCAAGAAATCTTGAATATATCTCATATATTCTTTTCTCCATATTTAAAATATTCCATAAAAATCTCACCTCCTTATACTATGGATTTTCGAAAAATATGAGGAGTAGGAATCCAAGATTTGGATCTTCTTGAATTTATGAGATATTCTTGTATTTCAATAATACATATCTTCCATAATATCTTTTCAAGAAAGTCAATAAAATCTTTCCTCTCCTTATTTTTCTTGATTTTCGAAAATATGCTTAATAAATAACCAAGTGGGAGATTTCTTGAATTTAATGAGATAATCTTGTATTCCAAGAATACTTATCTACATTCCATAACAAAATTCAAAGAAAATCTTTCTCCCTCTTTTATTTATTATTTTCGAAATTTTTAGGAAAAATAGGCAACCATAATTTATTTTATTTTAAACACCTTTTTCAGTTATTGGACATTATGTTTGGGCTATTTGAGGGGCCTTTAAGAGAATTAAGATTGGACCTTCTAATGGACTTTGAATATCTAATATTGAGCCACAATATTATTCAAGCCCATAAATATTAATTAATCACACTACATAATTAATATTGCACTATCCATCTTAACCCATATTACTGTTAATATGGCTTCCGGTTATTATTTCCCGTGTTTAAGATTATCCAGTCCATTAATTAATTCAAGCCACTGAAACAGCTTTCCTTTAATTAATATCTTTTGTCCTTGGTCAAGGAACGGTTCAACATTATTATCCATACAAGAAACTAATTCCACTTGCAAGATTTGGTATGATAAATCTTATGAACCTCCCAAGGGGGCAAATCAAACAAGCGTACTCGCACATGATTCTTCGTATTAAATCTTAGCAATCGCATGTGACCAGTAATATTGCCCAAGATATAAAGTATTGAATCTCATTGATTCTCTACTCGTCATAAGTCAAAGCAATAATTACTAGCCACACACGGTCCTATTTAAGGGACGATGATTAAGAAATAACGAACCACTGAGGTCTAATTCTTCCTAATTCAGTGCTGAAGAATTTATCCTCCTGTAGATCCTATTCAGTGCATCAGTAGTGTAATCTCTTGGTCAAGACAAACCAATCTGAGCCTTACACTTCAACATTTCACGATGGATTGTTCACTTCCATCTAGGTCGTGAACAACGTACTTTTAGTTACAAGGGACTATTAATTTAATCTTCTGTGATTTGGTATCACTAAATTAACTACAATGCAACACGTACTGTTTATTGAACAATTATGCAGTAAATATATGTAACATTCAATGATATTTAAAGCATAAGTGATAAATAATTTATTTCAGTAAATAAGACAGAAATTCAGTTTGGTTATACAAAGTAAAAGCATACTTTCCAGTATAACTCCAACACTCGCAGGTCGCTGGGAATTCGTGTCCCGATAGTCACGCTTAGTTCCGATCGATCGAGGTCGACTGGGATTATTTCGAGCTCTTCGATAGGGGTTGCTCGCTGATCATTTCTTTCCATTCTTGGATCAAGGTTGGATTCTCGTTGTTCGGAGTCGACCTCCATTGGCTCGAAACCAAGGCGAGGTTCCAAGTCTGGTAACTCTTGTGCAGGTTTCTCTTTAGCGGCGACGCCAACTTCCATAGGTGTTACATTCATTTCTATTACATTATCTATCTTCATTTTATCATTTTCTTTTTTCTTCCGGGGTGGAGTTCGGCTCGTACAGCTTAGCCCCACCTCGGGTTTCCTACCAAAATAAAAAGCAGAATTTAAATCGACACAGGTGTAAGTTAAACATTTTCTTGCAACAATCTGGTCACCCTTGATGGTGCCAATTTTCCTGTCAGATCCGAGAAACTTAATACAATAGAAATAGGATGAAGTGGCAGCCCCGAACTCATGTTCAAAAGGCCTGCCAAAGAAAGCATTGAAGTTAGAGGGGGCATCGATGATCACAAAGTCCAGTTATCTCGTTGCCTTCACATCAATGTCCAAGGTCGAGGTGATTTCCACAGATAGGCGAATCATTCCATAGGCTTCAACAGGTTGGTTTTCGAAACCTCTGATTCCGACCTCGCAGGGATCGACGTAAGAGTGGAAATCACCGAGCAGGTCCAGTGTCTTCTAGAATAGGATGTTACAGAAAGCCCCATTATCGATCATGATGTGATTAACCAAAGCCTCCATTATTTTGGCTGAGATTACGAGCGGATCCCAGTTCGGGTAGACCACTCCATCTTTATCTTCTTTGGTGAAGGTGAGTTATTTCTGATTTGGGACGATGGTGTTGACTGGAAGGTAACTCAGCACAGCATTATCAAGAGCTCGTATCTCGGCCTTTTGACGTCGGTTAGACAGGGAGGTCGCTGGGAGAAAACCCCCAAGGGTCCCCCCTGTAGGGCAGATCATGTGGATGACCATATTCTCCGCCCCCGCTGGGATCTGTGGACCTTGCTTTCCTTGGTTGGGCTGGTTTCCTGGCGGAGGTGCTTGTCGCTGATTTTGTTGCTGCCTTGGCTTAACAAACCTTTCCAATTTCCCTTCTTTGTGCAACTTCCAGAGTTCTCTTTGCAGGTCGCGGCAATGTTCAGTGGTATTCCCAATGGAATTGTGGTAATCACAAAATTTCTTTGGGTTGAGCTTAGAGATGTCCTGGGCCGGTGGGATCTGTTGTCTGCCTCTGATCGCCTGAAAGATCTGGGCTGCATTCATGGTCAGTTTTTCTAGGAGCTTCACCTCCAGAGAATTGTCGATCGGCTTGAACATTCCCGGAGCTCGGTAGTTCGTGGACCCGGGTCTTCTAAAAGGTTTCCCAGACTTTGGATCGGGCTTCTTAACTTCGACCTTCACCTCGCTTGGTCGCTGCTCGCCCCATCTTGAGGCCAGTATCTCGGCATTGGTGATCATAATCCCCGCTCGGTATCGGAAATCGACGTAGCTTGATGGGTATTCCTTGTTCATCATTTTCCAGAGTTTGGTTCCCTTCTTCAAACCATGCACTATCCCCAAGACTTTGGCTTCGTCGCCCAACGGCTCGCCTTCAATAATGAGTTGGTCTATGCGATCAATGTATGCTCGGTCCAACTCTTCCTCGAACTGATGGATGTTCGCCAGACGATGCTTGGTTCCTTTGTGTGAGGTCATCGAGGCGAAGTGGGTGAGGAACAATTGAGCCATCTGATGGAAAGACTCTATGGAGGTCGGTGGTAGGGTGTTGAACCAATGGTAGGCCTGGTAGCCTAGCGTGAGCGGGAAAAGTCAGCACTGGGTGGCATCAGTCGCGCCCATGGAGTTCATGTAGGATGTGTATTTGCTTACATGATTGATCAGATCGGTGTTGCCGTTGTATTGCGTGATGGAGCTGACATTGATCTTGATTTGGACAGGGGCGAGCATGACTGTGGGTGATAATGGCGAGATGGGTATCTTTGTGGTGAGAGGTACTCCCCCCTTATTTGCTAACTGTTCTTGGAGATCTTTGATATTCTGGAGGATGACGGCCATTTGTGGAGACTCGTTCTGTCCTGCGACCTTGCCGCGCTGAGGGCGAGGCGGAGAGTTTCTTTCTTGTCGGCGAGGTGAGGGAGTTCAGCGACGTCTGTATGGTGAAGGAGTCCTTTCCGATCTGCGGGGTGAGGGACTCCGTTCGAGTCGGTCTTTCGCTGATATCCGCTGCCTAGGTCTGCCTTGGGCTACCGATCCCGAACACGAACTTTTGGGTCTGACATGGTCGCGCTGCGTCTGCCTGGGCTGATCTCGCTGGGGTTCGTGACCTCGATGCGGGCCGCTATTGAAACCTTCTGAGAATAAACGTTTGTGGATGGGATTCGGCCCTTCGTTCGGATTACACCGATAGACTGGAGTGTTGGAATTTAGAGGCACGTAAAACACGTAATCACATGCGCAGCGGAAATTAAAGTTCACCAACAACGAACAGTTAATTACATATAGATTACAATAATCATAACGAGAAATCTTACAGTAACTCGAGAGCAAATTCTCAACTATGGTATCCACGTAATCCCCGTTCACGGACTTGCACAGATTTGCCAGCGTTGAATCTGAGACGTAATTTGCTAGGAAAATTCCTATTCTAGATTTTAAGGAGAAATATGAATTAACGTCGTTTGTGAATTCCCAAGAGCTTGTATATATAGGAAAGACCCAGCTTAAAACTTAAGCTAACCTGATTGGGAAATAAAATCCCTAATCTTTATTTAAATAAATCTCTAAGATTTATTTCCCACATATAAAATCTCTACGAATTTAATTCCCTTATATGAAAATCTCTACGATTTATTTCCATATACATTAAATCCTACAATTATATTCCAAATATAATTATTGGGAATTCTTATTTAATTAAATCCAATTTAATTAAATATTAATAATAATTAATTCAAAATTAATCTATTATTAATTACTTCTCCATAAATTAAATATTAAATCTAATTTAACATTTAATCAACCAACTATAATCCGTAAAAAGGAACTACTTGTTGTGTGACCCATAGACCCTCATATATCGAGCGATTAGTCAAACTAACGGTCTTAATTGAACCCTAGACAATAAATCAGACATTCTCAATATATGAGGTACGTTGCGAGAAACGTGCAACTACCTGTAACTGAAACATGGGCTATTACGATTTCCTCATTTCATTCGCGAATACTCGATTAAGTCTTGAACATGATGAAGTGTCTATTCAAATAACTTAATCATGTTATCTCCAATCACTAATTGATCATGTATGTCACACTTAGCCACAAAGTCTAAGTTGACGTGCATCGGCCGATGACTTTGATCCAATTATGATGAGAAGATGAGTATTCTCTCTAAATCCACTTTGAGGAATGAATCATATTCTTGGCTCAACTACCACGCACATGCACTTCGTGATGAACCCAATCCAAGTCGTATCTGCCCATGGTTAGGGTGCAAGCATTGGTCATGGTCAAAGTTCATCATCCCACATATGTCGTGTGTATTGACCTCAAGTCAAAGGAGTATCGCATCGCTCCCATTAACCGAGACACCCGTAGACACATATAGTGGAAATACATCAAACGGTTTCTCGGATGGGTATACCAATACCCTCTAAGGTATTTGTGCATCCATCATGAGATACCTAGTATCTCGTAGCAAGTGAGATCTTACTACACTCTCTAAGAGTATGATGCAGATCGCACACCAATCTCCATTATATCATCAATATCCCATTCTTGATGATCCTTGATCGGGGCTATTTGAGAATCATGCTTAAGTCATTTGAGTTCTCACAACCTCAATGACAGCAATGACTCATGGAAACACTTGCATGAATAAATGCAAACAATCAAACATAATATTCAAATAAGTGTATTGCCATACATTAATATTAAGTGAACTACAATATTAAATCAAACTGAATATCATCGAGTATTATGTCCTTACAATAGATTGTCTCTAGGACACTAACACTAACAATCTCCACTTGGACTAGAGTCAATCACCTACAAGTCTAACCCCTAGACCATCAAATGTCTAGTGTGTACATGAACACTCAGTGTTATGGTGAAATGATCTTCCAAATTAAATATGTGGGATTACATTTTAATTCCATTTCTCCTATCCTTATGATCTCTCTGATCAAATGATAAGCTAGGTACTGCTTGTCGATCTCGGTTCCTTTGCTTGTGCAATCGCACCAACGTTGTCTCAATACAGGTTTATTAGACAAGTGGCACTCAGAACTACCCCTAGTTCTCTTAAGAACTATAAAATCCAGACAGCCTCCTTGAGGCTTCTGATACAGCAATGTACTCAACTTCGGTTGTTGAATTTGCGGTCCTTTTGCTTGGAACTATTCCAACCGACCGCCTCATTATTGAGAGTGAAACGTAACCCGACTGTGATTTGTAATCATCATAGTCGGATTGGAAACTTGTGTCAGCTTAACTAGTCACTACTAGTTCTGACTGTCCACCATAGACAAGGAAACATTCTTTAGTTCGTCTAAGATACTTCAGAATGATCCTAATAGCAATCCAGTGAGACTCACTCAGATTCTGTTGGTATCTACCAGTGATGTTGATAGCGTAGGCCACGTTTGGCCTAGTGCAAGTCATGTCGTACATGATCGACCCAATTGCATATGCTATGGGACATCTTTCACGTGCTTGATATCAGCTTCAACAGAAGGACAATCCTTCTTTGATAGCTTTATCCCATGATCTGCCGATAGAGATCATCTCTTAGAGTTCTCCATCGCAAAACGCTTCAACACCTTGTCTACATAGGCGGGCTGTGATAGCCCCAACATCCTCTTGGATCTATCATGTGGATCATGATCCCTAGGATGTAGCAGACTTCATCAAGACCCTTCATCATGAAGGTCTTTAACAACAAATCTTTAATGGACTGCATTAACGGGATATTGTTTCCCAAAATCAATATGTCATCGACATACACGATTATGAAAACAATATTCTTCCCGCTACGCTTACAATAAACGCAAGGATCTTCCGAATTTCTGATGAAGTCAATAGACTTGATAGCTTCATCAAATCGAATATTCCAACTCCTAGAAGCTTGCTTCAATCCATAAATGGATATCTTTAGTTTGCATACTAGATTAGAATTTAACTTAGATTAAAAACCTTTCGGTTGAGTCATAAACACTTCCTTATCAATGTCTCTATTGAGGAAAGTTGTTTTGACGTCCATCTGTCAAATAAACATAGTGTGCTGCTATCGCAAGTAAAATTTGAATGGACTTGATCTTTGCAACTGGTGAGAAGGTCTCGTCATAGTTAATGTCTTCGCGTTGACTATAACCCTTCACTACCAACCTAACTCTGTAGGTTTGTACTTTGTCATTTGCATTGGTCTTGCTCTTGAAGACCCAATCGCAACATATGGGTCTAACCCCTTCAGGAAACTCAACCAAGTCCCAGACTTGATTGGTGTACATCGAGTCCATCTCGGATTTCATGACATCATGCCACTTCCCTGAATCAATATCTGATATTGCTTCAGAATAAGTATTAGGATCATCCTTATTCGATATATCCATATTATCGAGTTCCTCCAAGAGGTAACCGTATCTAATGGGCGGATTACGATTCCTAATTGACTTACGGAGTTGTGGTTGTGCAGGCTGTTCATTCTGATCGTGAAAATTTTGTGGTGCATCGATTTCATCAATGTCCGGAGAGTCCTCAAGAGCTACACTTTCAGATGCCTCTTGGGCGGGAGTTTGAACTATGTTGTTCTCATTCAGCCCACTTGGAGGTTCTTACACTGGCAAGCATACTCCAATTACGCTCCCACTGGCTGAAAGACGATCACCTAGTGAAAGACTCCCACCGTGAAAGTCGTTGAATGCTCTCACTGATTCCTTGTCATGTTGCTTTGACAAGATTTCAGTCTCTTTGTTAATTTGTGGTTCTTGAATTTCTTCAAGTTCTATCAGCTTACGACCTTGTTCCTTAAAGACATAGTCTTCTTCGAGAAACTTGGTCTGCCTAGAAACAATCACTGATTATTTCTCAGGTAGATAGAAGTAATATCCTCTAGTTTTCTTAGGATATCCCACAAAATAACCCTTTTCACCTTTGGATTCCAACTTGTCGGTAAGCATCCTTTTCACAATCATGGGGCAACCACATGTTTGATATGTGTAAAAGTTGTCTTCTTGCCACACCATAGTTCATATGGTGTATGCTCAACCGATTTAGATGGAATCCTATTCAGAATGTAAACTGAGGTTTGTAACGCGTATCCCTATAAGAATGTCAGAAGAGAGGAGAAGCTCATCATGGACCTTACCATGTCTAACAGGGTTCGGTTTCTTCTCTGGGCACTTCATTCATCTGATGTGTTCCAGGAGGAGTCCTTTGTGACTGGATTCCATGTAACTTCAAGTAATCAGTGAATTCATGGCTAAGGTATTCACCTCCTCGATCTAACCGAAGAGTCTTGATACTCTTATCAAGTTACTTCTCCACTTCATCTTTAAACTCCTTGAATTTCTCAAAAGATTCGGACTTGTGTCTCATAAGATACACGTATCCATTTCTTGAGAAATCGTCAGTAAGAGTGATGAGGTATCCGAAGTGACCCCTAGCTAGAGTGGGCAATGGTCCACAAACATCATTGTAGATCAACTCTAGAACTTCTTTGGCATGCACCCCTTTCCCAGAAAAGAGTCTGATCATCTTGCCCATGAGATAAGATTCACAATCTCCATAAGACTCATAGTCGAATGGGGTTAAGTAGTCTAACTTTCTTAACCTTGCAATTCTTTTCTCGTTTACATGATCAAGTTCTACAATGCCAAAAGTAAGTCGGGTTTTCATGATTACTAAGTTTGAGTCTTTTATTTTGTATATTAAGAACATCATATCCATAACACAACAAATACATGTTGCGAGTAATAGAAAGAACAAGATGACAATCATTATGTTCTAATCTAAAACCAAAGGGTAAGTCTAACACATAAGTCCCCACACGTTCAGTAGCAACTATTACTCCATATCCACGTGTAAGACGACTTCACCCGCCCTAACTGCCCTAAGACACATGAGCCCCTTCACATTCGTACAAATGCGAGAGCCACATCCGGTATCTAATACCAAGCAGTTAGCGCTATTAGTGGATATGTCTATCTTAATAACAAACATACATGTTCTAGTGCCAGAAGCACCCAATGCCTTCCTTTTAGCAACCAGAACCTTATAATCCTTCTTCCAGTGCCATCTTCTACTTATAGTAGAGGCACACATCCTTGTCTACCCGCTCCTTCCTTTTGAACACTATCTTAGTGATAGTGAACTCAAAAGTCTTGAGCACATTGTGAAGTTCAGGCATGGTCGCATCCGTCTTATTCATGTTGTAGTTCACAATGAAGCTAAAATATGAATCCGAGAGCGACTGGAGGATAGCATAAATGAAAACGTTGATCTTTTAGCTCAAAACCTAAATTACCAAGTTTATCAATTAGGCCTATCATCTTAAGCACATGAGGTGAAATCTTCTCTCCCTCAGCTAACCGGCATTTGAACAGATCTCTCATCACTTCATAAATCTCAGAACGAGATTTAGAATCAAAGAGATCCTTCAGATGCTTGAGCATTTAGAAGAGACTCATTTTCTCATGTTGCCTTAAGCATATTGTGAGTCATGCCGAGCAACATCACACACTGAGCCTGGGAAACATCCTTTTGATGCTTCTTCTGAGCTGCTACGTCAAACATGGCTGCCTTAGAGTACCAGCTGCAAGGGTAACCGGGATACACGTGTCCAACACGTACTCAATATTTTCTTGCCTTAGCACCAAACACATGTTTCGGTGCCAGTCCAGAAAATTTGGCCTAGCCAATTTCTTTTGTTTCCAAAACACATCTCAATAATAGTTATACATTTCAACTAACCAAAATAAATAAAATAAAATGGGAATTAAAACACATAATTCCTATGATTAATATTCAGCAATCAAAATAAACATGGTCTTTCTTTAGTGTTTATTTTGTCTCCATTATTTTCACATACTCAACGACCTCATCGGAAGAGTACAAATTTATATTAAATATAAATTGTAATGGACTAGGATCCACATTCCTACTATCATAATCCCAGCGAGGGCTGAATATCACAATAGCATAACTGGTAGGTCTCCAAACCAATTGCAAACTGCAACTCCTAGTTTGTCGAACCTAGTTCGACTAATGTCTCTTACCCTTTGTCCCCGCGCGGGCGAGTTAAACAAAGTTAAGTTGGTTTACAACCATCAAGCGGCGACATTACATGTCCCTATAAAAGTTCCGTTAGATGTAGATCCGAGCAAAAGACTAGGGCCTTAAATACTCATTGGAACGAAATCTCCGGTTTTCTTTTAATTTTGATGGAAGACATCTTATCAAATCAATGAGAAAACCATATTTTAGTGATGAACATTTTAAAGACGGAGTATTAATTGCTTAATCGAGATCCAACATGTTAATCTACATCACATTTAAGCAATTATTGGGCGGCGCCTACCCAAACATGACTTACACGGACTAACATTTATATGGGCGCAGTCTACCCAAACAATTAACACGGTCCGACAAGTATTGAGCGCCTCCTACCCAAACAATTATAATGCGGACCGTAAATGCGTTAACGAATTAATTTAAATAAGTTAACCAAGTGAAATTTTAATAATCATCAAAATTATTAAACAAAATTCAAAATCCAATTTTAATTTTATTTAATCCAATTTCAATCAATTATTAAAACATAATTAATCCAATTAATCAATAAGATAGGTCCAACCTTTTAAAAACTCATTATAAAAATTAAAACATTAATTTCGAAAACAAGTTTTAACTTATTTCATTATCCCATTTGTTAGTTTTTGTCACAGGGGCTCAAGTGTAAATTTCTAAAATTTACACAGAAGGGCCTATCTCAAATCCAATTTTCAAAATAGCCATTCCCCTCATCATTGCCCAAATTTCTTCTTCTCGGGACAACCGAAACCAACAGTTAAAACCCAGTTCATCAGAATTAATCTAATTAAACAGCAAACTTTGGTACTCAATTTCATCAAATGATTCAAACAGTCCCAATTAAAACCGAAAAAACACCCAAAATTCAGCAGCAGCAAATTGTGTAGAACAGTCCCAAAACGAAACAGGTATGTGGCGCGTGCAGGCGAGTCGCCGCCGCCGCTAGGCGCGTGCGGGCGACTCACCGCTGCCGCCTATACAGAAGAGCGTATGCAAGGGACCCTGGCGGCGCATCGCACACAACACGAAACGAAACAGGACACAACGCCACGACTAGGATCGATTCGACAACGCACCACCGAAGTGGCACCGTGGCACGCCGCCGTGAATCGCACCTATCTAGGGTGGATTTCAACCAATCGGTCACGAATCGAGGACGTCGCTTCCCAGAACGTGGATGCACTGTGAACGCCGCCACGAAATCATCAAGTCAGGGTTGCGCCACCGCAGATCCAATCTGCGTCGTTCATGACGGCGCGACATCAGGCGACCATCGCGAGTTGCAGCGTTAAGCCGCCGACTCGAGCAATGTCTCAGATGTCTCGCACGGATGAAGGAGCGGCACTGGTTCTGGACGGTTACGGCGGAAGGGAATTCCTAGAAAACCCTAATATTGGATGAGGGAGATGATGAACCAAGACAAGGGGAGTGTGGTAATTAATAAACAAAAATTACACCAGTTAATAATAAACAGACGATGGGACACTCCCAAAAAAAAATTCAATCGGTGCGGTCACAATAAGATTTAATCGCACTCCAATTTATAAAATCTTATAAATCAATTAATTCAATCAAGCAATTAACAAGAGTATGAAGCTCTGATACTACTGTTGAAATTTAGAGGCACGCAAAACACGTAATCACATGCGCAGCGGAAATTAAAGTTCACTAACAACGAACAGTTAATTGCATATATATTACAATAATCATAACGAGAAATCTTACGAAGAATCTCGAGAAGCGATTTCAAACCATGGTATCCATAGTAATCCCTTCTCACTTGACTTTGCATGCATTTGTTAGTGTTGAATCTGAGGCCAGAATTTCTTTAGGAAAATTCATATTCTAGATTTTATGGAGAAATATGAATTAACGTCGTTTGTGAATTAAAGAGAACACAGATATATAGAAAAGGTCCAAACTTTTTAAACTTGTTTAACTTTGATTGGGAAATAAAATCCCTAATATTTATTTAAATATATCTCAAGATTTATTTCCCACATATAAAATCTCTACTTGATTTAATTCTCTTATATGAAAATCTCTACGATTTATTTCCATATACATTAAATCCTACAATTATATTCCAAATATAATTATTAGGGAATTCTTATTTAATTAAATCCAATTTAATTAATTATTAATAATAATTAATTTCAAATTAATCTATTATTAATTATTTCTCCATAAATTAAATATTAAATCCAATTTAACATTTAATCAATCAACTATAATCCGTAAAAATGAACTACTTGTTGTGTAACCCATAGCCCTCATATATCGGCGATTAGTCAAAACTAATCTGTCTTAATGAAACCCTGCACAATAAATCGGACATTCTCAATATATGAAGTGCGTTGCGAAAAACGTGCAACTACATGTAAATCGAAATATGGGCTATTACGATTTCTTCGCTTTTATTCGCGAATACTTTTTCGATTAAGTCTTGAACATGATGAAATTATCTATTCAAATAACTTAATCATGTTATCTCCAATCACTAATTGATCATGTATGTCACACTTAGCCACAAACTCTAAGTTGGCGTCGCATCGGCCGATGACTATGATCCAATTATGATGAGAAGATGAAAGATTCTCTAAATCCACTTTGAGAATGAATCCTATTCTTGCTCAACTACCACGCATCTTGACTTCGTGATGAACCCAATCCAGTTCGTGATCTGCCCATGGTTAGGGTCTGAGCATTGGTCATGGTCAAAAGTTCATCATCCCACACATGTCGTCGCGATTGACCTCAAGTCAAAGGAGTATCGCGTCGCTCCCACTAACCGAGACACCCGTGAGACACATATAGTAGAAATACATCAAACGGTTTCTCGATGGGTATATCAATACCCTCTAAGGTATTTGTCATCCATCATCATGAGATACCTAGTATCTCGTAAAAAAGTTACTACACTTCTAAGAAAGATGATCAGATCGCACACCAATCTCCATCAGATCATCAATATCCCATTCTTGATGATCCTTGATCGGGCTATTTGAGAATCATGCTTAAGTCATCCGGAGGTTCTCACAACCTCAATGACAACAATGACTCATGGGGAACACTTGCATGAATAAATGCAAACAATCAAACATAATATTCAAACAAATGTATTGCCATACATTAATATTAAGTGAACTATAATATTAAATCAAACTGAATATCATCGAGTATTATGTCCTTACAATAGACTGTCTCTAGGACACTAACACTAACAAGGAGTACATCTCACGGTGAGGTCCCTCTTGGCGAGGTTCCTCGCAGCGAGGTCCTTCGTGGCGAGGTCCCTCGCAGTTGGCTCTTTCCTTGTAAGACTCTTCGCGGTGGGACTCCTCACGCCTCTGTCCTTTGCCCTTGCTTTGGGCCTTCCTGGCTCAAAGTTGTGGCGTGAGGTCGCTATCTGAGATCTCAGACTGACTGCTTCCTCCAAACTCCGCTATAGCTTCATCGATTTCTTTCAAGGTACGGATCTACTCGAGCTTTTGAGCAATCCCGGTGGTGGGTCCCCCAGCCTTGCGATTTGCTAACGTAGGACGTAGCCCTTTCATGGGAGCGACATGAAACTGAAACAACTTTTCTCTTGGTGATGAGAGTCGCTTGAGACATGGTTGAGTGGTTTCTTTCTTTGAGAGATTTGGGTGAATGAGAGGGGTGTGTATCGAAGATTCGTGAGGAATACTCCAATGAGAAAAACACTAAGAACTTAGCTTGATATTTCTTAAAGAGGACCCTTCTTCTAGCGCCAATTGTTGTGTACTAAAACATGAGGATTATGGATTAAGATGTGGCTTAATGATCTTAGTGACAAAAATAATAAATGTGTAAAGTAGATTGTATTTATGTTATATGATTGCTTGAGAGAATAAATGTTGAGTAATAAATTTGCAAGAGGTTTGGTATGGTATTGATTTCTCTCCCTTTTTGGGTCATAAATGAGCCCTATTTATAGTGTTTGGGAGAGTGGAGCTCACTCTCCCGGATTACAAATACAAGTAGCCGAAAATGGCTCTGCTAAACATTAAATGCTACATGATTGATGTGACCCAGGTCGGTGATCGCTAGGAAGTTGCTCGAGGTATTAAGAGCTCGCGCACCTCGCTGGGATGTCGCCCAAGATAAATCCGGATTCGCAGGGATTTAGCCGTCTAACTACTCCTAGCTACTCATCATTACCCGTCCTTTACTGACACATCTCTGATTAGGGCCATTCTTAGGTAAGGTCACTGGCATTGCTCGCCTGCCACGGGTCCCATTTCAATTAATGCTCCGTACTTGTGCCAGTATGCGACCTGCGAGGTGCATCAAGGACGCATACTAGTTCTTGGTGAGCCTATGCTTCCATCTCCTCAGCGAGGTGTTATACTTGTGCAGAATTTGACGTGCTTCCCCTTTCTCTTTTCCAGGTCGCGCCCGACCTCGCACTATATGCCTACAACAATAGCCCCTAGCTCACCTACAACCTTCATATAAAATTTGTTGAATTAGGTCTAAAAGCTTTAAATTAAAAAAAAAATAACCACCATAGTTTTTTTTTTTTTTTCATTTTAAATAGCGCAACACTAAAATATTAATAAACATTAGAGTGAGTCTTCAGTGCACCAAATGCATTATAAATAAATTCACTAAAATATAGCATGTTGTATATTTTAGTGTAAATAAATTGTATATTTTAGTACAATAAATTATATATTTAAAAAATATGTTATTAATTATATTGTGCACTTTTTTTTTTTAACATAGAAAAAATGCACTAAGACGGAGTACAAGAGGTACTCAAATCATTACAAGTTTGAAATTCTACAATCACTCCAATTTCCAGTAACACCACATCAGTAGCTACATGCATTCTACCTCAAATATTTTTTTTTTCTAAGACACCACAACATTTTAAACGATCACCTAACCAATCAGAGAAAGACATTGTCTTAAGCTCATAAAATCTAACTGATAACTACGATCATAATCTACCTTTAATCTCATCAATTACCTTGCGTAAGGGGGCCTTGGTGTCGTTGAAAATCGCCTCATTTCTATAATCCAAATGGTTCATATTATGCAACACCAAAAAGTAGCACCTAGTCTCTTAAGTTTTTCAACGCCGAACATCCTACTGAAGCGAAGTAGATGCTCTGTCGTGGTCGCCAATAGAATAGTCGGGCACTTTGTCCACTAAATATCTCGTTCCAAATTTGTTCTACAAATTGACATCCGAAAAGAGTGTGATGTAGGTTCTCTTCACATGATCCGCAAAGAGCCCAAGAGTTGTCACCATTTGCTGTGACTAGTCAAACACTAAAATATCAATAAATCTTGTCCTATTAATGTGCAAAGATACATTCAAAATAAAAATAATAATATATATATATATATATATATATATATATATATATATATATATATCTTAATTTTATGTAAGACAAGCTCATGTAAGACGATAATTTAAATATAATATTAAATCTATATTATATTATACTTTGTGCGGAAAAATATGAGAAAATATGAGTGAGTGAAAAAAAATGATAATTTAAATATATTGAATTTTATAAAAATAAATGTATAAATATATTTTAAATGAGTCGCATATAAAAGTTGGACAATATTTTAAAATGAAACATATATTACAACGATTGTGCCTTGCTACGATATGGGTTTAGAACTTCTAAATCAACGTAGCCTAACGTGTCTGGATTGATGAACTTGACTGACATGCGGAGTAGGTGTGCATGCAATAGCCAATATGAAAATATCACTATCTCTCAATATTAATTTATTGAAAATAGATGTTAACTAGTACAATAATAATCATCGTATGTAATTGTCCCATCTTCCGTTATTCGAACAAACCGAAAGAATTGGGAACTGATTTTGGGAAAAAGCCAAAACCAAATTACATTGGAATACCGTCCAGGAAAATACATTCAATATAATAATAAAAACTTTCGTGATTGGAGTTGGTACGATTTTTTTTTGAAGTAGAATGTTTGGGTGCGTCAATTGCACCAATTACATTCAATTTTAATTTGGATGAACCGTGAACCTTAAATCCTACACTCTAAATTCTAAATCATGAACCCTAAATCATGACTCATTCGGGCCGGGTGAACAATGAACCACTCGGTAAATGAATACATTTAACCACTTCAGTAGATTTTTACCCAAAAAAATATTGAATTGAAATCCGATTGCACCAGGGTGCACACAAGAATTTGCCATCATTTTAATATGTATACACATTATTACTATAAATATATATAAAATGTTTGATTATTTAAATATTAATAATGCATATGTATAAAAATAATATATATTTTTTTTTTACAGGAAAGTAAAAGTATTAGTTAAGTGCCGAAATGCCGGCATCCAAAGCGTTCACAATCGCCTTCGAAATGGTGGGCGATAGAAATAACGAGGAACAATAGAAAGCAAAACGAGCTAAACAATGAAATGCTAAGTAGCTGAACACCACCATGTCAAAACCTTTGCATGCTTCTAGTATTACTGACACCATTCCCTAAAGTATGAGAAATTAACATCCTTCCTTTCTCATGAGAGCAAAGTAAACAATCAGAGAATCAATCTCAATAACCACTCTTTCAACATTCTTCTCCAGCGCACATTTCGACACCCAACAACTCGGCCTGTGCTTCTGCTATCTCTATTGACAGGAATTAAATCATAAATGGTCGGGATGAGTTTATAAATAGCCTAACATAAAAATAAAAGTTTTTTTTTTTTCATAAAATTTATAATCATTCTTTTTTAGTCAAGAGAATATATTTTTTTCCAACTTTACCCTTTTTTATGCTTCATTATTTTAGTTCGTACTACCATACATACATCCAGTACCAACATTATTTCAGCTCGTACCACCCTTCAATTAACCACGTACCACTATTACTTCAGTCTGTAAATATCGTTTCAGTCCGTACCACCATTCTATCAACCCTGTACCACTATCACTACCGTACCACACTTATTTCAACTCCGTACCACCTTATTTTAACACCGTACCACCATCATTCCAGCCCGTACCATAATTTAATTCAACTTGTACCATCATTTTTAAATTTGTACCACAATTTAATTAATTTCGTACTACACTATATTAATCCCGTACCATCATTTTTTTTAATTTTTTGTTAACTTCTTTAAGGGTATAATTGCCCAAAAATTAATTCTCTTGGCTAAAAAAGAATGAAATAAATAGCCTTGATAAAAAAGAACTTTTTAAATGAAAAGAGGCTAAAAATGAGGGTTTTCTCTAAAGGGGGACATAACTTTTTACCTTTTTTTATTTAGTCCCATAACTATTTTTTGAAACGATTTAGTCCCATAACTATTAAAATTGCTCAATTTTCGTCTCATAACTATTTTTTGGAACAATTTAGTCCCATAACTATTAAAATTGATCAATTTTCGTCCCATATCTATTTTTTGGAATGTCTTAGTCCCATAACTACTAGAATTGTTCAATTTCAGCCCTATTTTGTCGGAAATCACCTAAAAAGGCATTTGTTTCACCAGCGTGTCAGTCACATGCAACTATAAATTGGGAATTTCGGCGAGGTAGACACTTATTTGACACAATTTTAACACCTAAAAATTAAATTGAGGCTGAAAATATTATTGCTCTTCGCCAAATTGAGTTCTCGCGGATTTAGGAATGAATATTGGAGAAGTACCCGATTTTAGATAATTTGGGGTATTTAATCTCACCCCTTTCTTTTAGATTTGTTTCAGTAATTTTTATTTGTGTTAATTAATGGTTAATTAATGGTGTGTACTTCATTTAATTGAGAAGTGAATTAAATTGTGCAAATCAGTGACTAAAACACGAGCTTTGCCAGAACCCCGAATTTAAAATGGTGCACTGGTGAAACAACGTCGTTTTGGGTGATTTTCGGCAAAAATAGAACGAAAATTGAACAATTTTAGTAGTTACGGGACTAAATCATTCTAAAAAAAATAGTTATGGGTTGAAAATTGAACAATCTTAGTAGTTATGGGACTAAATCATTCCAAAAAATAGTTATGAGATGAAAATTGAACAATTTTAATAAATACAAAACTAAATCGTTCCAAAAAATAATTACGGAACTAAATAAAAAAAAAAATGAGACCATTTATAATTAAATTTTCTATTGACATTGCATCCGCCTGCACATTGAGCAAAAACCCAACACGCCTGCCCCATTTCATTTCGCAACACCCCTCCCAGGCTGGCCCCAATCCCACGAATATATTATGGGTGTGTTTGGATTTCGAGACACGTTTGATTAATTTCTTGTGGATTATATAAGATTGCACTATTGAGACTAATTTTTTATATAGAATTACATTGGTTTGGTTTGTTGGATTCCTGTTGTGATACTATTCCAAAAAATAATTTGAATGTGATTTGGTTTGTACGATAGTTTTCAATGTAATGGTATATTTCCCAAAATACCTTTGTAATTTAAAACATTTATTTCGACCCACCAACTTGTTTGAATCAGAAAATACATTTCCCAAGTTTAGTTTTCTCATTCATTCCTCACAGCAAAACTCTTCCGATTCATCACACAACCTTTCTCGACCATATTTGCCATCGAAGATTGGTCGCGACGAATTAACAAGTTCGACGCCGGTCCTCCACCATCATCCTCCCCGATCGGCGACCCAGTCCTGTTTGATTCCGGTCCGCGACCGTTTCTCCGACGGCCGCTTCTCCGCGAAAATTGGCCCTTTTCGACTACGGCCACTCCTAAGCCACCGGGTACAACTTTCCCTTCTATATATGAATTTATATATTCGTTGTGGGTTTTTAGTCAACATGTAGATAAACCCATTGCAATATGTATTTCCCAGATTAATTCTTAATTTGGGTGTATCTGTGTGTATGTATATTTGGATTCACGCAGATGATTACCTTGGTTGCGCAGCTTCGAGGAGAATTCTTCAGTCTTCGCGATGTAGAAGACGATCTGGGTATATATATGGTCGGCAATATGACCTACTGGGCCGATTGTTATTTTGGCCCAAAATAGTAATGACAAAAACGTAATTTATAATAAAGTTTAAAGGGTATTTCTGACTTTTCATGTCCAGCCCACATGGACAGATTTTGGTTGATTAATAATCGTGGCCCTCCCCCATGGATCAATTGTCCAGTAGTTGTGGGTTTAAAAAAGGAAAATTGGCCTGGCCCAATAATCCAATCGGGCTTTAATAACACACACAAAACAACTTAAAAAGTCCCACTAAACTATCTAACAAACAAAACAGGCCCTATGAGTTCTTCTAGATATAAAACTTGTTTGGCAGAGTCGTGATTTCTAGAAAAGAGAGTATCTAATTGTAATCAATTCATCATTCAATAATGCTTTTAATATCCTGAATTTTGATACGATATTTAATTTTAAAACCTAGTAGTGTAATAATAATACTGTTAAATGTAAAACGTAATATTATTCATAAAAAAAATATATTATCTTATTATATTATATATCTAAAATATAAAACAAAAATGATACTATATAATATTAATACCTTATATGATAAATTATGGAGTATTATTGTATAACTCAAACGTTTGCTTCTTGGAATGTAATACTATATTGATATACAAAAAATATAAATAATCAGAATACGATTTTATGACCAAAGTGCCACTAAATAGATAAATTAATTTTAATTAGTAAAATAAAGAAGCAAACAATATTAAAATTTTCAGAATTTTTAATGTAATTTGACATATGAACAAATATATTAATGAATAAACAATACTAATGTAATCAACCAAGACATCTTGTAGCGTCTTGTCCACTAGGCTACAACAACTAATATGAAAAAAGTCAACAATTTGCATTTTATTTTTAAACCAACCCATTATGAAAGTCTGAAAGTAGTTTCGCACACAAATTAAATTTAATTTTAGTTGCACGATATAACTTTTTTTAAGAAAAAAACTAATTGTGACTGATGAGTTATCAATTATTTCCACGGCTAAGGATTAATAAGCATCATATACGTTGTTCCTGTAAAAAAAAAATAGGCATCGAACGTGTTACTTTACTTGAATCGAAGGGGAATATTAAAACTAATTTTTAATCCAATTGGTTAATTAGGTCGAAGTTTTTATTATTTTGTTGTGTAGGGATTAAATTTTAAAGATGCACGTTTACATTAAACAGTTTCACAGTGAGACAAAATATAATTTGGACATAATAGTTTAACGTTTTGGAATGAATGAATATTAATTTGTGCTAGTTTGTACGATTATACCCGTCTGATACGAGTTTTTGTCAAAACTTTTTAAATCATTCCATAATTTTGGAGGTCTTCTCGCCTCAACTCTCAGACTGATTCCACTAAGTGCCACGTCCTCCTCTCTGTTAGGAATTAAACAAACAATTATGGAGAAAATAATAGAACTAGAAATTTAGAGACAAACAATTTGGTTACCCAGTTCGTCAGGAATGACTACGTCTGGGGGCACTACCAAGCCAGGAGATTCACTATTTTCGTGTGTTATTTTCGTACAAAGAGACAAATACAATGAGTCAATGTATTTAAATGAGACATGGGCCGAAGCCCTAAATTCGTGAACAGAGCTGCGGAACCCGCTCGACCAGGGGCTTTGGTCGAGCGGTTCCGCTCGATCAAGCAGTCAGCTCGAGTGCCCCGATGGTGCTGGAAAGGGGGCCGCTCGATCGTGCATAGGTGCTCGACCACTCATCTTGGTCAAGCGCCTCCCTGGGTCTGACTCCCGTCTCCTCAACCCAACATCCAGTCTCCACAACCCAACAATCTCCCACCTGGAGACTGACTCCAACTGTAACTTGTCTCCCCCGTTCCAACGGTTTCTCTCACTGGTAGTAGTGCCGGGTCTTATGCTCAGTTTCCAAGGCCAGTTGAAGTCATGCATAACTTCAACTTCTCTAAGGTCACAACCTTAGTCAACATGTCAACAGGATTCTCACTTCCCCGGATCTTCATCAACTGTAAGATCTTATTCTCAATGAGGTAACGTATGTTAATGATACCTCAACTCGATGTGCTTCATCCTCGAGTGAAAGGCCGAATTCTTCGCCAAGTGAATAGCATTCTGACTGTCACTATACAGAATACTATCCTTTTGCTCCTTCCCCAACTCACACGACAGATTCTGCAACCAAACCATTTCTTTACTAGCCTCAGTAACTGCAACGTACTATGCTTCTGCAGTGGACTGAGCTACGATCTTTTGCAACTTAGAAGCCCAAGAGATAGCTGTACCACCAAAAGTAAACACATACCCTGTAGTACTCCTTCTTTTGTCGAGATCATTTGATGCCAAGTCTGCATCAACATATCCTGCCAACCCAACGCTTTTGCCCTCAAAGCACAAAGCTTGTTCAGTAGTACCTCTCAAGTACCTTAGGGTCCACTTCACTGCCTCCCAATGCTGTTTACCTGAATTGCCCATAAACCGGCTAACAACTCCCACCTCTTGTGCAATATTAGGTCTTGTACACACCATAGCATACATCAAACTTCCAATTGCTGAAGCATACGGAGTGTTTTTCATGTAGGTCCACTCCTCTTCGCTACTAGGTGAGTCCTTGTTGGATAGCTTGAACTGACTTCCCAACGGGACCCGAACTGGCTTTGCATCTTCCATACTAAATCTCTCCAAGACTTTCTTTATGTATTTAGCCTGTGCAAGATACAACTTTCCTGCCACCTTGTCACGATCGATTCGCATACCCAAGATTTGCTTGGCCTCTCCAAGGTCCTTCATAGCAAACCTTTCAGACAATTTTCCCTTCAAATTGCTCACCTCCCGAGCACTAGAGTCTGCTATCAACATGTCATCAACATATAATAGCAAAATGATATAACCATCATCATACCTCTTGAAGTAACAGCAATGGTCAGCCTCACACCTATTGATCTTAATCTCGTGCATGAACCCATCAAACTTCTTGTGCCACTGTAATGGAGCTTGTTTCAGACCATACAAGCACTTCTTCAACTTGCAAACTAGCTCACTACTCCCCTTAGACAAGTATCCCTCCGGTTTCTTCATGTAGATATACTCATCTAAATCACCATGAAGAAAGGCGGTTTTCACGTCCATCTGTTCTAACACCAAATTTTCTGCAGCCACCAGACTCAGAACCAATCGAATGGTAGTTAGCTTCACCACTGGAGTAAAAACATCAGTATAGTCAATACCATGTTTCTGTTGAAACCCCTTCACAACCAATCTTACCTTGTAGCGTTTGCTTCCATCAGCCTCCACTTTTATTATGTAAACCCACTTGTTATGCAGTGCTTTCTTGCCCTTAGGAAGCTCAACTAGCTCTCAAGTTCCGTTGGTCATCAATGAATTCATCTCATCATCCATTGCAAGTTTCCACGTGTCCACCTGTTCACTACGTGTTGCCTCTGCATAACATTCAGGTTCACCACCATCAGTCAACAATAAATAATGGAGGGAGGGTGAATACCTATTAGGAGATCTCCGATCCCTCGTGGATCTCCGCAGCGGAATTGTTGGTGGTGGTGTACTTGGTTCTTCCTCAACAATCACCTGATCATCTAGAACCCCCTTGCTCCGACCCTAGTTCGAAATGTCCAAATCCACAACCTGAGACTCAGAACCACCTTCTTTGGATTTCCCCAACCTGTCTTTGTACATCACCTGATCATTAAATATGACATCTCGACTACGAATCACCTTTCGGTTTTCCTCATCCCAAAATCGATAGCCAAATTCATCACCGCCATATCCAACAAACGTACACTTAACAGATTTTGCATCCAACTTACTTCTACTCATAGAATCAATATGAACATATGCAACACACCCAAATACTCGAAGAAAAGACAGATTTACCTCCTTTCCCAACCAGGCCTCCTCCGGTATGCCATTTTCCAAAGGAGTTGAGGGTCCTCTGTTTATCAAGTAAGCTGTTGTGTTAACTGCCTCTGCCCAAAACATCTTTGGCAGCTCACACTTCAATCTCATGCTTCTAGCACGTTCACATAGGGTCCTGTTCATACGTTCTGCTACGTCATTCTGTTGTGGGGTTCCTCTCACGGTCTTCTCCATTCGGATTCCATTCGCCTCACAAAATCCTTTGAACTCACGGTGCTCGTACTCTCCACCATTATCAGATCTCAAACACTTCACCTTGAGACCTGTTTCAGTTTCTACAAGAGCCTTCCATTTCCTGAAAGCATCAAAGGCATCAGACTTATTTTTCAAGAAATAAACCCATACCTTAGAGTCGACAATGAAAGTCATGTAATATGATGCTCCACCAAGGGATGTCACTTGTGCTGGACCCCACAAATCACTGTGAACTAACTCCAGCTTCTGCTTCTTCAAAGCTCTGCCTCCCTTCGAAAAACTCACCCTTTTCTGTTTTCCGAATACACAGTCCTCACACAAACCAATGTCAACTGTCTTGAGGTCTGGCAGTTTACCCTTCGAGCACATAACTTTCATCCCCTTTTCACTCATGTGGCCTAGACGACAATGCCACAAACTTGCATTCCCTTTTTCACTAGCAAGAGCAATGCTATCCCGGGTGTTGCCTGTCATATACAATGTCCCCTCTTTATTTCTTCGAACCACTACCATGACACCTTTGAATATCTTCCACATGTTACACCTAAAAGTCACCTTGTAGCTCTCATCATCAAGTTGCCCAACTGAAATCAAATTCCTCTTCAAATCAGGAATATGTCTCACATCTTTCAACTGTAACACAGTCCCATTTGGTGTCTTAATCCGAACATCCCCCTTCCCTTTGATTTCCAATGGCTCATCATCAGCTAGATAAACCCTCCCAAAGTTCCCGGAAGTGTACTTCTCCATTACGTCAGCACTGCTGCACGAATGAAACGATGCTCCAGAATCTAACACCCACGACTCCAATGGATTGCTTACACTCAGAATTAATGCATCTGAGTCCTCATCAGTGGCAACGTTGGCTGCGTTGTCATTCTTGTTTGGTTCATTCCCTTGTGCCTTGCACTCTCTCTTGTAATGACCAAGCTCATGACATTTGTAACACTCAACCTTACTCTTATCCTTCTTGGGCTTATCTTTTCCCCTTGACTTCGATCTACCCCGATTTGACTTTCCCTTGGATTCAGATCTGCCTCTATTTCCCTTATTCAAAGCAGATCATGTGGCCACACCCAACTCTTTCCGGCGAATTTCTTCGCTCATGACCAAATCCCTAACCTTATCGAATTTTAGTTTCACTTTACCCGTTGAAGCACTAACAGCCGTTACCGTTCCACTCCAACTTTTCGATAAAGAAGACAACAAAATTAAGGCTTGAACTTCATCATCAAAATCAATCTCAACCGAGATCAATTGGGCTATGTGTTGGGGTTATACTGGAAAGTATGATTTTACTTTGTATAACCAAACTGAATTTCTGTCTTATTTACTGAAATAAATTATTTATCACTGATGCTTTAAATATCATTGAATGTTACATATATTTACTGTATAACTGTTCAATAAATAGTATGTGTTACATTGTAGTTAATTTAGTGATACCAGATCACAGAAGATTAAATTAACAGTTCCTTGTAACCAAAAGTACACCATTCACGACCTAGATGGAAATGAACAATCCATCGTGAAAGGTTGAAGTGTAAGGATCAGATTGACTTGTCTTGACCAAGAGATTACACTAGTGCATGACTGATGCACTGAATAGGACCTACAGGAGGACAAATTCTTGAAAGACTGAACTAGGAAGAATTAGACCTCGATGGTTCGTTATTTCTTAATCTTAAGTCCCTTGAATAGGATCGCGTGTGGTTAGTAATTATTTCTTTGACTTATTACGGGTAGAGAATCAACGAGATTCAATACTTTATATCTTGGGCAATATTATTGGTCACATCGATTGCTAAGATTTAATCTGAAGAATCGTGTGCAAAATACGCTTGTTCGATTTGCCCTTTGGAGGTTCATAAGATTTATCATACCAAATCTTGCAAGTGAAACTAGTTTCCTAGGTATGGATAAAATGTTGAACCGTTCCAACTAAGGACAAAAGATATTAATTAATGGAAAGCTATTTCAAAGGGCTTGAATTAATTAATGGGCTAGAACAATCTTAAACACGAGAAATAATAACAAGGAGCCATATTAACAGTAATATGGGTTAAGATGGATAGTCCAATATTAATTATGTAGTGGGATTAATTAATATTTATGGGCTTGAATAATATTGTGGCTCAATATTAGTTATTCAAAGTCCATTAGAAGGTCCAATCTTAATTCTCCTAAAGGCCCCACAAGTAGCCCAAACATAATGTCCAAGAATCCAAAAAGGTCTTTAAAATAAAATAAATTATTGTTGCCTAATTTTTCCTAAAAGTTTAAAAATAATAAATAAAAAGAGGAGAAAAGATTTTCTTTGAATTTTGTTATGGAATGTAGATAAGTATTCTTGGAATACAAGATTATCTCATTAAATTCAAGAAATCTCCCACTTGGTTATTTATTAAGCATATTTCAAAATTTATGAATAAATAAGAAGAGGAAAGATTTTCTTGAAAATATATTATGGAAGATGTGTATTCTTGGAATACAAGAATATCTCATAAATTCAAGAAGATCCAAATCTTGGATTCCTACTCCTTATTTTTCAAAAAATACCATAACAAGAGGAGTTGGGATTTTGTGGAATATTTAATTATGGAGAAAAGAATATATGAGATATATTCAAGATTTCTTGGAGATCAAGAAAAAGATTTTCCCATCTTTATTTCCACCTAAAATTTCGACCAACCCCTCATTATAAATAGGGGATGAATGTTTCATCCCCAGTGAATTCTTAAAATTGGTTTTTTTTGGAAAAATATCGACCTCGATAAAATATCAAATATTTTGAAACGTCGACCAGATTGTGTATTTTCTAAAAACCTCAATTGTGAGTGTCTGCAATTTCATGTGTTGGAAAAATTAGAAATCCACAAAAGGTGGTGCAACATAATTTTATTTTTCCTTTTGTTAAATTGTTCGCGAGTTCCTTCCAATTCCGGATTGTTGAACAAGGCGAGGAATACTTGAGAAGGCTTTTTGGTGTGTTCGTGTGAACGGGACCCATCTTCTCAACGGTTGTCACTCCGAGAGGTTAGTTCACATAAACCCGTAGTAATTCCGCATGCGTAAGATTTATGTGAACTGTTTATATGCATGATTTGTTGTTGAATTATTATTTGAATTAATATAGGATTAATTCATGCTAGTAATAATTGTTATAATTAAATTTGTATTTAAATATTCATCCCGAATAGATCCGGACAATTAATTTCCCAACACTATGATCATATTGAACTCGTTGAGATAGTTGACTACCACAGTATCCTCCGCCATCCTCAGGTTGAATAACCTCCGCATCAGATGAACCTTGTTCTCTGCAGACGGCTTTTCATACATCTCAGTCAATATCTCCAGCATCTCCTTTGTGATTTTTGCTTTCACCGTATGCAGGGCGATGTTCCTGGATAACGACAGACGAACCACACTCATCGCCTTCCTATCCAACAACTTCCACTCGTCGTTCTTCATATCTTCAGGTTGTTCACCCAACGGTTGATACATATCTTTACCGTACAGGTAATCCTCAATCTGCTATTTCCAGAATCCAAAATTCGTTCCATCAAACTTCTCAACAGGCGATTTCCCTTCAGCCATCATAATTGCTCTCCATAGATCCCTCTAACCAGATGCTCTTGATACCAGTTGTTAGGAATTAAACAAGCAATTATGGAGAAAATAATAGAACTAGGAATTTAGAGACAAACAATTTGGTTACCCAGTTCGTCAGGAATGACTACGTCTGGGGGCACTACCAAGCCAGGAGATTCACTATATTCGTGTGTTATTTTCGTACAAAGAGGCAAATACAATGAGTCAAGGTATTTAAATGAGACATTGGCCGAAGCCCTAATTTCGCGAACAGAGCTGTGGAACCCGCTTGACCAGGGGCTTTGGTCGAGCGGTTCCGCTCGATCAAGCAGTCAGCTCGAGCGCCCCGATGGTGCTGGAAAAGGGGCCGCTCGATCGTGCATAGGTGCTCGACCACTCGTCTTGGTCGAGCGCCTCCCTGGGTCTGACTCCCATCTCCTCAACCCAACATCCAGTCTCGACAACCCAACACCCTCATTCTCGAAATTAGCCTGATGTCTCCTCTATCTTACTACTCATTTCACTTGGATCAAAGTTCTCAGTCAATGATCTTCTTATCCGATGGTTCTGCCTATCTCGGACCTGAAATCCCTGCTCCAACAATTCCTCGATGATCACAACTAACTCTCTTTATCCACTACTTCGTAATCCATCTCAACCGGATCGAGGCATATCCACCGTCGATACTTTGATCTAATGACTTAGCTCATCCCAGAGTTTATTACTCTCATTCAAACAATTCACCCCACTAATCCAACTCTTTTCAACCCATAATCCACGAGAACGTCACTCGGGCCCAAGCATCTGGACTACATTCGCTGGGCCCACGTCTTCCTTGGGCCCTTATCTCGGCTAGCACCTTGGTTCATACTTCTACTTAGCTATTATCTAGTCAATTTACTCAACATATACATGTGCCCAAGTATCCTCCCTCAGTATTTCAGCCCATTTGACCAGACCTCTTATTAAATTATTATTCACATCCCATGAAAACGTCCACGTGACATCATTCTATTAGACGAAATAAATATGCCACATTAAATGCCATTTAGTTATAAATTTTGATGAATTCCTAAAATTTATCCATCCTTGTGTTGCTTTTTCAATTTGGTGGAGAATAATAACTATTCAGCCTCAATTTACAAATGTGGTCGCTCCCTCCCCCCAAAAATTAAATTAAAATTGCAAGATGTCGTATGATGGTGAAAGTGGAAGCTCATAATATGTGGTGGGAGGACATTCTCGTTGGGAAGCAATAGTTGTCTCATCTTGAAAGAATGATATTTCTTTAATATATATATATATATATATTAATCAATGATGTGTATTTTATTTAATTGTTAGTGGTATCAAAATTTGTCAACTCATTGCTAAAGTATGAGTCTCGCTTAAATCCTAAATTTAAAATAACACGTGATTGATACGGTAGTAAAACAATATTGTTTTGAATGATTTTCGACTATAGAATGAGAATTAAAAATTATAATATTATGAAATAAAATGAAAAAAAAAATTAAGTTGCGTGATTATTTGAATTTAATCCATGTACCCTTGGGCCTTGTGATTGGATACGATTGTTTCCCAGGTCCTTTTTCTTTTATACAAAAAATTCTTGGTATATTGTGGCGATCTTTGACTATTTTCATTGCTAGCTAAAATTGTTCTTTTAAATTGTTTCCTACATCTACATCTGCCTAAATGTCAAAATTTTCCGTCTGTGCATTCAATGTGAAAAGCCTATGAAGCTATTCCGTTATAAATTCTGATGAATTCCTAAACTTTATCTAATCCTTCAGTTGAATCACTAGTCCCTAAACTGCAAGTCTGCAATAATCTTCGAAGAAGAAGATGGAGAAATCGGGCTATGGCCGTGATGGCATATTCAGATCATTGAGGCCGCCTTTGTTTCTTCCCAAAACCCCCAATCTCTCAATGGTTTCTTTTCTTTTCAGAAATGCTTCATCTTACGCTGATAAACGAGCCCTAATCGACTCGCACACTGGAAAAACCTTGACCTTCGCTCAGTTCAAATCCATGGTTGCAAAAGTCTCCCATGGGTTACGCCAACTGGGGATCAAGAAGAACGACGTCGTCCTCATATTTTCCCCCAATTCAATCGAGTTCCCTATTTGTTTCTTCGGGATTATTGCAATCGGAGCAATCGCAACCACCGTTAATCACGTTTACACTGTCTCCGAGTTATCTAAACAGGTTCAGGATTGTTCAGCTAAGCTTATTATTACTATTGAAGATTTGTTACCCAAAGTGAAGGATTTTGGTTTGCCTGTTATTATTTTGGAAAATGAAAAAAAATCAGTGTTACCGATTGGGAGAATTCCTTCAATTACTTTGTTTTCTGAGCTTGTGAATAATGAAGGATCTGTGAATTTTGATAGTAATGGAATCAATCAAGATGATACGGCTGCGTTGCTGTACTCATCGGGCACCACGGGTACAAGCAAGGGCGTGATACTTACTCATCGGAATTTCATTGCTGCGTCGTTGATGATCACTTCTGATCAAGAAGTAGGTGGTGAAATGCACAATTTGTTTCTGTGTCTTTTGCCTATGTTTCATGTTTTTGGTCTCGCGGTGATCATGTATGCGCAGCTGCAACGCGGAAATGCCATTGTTTCCATGTCGAAGTTCGACTTAGAAATGATCTTGAAGACGGTGGAGAAGTATGGGGTCACGCATATGTGGGTTGTACCGCCGATCATACTGGCTTTGGCCAAAAATAATGATGTGGTCAAGAAGTATAACTTGTCAACCTTGAAGCAGATTGGATCGGGGGCTGCTCCACTTGGAAAGGAATTGATGCAGGAATGTGCCAAGAATTTCCCTCAGGCTGTTGTTCTTCAAGTAATTTTCTTAACTCTTAAAGATCATTTTATTATGCGCTTTGCTGCTGCTAGCATGGATATCTTGATCTATAACATTTAAGATATCAGTACTTTTTATAGATATTAGGTTTGGTGCATATGCAATGATAGTTGGTTTAGACTATTCAGCTAAAAAGCATATTCTGTAGATATTAGGTTAAGTCATATGCAATGATAGTTAAATTTAGAATCTTTTGATTATTCTGCTCATTTAAAGTGTAAAGTTACCTCTATGGTCTGCTTAGGTATTTATTATGAATGCCTTGCAGGAATAAATGAACTAGTCTTTTTAGTTGCAATTTTAAACTATAAGGAGGATGTAACTAAGGAGATTAAGTATTTATTATGAATGCCTAGCAGGAATAAATGAACCAGTCTTTTTAGTTGGAGGTTTTAAACTATAAGGAGGACATAAGTAAGGGGCTTGATACAAAATTTTCAATGGGAATGGTAATATAAATCATCGAATAGAGAGTTACAATGAGGATGATGGTCACATTACTAGTGTATTGCTCTAATCTTGGAATAAGTTATCAAAAATAATTGTTGCTTGAGGAATAGTGGAATGATTGAGAAGAAATGATTATAAGAGAGGAAGTAGTTAATGGGGTAGTGATTAACTTATTTTAAGTCTCATTATCTCATACAAACTGTGATGAAGGTGAATTGATCATCTTTTATTCTCATTAACCACCACAATTACCCTATATTCATCTCCGTTACCATTCCCATTAAGGAATTATGAACCAAATGCCCCCTAAATGTATGTTATGTATATTGAGGTATTTGAGTTACAACTTTCAACTTGAAATTCTATGAGGCTGCGTTTGTTTTGTGATATAAGTGTGCGGAGCAAGTCAAGGTTTTAAAATCCAGAGATTTAGAATCCTTGATGAATAGTAAATGTATGTGTTTGTTTTGAGATTTGAGTAGGATGAGATTTAACTTTATGTCAAATCAATATTTAATAATGATTGATATTGGGAAGAGTAATAAAGTGTATAAAGTGTGATGTATTGGGAAGAGTAATAATAGATTTTATAGGTATTTGTAGGTGTGGATGGAATGTAGGATTTGAAAACCAGACTCTAAATCCCAAATTCGTATGAGACGGGGAGCGCAAAGTCCTAAGTCCATCCGTGTGAGTCCCAAAACAAACGCAGCCTGAAGGTTTATGTGTCATAAACTGGGATATTCCAATACTCCAGGATGCTTGTTGTATTGATTTTTAAGGGGCTTGGTAAACCTCAATTATGCCAAACATCTTAAATTGTTTACCAGAAGCCAAAAATCCATGCAACTCACATAAGCCAAAAATTACAAATATACTATTTTTAACAGAGTACATATGTCCTGTGTCTCATTCAAATCCATCTGGATCAGTAAAGGACAATAAAATCCATGTTTTCTGAGCAACTTCTTAAATTAAAGTGAAACTTTTGATTACTGTGGTTTAACAGTGATATGCTACTTGGGTTGCAATCTGAACCAATAAATACCCCACAATTTCAGGGTTACGGGATGACAGAAACCTGTGGAATTGTCTCTCTGGAGAATCACTATGCAGGTCCTCGACATTCTGGTTCTGCTGGCACGCTTGCTCCTGGAGTGGAGTGTCAAATAGTTAGTGTTGATAAATTGAAGCCTCTTCCTCAAGGGCAATTGGGGGAAATATGGGTGAGGGGGCCCAATATGATGAAAGGTATGTCCAAAATTTTTGTTCCTTTTCAGGTCAATATAAAATTCAGGTAGTAAACATGCTCATGTGAAAATTTTCATTAATTTAGGTGGTGTGATAGAATGATCACTAGTCATCCTTCTTGTGGTGAAGTTTGACTCCAAATTCATAGATATGTTAGTAGTAGCACGTTTGTGAGTCTGATATATGACAGGAATTACTATTTTTAAAACCATGTTACCTCTTTCATATTTAAGGGGTGTTTCATCAGCAAAAAATGATGTGGTAAAATTGTGAAAAAGTAGCTAAATCCATATTAAAGCTAATACCAAGGTCAATCCTGAGTGCCACTGAGCTGCTCGTCCCATCACATTATTGATAGATTTATAAATGTGAAGATATTTGATGTTCCTCCATGATTGATGATTTTGTAGTCCTATTTGTTTTGTTAAGCCCTTCGACTTTTATTTTTTAACTTTCTTTCCTCATTATTTAATGAAAAACCTAATGTTAAATGATGTAATTTAGAAAAAGGAAAAACATCAAAGGAAACAGATTCTATCTGTTCTATTACAACCCTCGGTTTTCAGTGAGGGGTTTTCAATTATGTTTATTTATCCATAGAAGTGGATCCATAATTTATCAATAATTTATTTGTTCTCTTCATGTTTAGGTTATTATAATAATCCACAGGCCACCAAGCTTACAATAGATAAACAGGGTTGGGTTCATACTGGAGATCTTGGATACTTCGATGATGAGGGCCAGCTATATGTTGTTGACCGTATTAAAGAGCTCATCAAGTACAAAGGTTTTCAGGTAGTCTCTCTCTCTCTCTCTCTGATGCATGACGTAGTTTTCTTTTTATTAGTATAATGATTTGGTATCCTTTGTTGGTAGGTTGCTCCAGCAGAGCTTGAAGGGCTGCTCGTCTCTCATCCCGAGATATCAGATGCTGTTGTCATCCCGTAAGTCATCGTTTCCATTAGGAGATATTATGTTCTGTCACTAATACATAGCATAATGGGCTGATAAACTCGTTTTAGGTTTCCTGATGCTGAAGCTGGTGAAGTCCCAATTGCGTATGTTGTCCGTGCCCCTAATAGTTCACTCTCTGAAGAAGATATCAAGAAATTTATCGCTGATCAGGTATTTTAATGAATGCCAAAAATCTTCATGATTCTGGACTAAGGCTAGAGAACTAACCTACATACAATGTGAATACTTTTCTTTTAGGTCATGTAATATAGGGGGTAATGTAGGGGTAGTAATTGTAGAACATTATGTTTGCATGGTGGTACATGTAGATCATTATATTTTAATTTTCGCACTTTAGGCCAAATTGGCCCGAAACACACCAATTCGGGTTAAGGTGTCACGTGCTGCTCACGTATTTGGCCTAAATGTACAAAAATGAAAATATAAGGGCCTACATTTGCCAGCCTGAAACACCCTAATTAAGCCTAAATGAGCAAAAATTAAAATTTATGGGTCTAAATGTGTCAAATTAAATTTAAATGCCTAAATGTGCCAACGCATAAATGTATTGTCCTACAATTGCTACTCCCATAGTTATTTCATCATTTAAGCTAGGAATGTCCCTATTTCATTTCAAATAAGTATATATAAAGAATAGGGCATTGAGAGGGTCCAAGAATAGTATGTTACTTCATTTGTAGGCAGATGATGAAAATTCACGTATGACATTTCCTTGCAATGAGAAACCATTTAAACTTGCCAATATGCTATTTCAGGTTGCACATTTTAAAAGATTGAGGAGAGTTACGTTCATAAACAGCGTGCCAAAATCAGCTGCAGGAAAAATACTGAGAAGAGAACTCATCGAAAAGGTCCGATCAAAATTATAGTCTTATACACTCCTGATTTCTTAAATGGTTATTTATGTTGTACTATATACATCAGAACAGGCAGTCCACTCTTCTATCTGTTCCAATGCCAAGTTATTCTACTTGACTGTAGCTTTACTTATTCTTGCTTGTATAAGTTGTAATAAATAGAAGGGACTATAATACTTTGTTAACAGTTGGAATGCTGTTGAAACTCAGATTGCTATATAGCCAGGGAAAATACAAATTCAGAGTAATACTCTTCGTCTCCACATCAATTTGTATATCTACTAATTGGGAGTTGTGATTATAACACACACCAAAATACAAAAGTGAAGTTTGGGATCTTTGATATGATGTACATATTTTGATGTATAACTACTAATTGGGAGTTGTGATTATGACACACACACACACAAAAATAAAAAATAAAAAAAATGGTGAAGTTTGGGATCTTTTATATGAAGTACATATTGCAGAATTAATCAGCTTTCTCCTAAACCCTGAATTTACTTTGAGTCTTTGACTTAGGTGGTGCTTTAGAACACCATTGAGACCCTATAAGCACTTCTACTTTTTAAAAGTTGAGTTTAATCAACTTAAAAAACAAGTGCTTCTCCGCTGTTAACATGTGACTGCAAACAGGCACTAACTCGATTAGCCACCTACAACAAATTCTTCATCCAAATCGAGCTAGTTATCTTCATCATTACCAGCTTATATCTCTCTAAGAGTGTGGATCCATTTTACCCTAGTTCATATTCTGGACGGCTTAATAAATTCAGAAAGCACCTCCACCATTGTACGCTCGACCGAAATTAAAGTATCTGAATTAATAATTTAATACATAGTTTTCACTTTCACTACCAATTCTAATTCTCTCCAATTTGACATAGCAGAATGGTCACCCCTCAATTTGAAGGACACTTGTTTTCTTTTTTAGGACACAACTTTACGAGAGGTGATAATCGTAGGACAAAAATGCTTCTGGTTTGCAATTGTAAAGCATTTTCTTTTAACTTCTGCAATTGCATGTCAATTTTGAGCCGAGTAAACCTAATTTTAGATAATATCCATAATTTTTTATTGTTTTCATTTTTTTAATTATATATATATATATAGAGAGAGAGAAAGAGAGTAATGATATAGAACTATATCGATTTTTTTTGGAATCGAATAATGAATAATAAATCTAAATCATCATCCACGTAATTAATTCTACTTAAATAAATTGTAGAATGATTTATAATATACTATTCCCTAAACCATGAATCCTAAACCCTAAATCATGAACCACTCGGGCCGGGTTTAGTTCTGGCCGAGTTGGGTCCGGGCCGGGTAATTTTTTTTTTTTTTTCTGTTCAGTTCAAATTTTCTTTTTACCTGGCCCGAACCCAAACCCGGCCCGAGTGATTCATGGTTCACCCGATCCGAATGGTTCATAATTTAGGGTTAATGTTCATGGTATAGTGTATATTATATTATAAAACATTCTATAATTTATTTGAGTAGAATTAATTATGTGGATGATGAGTTGACATGACACGTCATTAATCTGGTTCCATACCATAAAAAATCAGATAGTTTGTTCTATATCATTACTCTATATGTATATATATATATTATTTAAATAATATTAATACTTTTTGTTTCAATTTTTTTATAAATTTATATTTTCTTTTAATTATATTAAGATTTTATCAATAACTTTTATAGAAATAACTGAATTAGGTTAAGGGGAAAAAACTCTAAAGTACATTCTCCAAGGGGAGAATGCTCTAAAGTACAAAAAAAACTTTAAAGTGACCCTTAAATACAAAAAAGTGGTCAAAAAGTCTAAGTTGCCATTCTGCCCAGTTTTCTGCACTTCTGACATGTTTCTACACTTTTGGCTAATTTTGACTTTGTATTTTAAAATTTTAAAAGTCAATTTTTTTTATTTACTAAATTAATTAAATTATTTATTAATATAATTTTTTAGGGTGCATTTTTATGCCAATTTTAGGGTGCATTTTTATGCCAATTTTAGGGTGCATTTTTTTTTAAAAAAAATTGTATTTTGAGCCAATTTATGAATTAATACATTTTCTGAATTTCTGTACTTTTATGCTAATTTTAGGGTGCATTTTTAAAAAAAAAAAAAATATATTTTGAGTCGATTTTTACAAAATTGTATTTATGCACTTTTGGGCTAAATTTAGAGTGCACTTGTAATGGTATAATTATAATCAAAATTGATTTTATGGATAAAATTGTCTCATTTTGTACTTTAAAGTCACTATCTAAAATTTTTGTACCTTAGAATCACAAGACTTTATTTTTTGTACCTTAGAGTTATATTTTAAAAAGATGATCGGACCGGTCCGACCGCTACTCGGCAAGCTCACCGGGCCAGTTTCACACGTTGGGCCGCTCACTGATCGGCTCGGTCATGAACCGTTCAAAGCGGTAAAAAAACGCTACGAACCGGTCGCCCGCCGGTTCGACTGCATTTTGTTAAAAAAGACCAATGACTTTTTGTTATTTGAAGATTTGTACTGCAACAGAATCGCTTCGGCTCCGATCGGCAACAGAAACATTGAAATCAAGAAACTTCAGGAAGGAAAAGAAAAACATTAAAACAAAAAATTAAAACCTGCACAAAATATATACATAATCTTTTTCTTAAGATAATCTTGCAGAAGAAAAAAGCCAGCATATCTGATATCTCTCTCAATACTGATTTGATGGCGACGGCGAGTGGGTGGGGGATTGGGGAGGCAAAGGTAATTTTTGGGTAGTACCGGCCGTAGTAGGGTTTTAACTTATTAACTCTGGCTTGATTATTTTTTAATTTAATAACAATGGGCTTCTTCATAAAAAAGTTTTGGGGTTGATTATTTTTCATATAGCTTGGACTATAGGCTCAATGGTGGAGAATTAATTAGTTAAATAAAGAGTGTAAGAATTCAGAATTTTAATTAATAATAAATAAATAAATATTATTTATTTAATTATATATTATATAATTATGACGTCATACCGGCTCAACTGCTTTAAAAATGATCGGACCCGGTCGGACCGATCTGACCAAAAACGCTAAAACTGTCCGATCAGATCGCCGCTTCCGCTTTTAAAATATAGTCTTAGAGGCATTATCTCTTAGGTTAACTCGGTCAAAATTTGATTGTCATCCAAAATAATTTTTTTCCCACAATTGTCACTCTCCTAAAACTAGCTTTTTGTAAAGAAAATTGTCCTCTCAACTTGATGTTTTTAAATGGGGGAAAAACTTTAAGGTATAATTTTTTTTGTACCTTATAGTAAATAAAAATTGCATTTGTACCTTAGAATTATCACTTTCTATTTTTTGTACCTAAGAATCATTAACTCTTTTTTATTTTGTCTCGTCTCTTCATTTTGTTTTGGTGAGTACAAAAATTTTGTTGGGATTTGAGTGATCTATTTGGACGTAAACCGCGAGATGGACGCGGGGAACAGTGGGATAATTTCCCATGCATTTGCAATGGATTCAATTTGGCTCCAACACATTAATATTTCTATCATAATTATTTTTAAATCAATAACACTTCATCATTGTTTCTGATGCGCACCGAATAACCGAATTATCGACATAGAGACACACTTGCGTGAGACGATCTCACGGTGAAATGAATCATAATTTAAGCATTGACGTTTTCAGTGGTGGATCCAGGATTTAAACTTTGGGGGGCGAGAGTACAATAAACTCGTATTTTAAGTTTAACTAATATGTATCAACACTTAAATATTGATGTAATTTTACTTATGTATACATATAAATCCAAACAAAAAAGAGAAATATACATATTAATATAACTATATACATGTGTACATATATATATATATGTATATATATATGTTGCAAGTCATTTTTTAATGAGAATACTATGTGGCTAATTTTAAAACAACTCACAAACAAAATAAGTACGTGTACAATATTACAGTAAATAACAAGAAATTGTTGACCCAGTTTGTCAATAAATGACTACTCTGGGGGAATTCCAAGCCAGCGATCTTATATTGCGAGGTTCAAGTATACAGTACACAATACTACTCGTGGTGAAAACTTCCTTCTATGAAAGATGGTGATTTGGAGAATATGTGTGAGTACTTGAGAATTTTTCTGAACCTTCTTTTTGCTCTTTTTGATTCTACTTATAGTACTTTGACAAGCATGTGCTGGTTTGACAAGCATGAGCTGGTTTGTTGGATAGGAAAGCGATGAGTGTGGTTCGTCTGTCGTTATCCAGGAACATCGCCCTGCATACGGTGAAAGCAAAAATCACAAAGGAGATATTGACTGAGATGTATGAAAAGCCGTCTGCAGAGAACAAGGTTCATCTGCAGAGAACAAGGTTCATCTGATGCGGAGGTTATTCAACCTGAGGATGGCGGAGGATACTGTGGTAGTCAACTATCTCAACGAGTTCAATATGATCATAGTGTTGGGAAATTAATTGCCCGGATCTATTCGGGATGAATATTTAAATACAAATTTAATTATAACAATTATTACTAGCATGAATTAATCCTATATTAATTCAAATAATAATTCAACAACAAATCATGCATATAAACAGTTCACATAAATCCTACGCATGCAGAATTACTACGGGGTTATGTGAACTAACCTCTCGGAGTGACAACCGTTGAGAAGATGGATCCCGTTCACACGAACACACCAAAAAGTCTTCTCAAGTATTCCCTTGCCCTTGTTCAACAATCCGGTGGAAGAAACTCGCGAACAATTTAACAAAAGGAAAAATAAAATTATGTTGCACCACCTTTGTGGATTTTTAATTTTTTCAACACATGGAATTGCACACTCACAATTGAGGTTTTTCGAAAATACACAATCTGTCGACGTTTCAAAATATTTGATATTTTATCGACGCTGATATTTTTCCGAAAAACCAATTTTCGTGTTCCCCTGGAGATGAAACATTCATCCCCTATTTATAATGAGGGGTTGGTCGAAATTTTAGGTGGAAATAAAGATGGGAAAATCTTTTTCTTGATCTCCAAGAAATCTTGAATATATTCCATATATTATTTTCTCCATAATTAAATATTCCACAAAATCCCAACTCCTCTTGTTATTGTATTTTTCGAAAAATAAGGAGTAGGAATCTAAGATTTGGATCTTCTTGAATTTATGAGATATTCTTGTATTCCAATAATACATATCTTCCATAATGTATTTTCAAGAAAAATCAAGAAAATCTTTCCTTCCCTTATTTAATCAAAATTTTCGAAAATCCCTTAACAAATAACCAAGTGGGAGATTTCTTGAATTTAATGAGATAATCTTGTATTCCAAGAATACTTATCCTCATTCCATAACAAAATTCAAATAAAATATTTCTCCATATTTTATTTATTATTTTCGAAATATTAGGAAAATTAGGCAACAATAATTTATTTTATTTTAAACACCTTTTTCAGTTATTGGACTTTATCTTTGGGCTACTTGAGGGGCCTTTAGGAGAATTAAGATTGGATCTTCTAATGGACTTTGAATATCTAATATTGAGCCACAATATTATTCAAGCCCATAAATATTAATTAATCCCACTACATAATTAATATTGAACTATCCATCTTAACCCATATTACTGTTAATATGGCTCCCGGTTATTATTTCCCGTGTTTAAGATTATCTAGCTCATTAATTAATTCAAGCCACTGAAATAACTTTCCATTAATTAATATCTTTTATCCTTGGTTAAGGAACGGTTCAACATTATTATCCATACCGGAAACAAATTCCACTTGCAAGATTTGATATGATAAATCTTATGAACCTCCCAAGGGTCAAATCAAACGAGCGTACTCGCACACGGTTCTTCGTATTAAATCTTAGCAATCGCATGTGACCAATAATATTGCCCAAGATATAAAGTATTGAATCTCGTTGATTCTCTACCCGTAATAAGTCAAAGCAATAATTACTAACCACACGTTATCCTATTCAAGGGACGAAGATTAAGAAATAACGAACCACTGAGGTCTAATTCTTCCTAGTTCAGTGCTGAAGAATTTGTCCTCCTGTAGGTCCTATTCAATTACATCGACCATGCACTAGTGTAATCTCTTGGTCAAGACAAGTCAATCCCCGAGCCTTACACTTCAACCTTTCACGATGGATTGTTCATTTCCATCTAGGTAAATGAATGGTGTACTTTTTTGGTTACAAGGAACCTGTTAATTTAATCTTACGTGATCGGTATCACTAAATTAACTACAATGTAACACGTCTATTTATTGAACAATTATGCGATAAATATATGTAACATTCAATGATATTTAAAGCATCAGTGATAAATAATTTATTTCAGTAAATAAGACAGAAATTCAGTTTGATTATACAAAGTAAAAGCATACTTTCCAGTATAATCCCAACAATCTCCCACTTATACTCAAAGTCTGCTTTTAAGTATACTACAACATGTCTCGTGTAGTTCTGTCGTGACATCTAATGTCACCTACACGAACCTAATAATATCTCCCACTTATACTCAAAGCAGATTGACAACGGTCTTGACACCCATTCCTTCCACATGTCTCTCGAATGTATTACGAGGACCCCTTTGTGAATGGATCTGCTGGGTTGTCTTCTGACGCGATCTTTGCCACCTCTATATCTCCTCTTTTAACGATTTATCGTATAAGATGATATTTCCTTTCAATGTATTTGCTGGCCTTGTGGGCTCTTGGTTCCCTTGAATTTGCAACTGCTTCGGCATTATCACAATAAAAGCGATGATTGTCTTTGGGCAAATCGAACTACATCCAAGTCCACTAGGAAGTTCTTGAGCCAAACCACTTTTTTCGCGCTTCACAAGGCGGCTACATATTCGCTTCCATGGTAGAATCGACGATGCATTTACGCTTAACGCTTCTCCATGTCATGGCTCCTCCCCATGCAAAACACACTCTGGGAGGTAAATTTTCGGAATCTAATTCGATTGGAAATCCGAGTCCGTAGGCCGATGGGGATTAGACTATCGATCGATAAACCAACATTCTATCTCGAGTTCTTTTCGGATACTTGAGAATGTTTTTAATCGCCGATTCAATGTTCTTTCCCCGGTTACTTTGATATCTTGCCACCATGCCAATAAAGAAAGCGGATATCCAATCTAAATGCACAACATTGCATACATAAGGCTTCCGACGGTACGAAGCATAAGAATGCCTTTCATATCATCTATCTCCTTTTTTGTGTCTTAGGGCACATTTCCTTGACAAATGGATTTCATGTCCGAAAGGTACGAAGCCATTCTTGGAATCTGCATCTTTGAATCGCTTCAAGACGGTGTCTATGTATGAAGCTTGAGATAAACTATCATCATCATTTTCTTGCGATCTCGAGTAATCTTGATCCCAAGGATGTGCCCGGCTTCCCTAAGTCCTTCATATCAAACCTTTTTTTGAAAGCCATGCCCTTACATCGATAACACCTTTACATCATTCCCGATGAGCGTAATGTCGTCTCACGATAGTACTAAGAATACCAATGCGATTCGAAACCGCTTTTTGTACACACAACTTTTCGAACTCGTTTTGATCAAACCCATAAGACTTTATTACTTGATCAAAACATTGGTTCCAAGCTCGGATGCTTGTTTGAGTCCGTAAATGGACTTCTTGAGCTTAAAACTAGGTGTTCTTGGCCTTTTCAATGAAGCCTTGGGGTTGTTGCATATAGATTTCTTCATCAAGACTTAGTTAAGGAAGCCGGTCTTGACATCCATTTGCCCCGATTTCAAAGTCGAGATGTGTAGCAATCGACAAGAGAATCGGATGGACTTGAGCATTACTCTGAGGAAAAAAAGTTTCCTCATAGTCGATCCCTTCTTTACGAGTATAACCTTTAAAAGCCTAAGCCTTGCCTTGAAGGTTTCCACCTTCCGTCCGGTCCTCTTTTTTCTCTTGTATACCCACTTGCAACCAATGGGTTTGACCCCATTAAGTGGTTCGACTAGCTCCCACACTCTCTGTTATGATCCATAGAACCCATTTAAACTTTCATTGTTGTTTGCCAAGAAACCGCATCCTTGTCTTGGATTGCCTCGTCATATGTCCATGGGTCTGATTAAATCTTGTCAGGGAATCAAGTCCGGGGACTCTCCTATCCCCATGAATCTCTTGGGGCGTCTCACAACCCTCCCACTCTGACGAGGTTCGGTTGTGTAAGTGTGTCATTTGGTATGTCATCTTGTACGTTTAGCCTTTGAGGTTAGCCCTTAGCTCATTTAAGGTAATTTCATACGGGTCTCCTTTTTTCGTTCATATAGTCTTCTTCCAAAAATCTAAAGTGGGTGCTTATTACCACCTTTTGATCTTCGGACCATAGAACATACACCCTTTTGTTCCCTCGGGGTATCCTATAAACAACCTTAATTACGATCGAGGATCCATTTTTTCTCGCTTCCTTGTCCAACACGTGGCCGGACACCCCCAAATTCTCATGTGTCTCAAACCGGCTTGCTTTAGATCCACAATTCTTGGGAGTTTTGGGAACCGATTTGGATGGCACCAAGTTCAGAATGTAAACTGTTGTTTCCAAGGCATGACCCCAGAACGACTTGGGTAGATCCGCATAACTCATCATTGATCTAACCATTTCTAAAAGAGTTCTATTTCTTCGCTCTGCAACCCCGTTTTGTTGAGGGGTTCCGGGTGCAGTTAGCTGGGATACAATCCCTTCATCTGACAAGTAGTTTAAAAACTCATCGCTGAGGTGTTGGGGAATAAGTTGCACAGATCTATTCGGGGTGAATATTTAAATACAAATTTAATTTTATAATTATTACTAGCATGAATTAATCCTATATTAATTCAAATAATAATCCAACAACAAATCATGCATATAATTAATTCACGTAAATCCTACGCATGCGGAATCCTACGAGTTTACGTGAACAATAAATTATGTTGCACCACCTTTGTGGATTTACTAATTTTTCCAGCACATGGAATTGTACTTGGGAATGAAAGAGTGATCCCCTATTTATAGAGTGGAGGTGGTCGAATTTTTAGGGCAAAAACAATGTGGGAAAATCTTTTCTTGATCTCCAAGAAATCTTGAATATATCTCCTATATTCTTTTCCCATAATTATAATATTCCACAAAATCCCACATACTCTTTGTTACGGATTAATTTAGAAAATTATAGGGCAAGAATCCAAGATTTGGATCTTCTTGAATTTATGAGATATTCTTGTATTTCAAGAAATACATATCTCCCATAATATATTTTCAAGAAAATCAAGAAAATCTTTCTTTCCCTTAATTATCAAAATTTTCAAAAATTTCCCTATGGATAACCAAGTGGGAGATTTCTTGAATTTAATGAGATAATCTTGTATTCCAAGAATTCATATCTTCATTCCATAACAAAATTCAAAGAAAATCTTTCTCCCCTTTATATCCATAAATTTCGAAAAATATGGAAAAAATAAGGCAACAATATTTATTTTATTTTAAACACATTTTTCAGTTATTGGACTTTATGTTGGGCTACTTAGGGGGCCTTTAGGAGAATTAAGGGCAAGAAAGATTTTCTTGATTTTCTTGAAAAGATATTATGGAAGATATGTATTTCTTGAAATACAAGAATATCTCATAAATTCAAGAAGATCCAAATCTTGGATTCTTGCCCTATAATTTTCTAAATTAATCCGTAACAAAGAGTATGTGGGATTTTGTGGAATATTATAATTATGAGAAAAAGAATATAGGAGATATATTCAAGATTTCTTGGAGATCAAGAAAAGATTTTCCCACATTGTTTTATCACAAAATTTTCGTCCACCTTGTTCTCTATAAATAGGGGATGATTCTTTCATTCCCAAGTACAATTCCATGTGTTGGAAAAATTAGTAAATCCACAAAGGTGGTGCAACATAATTTATTTTCCTTTTGTTAAATCGTTCACAAGAATCCTTCCACCGGATAGTCGAACGAGGGCTAAGGGAATACTTGGGAAGTCCTTTCGGTTAGTGTAATCAACCACACCGTTGCCATCCCAAGAGGTACGTTCACGTAAACTCGTAGATTTCCGCATGCGTAGGTTTTACGTGAATTATTATATGCATGATATGTTGTTGGATTATTATTTGAATTAATATAGGATTAATTCATGCTAGTAATAATTAAAGAATTAAATTTGTATTTAAATATTCACCCCGAATAGATCTGTGCAACTTATTCCCCAACAACTGGTATCAGAGTCACGGTTTCGGGCTCTGAATTTTTTAAATTGTAATTTAATTCGTTGACATTAAATTTGAAATTGGATAGTAGAATTGCTAGATCTGTTTTGCAGGTATCCAATTGTCATGGAATTTAATGTGTTTATTTATGCATGCATATAAATTATGGTTTTTAATTCGATTAGTTCGGATTCGTTTTGCCTCGTGAGAAAATCCACGAGTAGATTATGATTTGTTTGATTTGATCAATGTAATAGACTAGTCTAGATCTAGGTTTATTTATTTTTTGCAAATAAATTGTAATCGGATCGAAAACTGAGGACGGAGACGAAGAATTAAAGGACAAAAATCGAAGCAAAGGCGTGGGCGTGCGTCGTCGCTAAAACGTGCCAAGGGAGGCACGCGATCTTGAGACATCTTGACATGCACGGCACGGGCGAGGCGAACCCAGCCGAAAGGCCATGAGATCTGGCACACAGACGGGCCGGGCGCTTAGGTGCACGCAGCACCGCTTGTGAATGAGCGGCGACGGAGGTGGATGCATCTGCGGATACGCGCGACGCACGCACGCGGGGACATCTTGCGGCTTGTAGTTCTGCGGCAGGCAGTGGCGGCGAGCCGATGTGACGCTGTCTTGTGATTCTGTCGCCGCCGAGAGCCGCCGAACCTCGCCGAGGCTACCGAGAAAGCGCGGGGCGCGCCCGCTGAAAGCACTAATGAGGTTGAACTCGCCAGCAGTGGCCGGGATCTTGGGGCGTGCATCCATGAGCTCCTTGGTGTGGCGTTTGAGATGGAGTATTTTTTCGAGACGACGAGTGGGAGAAATTCAAGGCGATGTTTCTTCAAGATCAAGCCAAGAAAAAATCAAACCATGACAATTGGATAATTTGTGCCCAATATGTTTATTTTTCTGTTTTGCTTGATTTATTTTATGCTATCTTATGCTTTATTTAATTTATTTAAATGTGTTTGCATGAGAATTGCCCAATGAAAAATCTCACCTTCAAAATTACTAAGTATGTTTAAATAATTAATTGACAATTTTATTCCAGATAATAAAATTGAATTAATTTTGACCTCCATGATTTATTTATTTGTGAATTCTTTTGGAGAAATTCCCCGGAGACGGTCAAAAAGATAGCTTTCACATAAATGAATTCCAAATGGATGATTGTGGGTTATTACTAGTGGCGACGATGACCCTCCCCACGAGGCTCGTTCAAAATGAAATAATAATCTTGTATTTAATCATGGTTATTACTTAGGTATAAAATTGATATGCATATACTTCCCCGAAGTCCCTGTCAATTTTACATTGGTCAAGTGGGAGCCAACTATTAATCTGGATATTAAAGGTTTATAATCGTTCTTGTTTGTAACACCTTGAATGTGTTTAAATAATGACCCACCCCACGTGGCTTATTTAAACTGTTTTTTTGATGTTGGCTGATGCATGTTCATATTTTTTGAGATTTTAAATATGATGCATGTGATCGAATCTTGTGATATACTTGTGCTTATGCATATAGTTATTTATTTCAGTTCAGCATGTCGTTACCTTTTAATCCACTGTTATTATACTTAAAGTCAATACAATATGGAAACTATATTGATTGGAAAATTATAATTTTCCTAAATGCACAAAAGCACAAGTGGATTTTTGACACACCAAAATCAGATGAGCCAACTGACGAGTCAAAACATGCGGGACTCGTCAGATCACCTTACGAGAGATGTCATCGCTGAAAATGGTGGAGGGCAAACCCGTAAGGGATTACGTTCTCAAAATAGATGGCCCATCTGAACAAACTTGAGATTACGAGTCGCAGACATGATCCGAGACTTAGATGAATTTGGTATTTCACTCTCTGCCCAAAAAGTTTTTGAGCATTTTGGCCTCGCTAGCTAATTTGTTGCAAGCTTTTGGTCTCGGCAGAGATGTTGATAAGGCACCAAACTCAAGCTTTGACGGCAAGTGGTCCGTCTTCATCTTCCAGGCCAAGGGAAGGCAAGATAAAGAAGATGACCAAAAGCCATAAGCAATTAAACTCAACTGTTGCCAAGGGCAATGGTAAGATGAGGAATGCTTGTGATGTCAAGGAAAATCCAAAGAGGAAGTGCTTAAGCTGCGGTGAGAGAGGACAGTGGAGGTTTTGCCTGTTCCAACCCCAAAAGGGACGGAAAGAAAGGTAATTCTCACGCACTAGTTGTTGAAACTTATTTAGCGGCGTATACCTCTCATTCGTGGGTGGTTGATACGAGATCCACTAATCATGTTGGCTTCACGGGTTCAAACTGATCCGACAACTTAGTGGGAGTGAGATCCTCATCACACTGGGCGACATTACGAAAGTAGTAATTATTGCAATGCTACGTGAGTGGCAGATATTGCAATTCTATGATAGTAACGATTATTGCAATACTACGCAAGTAGCAGACATTGCAATGCTACATGAGTAGTGGTTAAAGCAGTGGGAGAAGTGCACCTATCTTTTGAAGATAAAGTTTTTTTTGAGATTATCTTTATGTTCCCAGTTTTAGAAAGAATTCACTTTCAGTTTCTAAAATTCGATTAAAGGACACTAAGTTTCTTCTAATAAGAATGACATCATTTCTTGAAATGATGAGTTTATCTGATACTGGACATTGATGGAAAATCTCTATACAATTAACTGTGCACACCACTCACGAAATGCATCCTATAACACATCAACTATTTTCGACAAAAGAAAACGTGAACGAGACACTTCTTTGGCATCTAAGATTGGGTCATATAAATCCAAAGAGGATCCAAAGGTTGGTGAAAGACGGTTCACTGGAGTTTCTCCAAGTTGAACCAATTCCAACCTGCGAATCATGTTTGGAGGGTAAAATGACCAAGAGGGCATTTGGAGCCAAGGGGAATAGGGCCAAAGAAGTGTTAGAGATCGTTTACACAGATGTATGTGGTCCAATGTCAACCAAAGCAAGAGGAGGTTATGAGTATTTTGTCACTTTTGTTGATGATTACTCAAGGTACAGTTACATTTTCCTTATGAAGCATAAATCTGAGACCTTTGAGAAATTCAAAGAATTTAAGGCTCAAACAGAGAATCATAGGAAAGAATCGTATCAAGTCTCTACGATCTGATCGTGGAGGCGAATACCTCAGCGATGAGTTTTTGAACTACTTATCTGATGAAGGGATTGCATCCCAGCTCACTGCACCCGGAACCCCTCAACAAAACGGGGTTTGCAGAGAGCGAAAAACAAAACTCTTTTTGGAAATGGTTAGATCTATGATGAGTTATGCGGATCTTCCCAAGTCGATTACGGGGTCATGCCTTGAAACAAAGACTTACATTCTGAACTTGGTGCCATCCAAGTCGGTTCTCAAAACTCCCAAAGAATTGTGGACCCATGCAAGCCTAGTATGAGACACATGAGAATTTGGGGTGTCCGCCCTACGTGTTGGATAAGGAAGCCGTAAATTAGATCCTCGTCGAAATTAAGGTTGTTTGTAGGATACCCGAGGAACAAAAAAGGGTGTATGTTCTATGGTCACGAAGATCAAAAGGTGGTCATAAGCACCCACTTTAGATTTTTGGAAGAAGACTATATGAACGAAAGAGAACCCAGAAGTGAGATTACCTTAAATGAGCTAAGAGGGCAAACCTCAATGCCAATTGTACTAGATGATATACCAAACGACACGCTTTCACAACCGGAGCCTCGTCGTAGTGGGAGGGTTGTAAGACAGCCCGAGAGATTCATGGGAATAGGAGAGTACTCGGGACTTGATTCCCGAGACAAGGCGAATCGAGACCCATGGACATATGACGAGGCACTCAAGACAAGGATCTGATTCTTGGCAAACAGCAATAAAAGCCGAAATGGGTTCTATGTTTCATAACAGAGAGTGGGAGCTAGTCGAACCACTTAATGGGGTCAAACTCATTGGTTGCAAGTGGGTGTACAAGAGAAAAAGAGGACCGGACGGGAAGGTGGAAACCTTCAAAGCAAGACTAGTCTTGTGAAAGGTTATACTTTCGAAAAAGAAGGGATCGATTATGAGGAAACTTTTTTCGCCAAAGAGCCATGCTTAAGTCTATCCGTATTCTCTTATCGATTCTTTGCAAGATCTCGACTTTGAAATCTGGCAAATGGATGTCAAGACGACTTTCCTTAACTAAGTCTTGATGAAGAGATCTATATGCAACAACCCCAAGGCTTCATTGAAAAAGGCCAAGAACACCTAGTTTGTAAGCTCAAGAAGTCCATTTACGGACTCAAACAGGCATCCAGAGCTTGGAACCAATGTTTTGATCATGTTATAAAGTCTTATGGGTTCGATCAAAACGAGTTTGAAAGTTGTGCGTATAAAAAGCGTGTCGGAACTTCATTGGTATTCTTAGTACTATACGTAGATGACATTCTGATCATCGGGAATGATGTAAAGGTGTTATCAGACGTAAGGGCATGGCTTTCAAAATAGTTTGATATGAAAGACTTAGGGGAAGCCGCACATATCCTTGGGATCAAGATCACTCGAGATCGCAAGAAAAGGATGATAGGCTTATCGCAAGCTTCATACATAGACATTGTCTTGAAACATTTCAGCATGCAAGATTCCAAGAAAGGCTTCGTACCTTTCAGACATGGAATCCATCTATCTAAGAAAATGTCCCCTAAGACGCAAAAAGAGATAGATGACATGAAAGGTATTCCTTATGCTTCGGCTGTCGGAAGCCTTATGTATGCAATGCTGTGTACGAGACCGGATATCTGCTTTGCCGTTGGCATGGTGGCGAGATATCAAAGTAACCCGGGGAAAAGCATTGGACGACAGTTAAAAACATTCTAAAGTATCTGAAAAGAACTCGGGATAGAATGTTAATTTATCAGTCAGATAGTCCAATCCCCATCGACTACACGGACTCGAATTTCCAATCAGACTTAGATTCCAGAAACTATCTGCCTCAGTTAGTGTGTTTCTATTTGGGAAGTGTAGCCATCAAATGGACGAGTGTGAAGCAGAAATGCATCACTGACTCAACCATGGAGGTCGGGTAAGTAGCTGCTTGTGAAGCAGTGAAAGAACCAATGGGGCTCTAGACCTTCTTAGTGGACTTGGATGGTGTTCTGAATTTGTCTAGCAATATCTGCTAGGGGCAGTTGCAAATTCAAGGGAACCAAGAGTCCACGAGTCAAACAAACACACTAAAGGAAAGACATCTTATACAAGAAATCGTTAAGAGAGGAGATATAGATGTGGCAAAGATAACATCTGTGGACAACCTAGCAGATCCATTCACAAAGAGTCTGCCTCTGAATACATTCGAGAGACATGTGGAAGGAATGGGTGTCAAGACCGTGGCCAATCTGCTTTGAGTATAAGTGGGAGAAATTATTAGGTTCATGTAGGTGACATTAGATGTCACGGACTACACGAGACATGTTGTAGTATACTTAAAACAGACTTTGAGTATAAGTGGGAGATTGTTGGGATTATACTGGAAAGTATGTTTTTTACTTTGTATAATCAAAATTGAATTTTCAGACTTATTTACTGAAATAAATTGTTTATCACTGATGCTTTAAATATTATCGAATGTTACATATATTTACTGCATAAATGTTCAATAAGTCGTACGTGTTACATTGTAGTTAATTTAGTGATACCAGATCACAGAAGATTAAATTAACAGTCCCTTGTAACTAAACGTACGTTATTCACGACCTAGATGGAAATGAACAACCCATCGTGAAAGGTTGAAGTGTAAGGCTCAGATTGGCTTGTCTTGACCAAGAGATTACACTAGTGCATGACTGATGCACTGAATAGGACCTACAGGAGGATAAATTCTTCAGAACTGAACAAGGAAGAATTAGACCTCAGTGGTTCGTTATTTCTTAATCTTCGTTCCTTAAATAGGATCACGTGGGATTGGTAACTGTTGCTTTGACTTATCATGGGTAGCGAATCAACGAGATTCAATACTTTTTATCTTGGGCAATATTATTAGTCACATGTGATTGCTAAGATTTAATACGAAGAATCGTGTGCAAGTACGCTTGTTTGATTTGCCCCTTGGGAGGTTCATAAGCTTTATCATACCAAATCTTGCAAGTGGAATTAGTTTCCGGTATGGATAATAATGTTGAACCATTCCTTGACCAAGGATAAAAGATATTAATTAATGGAAAGCTATTTCAGTGGCTTGAATTAATTAATGAGCTAGATAATCTAAAACATGAGAAATAATAACCGGGAGCCATATTGACTGTAATATGGGTTAAGATGGATAGTGCAATATTAATTATGTAGTGGGATTAATTAATATTTATGGGCTTGAATAATATTGTGGCTCAATATTAGATATTCAAGGTCCATTAGAAGGTCCAATCTTAATTCTCCTAAAGGCCCCCTGAGTAGCCCAACATATAGTCCAATAATTGAAAAAGGTGATTAAAATAAAATAAATATTGTTGCTTAATTTTTCCTTAATATTTTCGAATTTTATAGATAAGATGGGAGAAAGTTTTTCTTTGAATTTTGTTATGGAATGAAGATATGTATTCTTGGAATACAAGATTATCTCATTAAATTCAAGAAATCTCCCACTTGGTTATCTATAATAGAGATTTCGAAATTTTTGAAAATAAAGGGCAAGAAAGATTTTCTTGAAAAGATATTATGGAAGATATGTATTTCTTGAAATACAAGAATATCTCATAAATTCAAGAAGATCCAAATCTTGGATTCTTGGCACCCTATATTTTCGAAAACTCCATAAAATAGAGTAGGTGGGATTTTTGTGGAATATTATAATTATGGGAAAAAGAATATAGGAGATATATTCAAGATTTCTTGGAGATCAAGAAAAGATTTCCCCACATTGTTTTATCATAAAATTTTCGTCCACCTTGTGCTCTATAAATAGGGGATGATTCTTTCATTCCCAAGTACAATTCCATGTGCTGGAAAAATTAGTAAATCCACAAAGGTGGTGCAACATAATTTATTTTCCTTTTGTTAAATCGTTCACAAGAATCCTTCCACCGGATAGTCAAACGAGGGCTAAGGGAATACTTGGGAAGTCCTTTCGGTTAGTGTAATCAACCACACCGTTGCCATCCCAAGAGGTACGTTCACGTAAACTCGTAGATTTCCGCATGCGTAGGTTTTACGTGAATTATTATATGCATGATATGTTGTTGGATTATTATTTGAATTAATATAGGATTAATTCATGCTAGAAATAATTAAAGAATTAAATTTGTATTTAAATATTCACCCCGAATAGATCTGTGCAACTTATTCCCCAACATATCCAACACGTAGGCCGGACACCCCCAAATCCTTATGTGTCTCAAACTAGGCTTGCGCCCGGTCCACAATTCTTTGGGAGTTTTGGGAACCGATTTGGATGGCACCAAGTTCAGAATGTAGGCTGTTGTTTCCAAGGCATGACCCCAGAACGGCTTGGGAAGATCCGCATAACTCATCATAGATCTAACCATTTCCAAAAGAGTTCTGTTTCTTCGCTCTGCAACCCCGTTTTGTTGAGGGGTTCCGGGTGCAGTTAGCTGGGATGCAATCCCTTCATCAGATAAGTAGTTCAAAAACTCATCGCTTAGGTATTCGCCTCCACGATCGGATCGTAGAGACTTGATACATTTTTCCCTATGATTCTCTGCTTGAGCCTTAAATTCTTTGAATTTCTCAAAGGTCTCAGATTTATGCTTCATAAGGAAAATATAACCGTACCTTGAGTAATCATCAATAAAAGTGACGAAATACTCATAACCTCGTCTTGCTTTGGTTGACATTGGACCACATACATCTATGTGAACGATTTCTAACACTTCTTTGGCTCTATTCCCCTTGGCTCCAAATGCCCTCTTGGTCAATTTACCCTCCAAACATGATTCGCAGGTCGGAATTGGTTCAACTTGGAGAAACTCCAGTGAACCGTCTTGCACCAACCTTTGGATCCTCTTTGGATTTATATGTCCCAATCTTAGATGCCATAGAAGTTTTCGTTCACGTCTGATGATCGTTTTCTTTTGTCGGAAATAGTTGTTGTGTTATAGGATGCATTTCGTTAGTGGTGTGCACAGTTAATTGTATAGAGATTATTCGACAACGTTCCATGACAGAAAATTTATCAGAAAGAGAAATGGTAACAACTTTATTAAAAGTAACCGAATATCCATCAAGAAAAAGTTTAGAAACTGAAATTAAATTCTTTCTAAAACTCGGAACGTAAAGAACATCTCTTAAAATTAAAACTTTGTCTTCAAAAGACAGGTGCACCTCTCCCACTGCTTCAGCTGTCACTCTCGTAGCATCGCCCAGTGTGATGAGGATCTCACTCCCACTAAGTTGCCAGGTCCACTTGAACCCCTGTAAAGTGAAACAAACATGATCAGTGGACCCCGTATCCACTACCCATAAATGGGAGGCATACGCCGCTAAACAAGTTTCAACAACTAGTGCGTGAGAATTACCTTTCTTTCCATTCCTTTTGGGATTGGAACAGGCTGCCCTCGAATGTCCTACTCTCCCGCTTTCCAAAACTTTCCTCATGCTTGAGTCTGCTTGGTTCAACTTTCTTCTCTTTTCATCATCCTTATCACCACTTGACCTAGGATGAAAAGAAGATTTCTGTTTTCCCAAGTTCTTTTCCTCGCGCTCCCTTTCCCTTTCAACCAAAGTGAGAGCATTTACAAGATCATCCACTGTAAAATCTAGATCTTCCATTAGATACTCAAGATAGTGGTGATTATAGCTCTTTGGTAAGGATTGGAGAATGAAATCAATCTTAGTCTTGAAATCACATTTTTCGCCGAGGATCTCAAGTTCCTCGAATAGCACCATAACCCTAAGGACGTGCTGCATTGCAGTCGTCCCTTTTTCCATTTTTAATTCGGCAATTTCTTGCTTCACACTTTGGATTGCCATATGGGTCTGATGTGCGAACATCGCTTCGAGATTCTGTAAGATGTCTGCAGCTGACTCATATTCTTGATGAAGGTGATTCAACTCATCTGACATATGTGCGCGTGTGTATCCTTCATCAATTCATTTGCCACTCCCATTCACCATAAATCATCTCAAATTTCATATTCCGCCCGTCCTTAGTTGGTTTGTCGGGTTTTGGTGTATCAAGTACCCATTTTGAAGGTGATGCGGTTAGGGCGGGTTTTAGTTTGTATTTCCAATCAAAATAGTTTTTCACCATAAGCAATTTGTCTTTAAGTATATTGGACCCGATGGGATTAGAAGGTTGCGACATGATGAACTGAAATAAACAATAATATGCATAAGCACAAATATATCACAAGGTTCGATCACATGCATCATATTTAAAATCTCAAAAAAAATATGAACATGCATCGACCAACATCTCAAAAAGCAGTTTAAATAAGCCACATGGGGTGGGTCATTATTTAAACACATTCAAGCGAAGTTACAAACAAAACGATTACAAACCTTTAATATCCAGATTAATAGTTGGCTCTCCTTAACCAATATAAAATTGACGGGGACTTGAGGGAAGTATATGCATATCAATTTTATACCTAAGTAATAACCATGATTAAATCTGAGGATTATTATTTAAACTTTGAACGAGCCTCGTGGGGGGTCATTGTCTCCACTAGTAATAATCCACAATCATCCATTTGGAATTTATTCATGTGAAAGCTAACTTTTGACCGTCCCCGTGAGAAATTTCTCCAAAAGAATTCACAAATAAATAAATCATGGAGGTCAAAAATTAATTCAATTTTATTATTCTAATAAAATTTTCAATTAATTATTTAAACATACTTAGTAATTTTGACGGTGAGATTTTTTCAATGGGCAACTCTCATGCAAACACATTTAAACAAATTAAATAAAGCATAAGATAACACAATAATAAATCAAGCAAAGCGGAAAAATAAACATATTGGGCACAAATTATCTAATTGTCATGGTTTGATTTTTCTTGACTTGATTTTGAAGAAACGCCGTCTTGAATTTCTCCCACTCGATTGTCTCGAAAAAAACATCGTCTCGAAACGCCACGTCAAGTAGCTCGCAGCAGGGATGCACGCCCCCATTCGGCCGGCCACTTGGCCGAGCCCGCCGCCCGTCTGCCTTAGCGCCTAGCATCACTAAGCGTCGCTTCGGCGGCCTCGCGAGCCGCCGCCGGCCTCGGCGTCGGCCTCGGCCTCGGCGGCATCGTACCACCCGCGTCCGCAGCGCCGCGCTTTCACCCAAGATCCACGCCTCGCCGCCGAGAACTTCGGTAGCGCCCGCGCATCCTCCGCCGCGCTTCGCCTCCATCCGCCCGATCCGCTCCGCGCCGCGGCGCCGTCGTCGCCTAAGCGCCCGCCCGTCTTGTAGCGGCGGCCTGATCCTCGCCCTTCGACCCTCGGCCTCGCCTGCGCCCGTGTGTGCTGTGTGCGTTCACGTCACGCCGTGCCTCCTTAACGCGTTTAAGGCGACGCACGCCGCCTACGCCCGGTTCTGGATTTTATCCTTTAATTCTTCGTCTCCGCCTCCGTTTCCGATCCGGTTACAATTTATTTACAAAAAATAAATAAACCTAGATCTAGACTAGTCTATTACATTGATCAAATCAAGCAAATCCTAATCTACTCGTGGATTTTCTCACGAGGCAAAACGAATCCGAACGAATCGAATTAAAAACCACAATTTATATGCATGCATAAATAAACACATTAAATTCCATGATAATTGGATACCTGCAAAAAAGATCTAGCAATTCTACTATCCAATTTCAAATTTAATGACAACGAATTAAATTACAATTTAAAAAATTCAGAGCCCGAAACTGTGGCTCTGATACCAGTTGTTGGGGAATAAGTTGAACAGATCTATTCGGGGTGAATATTTAAATACAAATTTAATTCTTATAATTATTACAAGCATGAATTAATCCTATATTAATTCAAATAATAATCCAACAACAAATCATGCATATAATTAATTCACGTAAATCCTACGAGTTTACGTGAACGTACCTCTTGGGATGGCAATGACTTGGTTGATTAGACTCACCAAAAGAACTTCCCAAGTATTCCCTTAATCCTTGCTAGACTATCCGGTGGTAGGACACTTGCGAACAATTAACAAAAGGAAAATAAATTATGTTGCACCACCTTTGTGGATTTACTAATTTTTCCAGCACATGGAATTGTACTTGGGAATGAAAGAGTGATCCCTTATTTATAGAGTGGAGGTGGTCGAATTTTTAGGGCAAAAACAATGTGGGAAAATCTTTTCTTGATCTCCAAGAAATCTTGAATATATCTCCTATATTTTTTCCCATAATTATAATATTCCACAAAATCCCACCTACTCTTTGTTATGGATTAATTTCGAATATTATAGGGCAAGAATCCAAGATTTGGATCTTCTTGAATTTATGAGATATTCTTGTATTTCAAGAAATACATATCTCCCATAATATCTTTTCAAGAAAATCAAGAAAATCTTTCTTTCCCTTAATTATCAAAATTTTTAAAATTTCCTATGGATAACCAAGTGGGAGATTTCTTGAATTTAATGAGATAATCTTGTATTCCAAGAATTCATATCTTCATTCCATAACAAAATTCAAAGAAAATCTTTCTCCCCTTTATATCCATAAATTTTGAAAAACATGGAAAAAATAAGGCAACAATATTTATTTTTATTTTAAATACCTTTTTTTAGTTATTGGACTTTATGTTGTTAGGCTTTCTTAGGGGGCCTTTTTAGGAGAATTAAGATTGTACCTTCCAATGGATCTTGAATTATCAATATTGAGCCACAATATTATTCAAGCCCATAAATATTAATTAATCACTACATAATTAATATTGCACTATCCATCTTAACCCGTATTACGATCAATATGGCTCCGGTTATTATTTCCGTGTTTAAGATTATCTAGCCCATTAATTAATTCAAGCCCTTTGAAATAACTTTCGTTAATTAATATATTTTGTCCTCGGTTGAAGCGGTTCAACATTATTACTCATCTTTTAAAAACTAGTTCCACTTGCAAGATTTTGTATGATAAAACTTATGAACCTCCCAAGGGGAAAAATCGAACAAAGCGTACTTTTTGTAGTTCTCCGTATTAAATCTTAACAATCACATGTGACCAATAATATTGCCCAAGATAAAAAAAGTATTGAATCTATGCTTGATTCTCTACCCAAATAAGTCAAAAGCAATAGTTACCAACCACCGCGCGTGATCCTATTTAGGAATGAAGATTAAGAAATATCACGAACCACATAGGTCTAATTCTTCCTTGTTCAATTCATAAGAATTTGTCCTCACAATCTATTCGATATCGATCATGCACTAGTGTAATCTCTTGGTCAAAACAAGCCAATCCCCACCCTTACACTTCAACCTTTCACGATGGATTGTTCATTTCCATCTAGGTCTTGAATGGTGTACTTTTTTTTGTTACAAGGGATTGTTAATTTAATCTTACGTGATATGGTATCACTAAATTAACTACAATGTAACAAGAGATTTATTGAGCAGTTATCATTAATAAATATATGTAACATTCAATGATATTTAAAAGCATCGATGATAAATAATTTATTTAAGTAAATAAGTCCGAAATTAGGTTTTGATTATACAAAAGTCAAAGCATGTTTTTTCGATATAATCCCAAAAGACATGTGGAAGGAATGGGAATCAACGGCCGATTCAATCTGCTTTGATATAAGTGGGAGATATTATTAGGTTACATAGGTGACATTAGATGTCACATTAGAATACGAGACAATTGTAGTATAGCACGCTTAAGTTCGATTGTTGAGATCTTTGGATGTTTTTTACTAAGTTTATTCTTAAAAAATTTATCAGACGATCTTTAAATATCATTGAAACTAGTATAAGTGATGGATAAATAATTGAACCGTTTTTTAACCATCAGAAAAAATTAATAATTAATTAAAAGTACTATTCTTGATTTTAATGGAAATGAGCAATCCATCGTGAAGGTTGAAGCTATTTTAACTTGAATTAATTAATGGGCTAGATAATCTTAAACACGGGAAATAATAACCTGAGCCATATTAAAAAAATATACCAAATAGGGTTAAGATAATTTATCATGATAGGCAATATTAATTATGTATTTTATTTGTTAATTAATTGGATTAATTAATATTTACGGGCTTGAATAATATTGTGGCTCAATATTAGATATTCAAAGTCCATTAATAGGTCCAATCTTAATTCTCCTAAAGGCCCTCAAGCAAGCCCAAAACATAATATCCAAAGAATCTAAAAATGTGTTTAAAATAAAATAAATTATTGTTGCCTAATTTTCCTAAAAATTTCGAAAATAATAAATAAAAGAGGGAGAAAGATTTTCTTTGAATTTTGTTATGGAATGTAGATAAGTATTCTTGGAATACAAGATTATCTCATTAAATTCAAGAAATCTCCCACTTGGTTAATTATTAAGCATATTTCGAAATTTATGAATAAATAAGGAGAGGAAAAATTTTCTTGAAAATATATTATGGAAGATATGTATTCTTGGAATACAAGAATATCTCATAAATTTAAGAAGATCCAAATCTTGGATTCCTACTCCTTATTTTTCAAAAAATACCATAACAAGAGGAGTTGGGATTTTGTGGAATATTTAATTATGGAGAAAAGAATATATGAGATATATTCAAGATTTCTTGGAGATCAAGAAAAAGATTTTCTCATCTTTATTTCCACCTAAAATTTCGACCAACCCCTCATTATAAATAGGGGATGAATGTTTCATCCCCAGGTGAACACGAAAATTGGTTTTTGGGAAAAATATCAGCGTCGATAAAATATCAAATATTTTGAAACGTCGACAGATTGTGTATTTTCGAAAAACCTCAATTGTGAGTGTGCAATTTCATGTGTTGGAAAAATTAGAAATCCTCAAAGGTGGTGCAACATAATTTTAGTTTTCCTTTTGTTAAATTGTTCGCGAGTTCCTTCCACCGGATTGTTGAACAAGGGCAATGGAATACTTGAGAAGGCTTTTTGGTGTGTTCGTGTGAACGAGATCTATCTTCTCAACGGTTGTCACTCCGAGAGGTTAGTTCACATAAACCCGTAGTAATTCCGCATGCGTAGGATTTATGTGAACTGTTTATATGCATGATTTGTTGTTGAATTATTATTTGAATTAATATAGGATTAATTCATGCTAGTAATAATTGTTAGAATTAAATTTGTATTTAAATATTCATCCCGAATAGATCCGGGCAATTAATTCCCCAACACTATGATCATATTGAACTCGTTGAGATGGTTGACTACCACAGTATCCTCCGCCATCCTCAGGTTGAATAACCTCCGCATCAGATGAACCTTGTTCGCTGCAGACGGCTTTTCATACATCTCAGTCAATATCTCCAGCATCTCCTTTGTGATTTTTGCTTTCACCGTATGCAGGGCGATGTTCCTGGATAACGACAGACGAACCACACTCATCGCCTTCCTATCCAACAACTTCCACTCACCGTTCTTCATATCTTCAGGTTGTTCACCCAACGGTTGATACATATCTTTACCGTACAGGTAATCCTCAATCTGCAATTTCCAGAATCCAAAATTCGTTCCATCAAACTTCTCAACAGGCGATTTCCCTTCAGCCATCATAATTGTTCTCCATAGATCCCTCTAACCAGATGCTCTTGATACCAGTTGTTAGGAATTAAACAAGCAATTATGGAGAAAATAATAGAACTAGGAATTTAGAGACAAACAATTTGGTTACCCAGTTCGTCGGGAATGACTACGTCTGGGGGCACTACTAAGCCAGGAGATTCACTATATTCGTGTGTTATTTTCGTACAAAGAGGCAAATACAATGAGTCAAGGTATTTAAATGAGACATTGGCCGAAGCCCTAATTTCGCGAACAGAGCTGCAGAACCCGCTCGACCAGGGGCTTTGATCGAGCGGTTCCGCTCGATCAAGCAGTCAGCTCGAACACCCCGATGGTGCTAGAAAGGGGGCCGCTCGATCGTGCATAGGTGCTCGACCACTCGTCTTGGTCGAGCGCCTCCCTGGGTCTGACTCCCATCTCCTCAACCCAACATCCAGTCTCCACAACCCAACACCCTCATTCTCGAAATTAGCCTGATGTCTCCTCTATCTTACTACTCATCTCACTTGGATCAAAGTTCTCAGTCGTTGATCTTCTTATCCGATGGTTCTGCCTATCTCGGACCTGAAATCCCTGCTCCAACAACTCCTCGATGATCGCAACTAACTCTCTTTATCCACTACTTCGTAATCTTTCTCAACCGGATCGAGGCATATCCACCGTCGATACTTTGATCTAATGACTTAGCTCATCCCGAAGTTTATTACTCTCATTCAAACAATTCACCCCACTAATCCAACTCTTTTCAACCCATAATCCACCAGAACGTCACTCGGACCCAAGCATCTGGACTACATTCGCTGGGCCCACATCTTCCTTGGGCCCTTATCTCGGCTAGCACCTTGGTTCATACTTCTACTTAGCTATTATCTAGTCAATTTACTCAACATATACATGTGCCCACGTATCCTCCCTCAGTATTTCAGCCCATTTGACCAGACCTCTTATTAAATTATTATTCACATCCCATGAAAACGTCCACGTGACATCATTCTATTAGATGAAATAAATATGCCACATTAAATGCCATTTAGTTATAAATTTTGATGAATTCCTAAAATTTATCCATCCTTGTGTTGCTTATTCAATTTGGTGGAGAATAATAACTATTCAACCTCAATTTACAAATGTGGTCGCTCCCTCCCCCAAAAATTAAATTAAAATTGCAAGATGTCGTATGATGGTGAAAGTGGAAGCTCATAATATGTGGTGGGAGGACATTCTCGTTGGGAAGCAATAGTTGTCTCATCTTGAAAGAATGATATTTCTTTAATATATATATATATATATTAATCAATGATGTGTATTTTATTTAATTGTTAGTGGTATCAAAATTTGTCAACTCATTGCTAAAGTATGAGTCTCGCTGAAATCCTAAATTTAAAATAACACGTGATTGATACGGTAGTAAAACAATATTGTTTTGAATGATTTTCGACTATAGAATGAGAATTAAAAATTATAATATTATGAAATAAAATGAAAAAAAAAATTAAGTTGCGTGATTATTTGAATTTAATCCATGTACCCTTGGGCCTTGTGATTGGATACGATTGTTTCCCAGGTCCTTTTTCTTTTATACAAAAAATTCTTGGTATGTTGTGGCGATCTTTGACTATTTTCATTGCTAGCTAAAATTGTTCTTTTAAATTGTTTCCTACATCTACATCTGCCTAAATGTCAAAATTTTCCGTCTGTGCATTCAATGTGAAAAGCCTATGAAGCTATTCCGTTATAAATTCTGATGAATTCCTAAACTTTATCTAATCCTTCAGTTGAATCACTAGTCCCTAAACTGCAAGTCTGCAATAATCTTCGAAGAAGAAGATGGAGAAATCGGGCTATGGCCGTGATGGCATATTCAGATCATTGAGGCCGCCTTTGTTTCTTCCCAAAACCCCCAATCTCTCAATGGTTTCTTTTCTTTTCAGAAATGCTTCATCTTACGCTGATAAACGAGCCCTAATCGACTCGCACACTGGAAAAACCTTGACCTTCGCTCAGTTCAAATCCATGGTTGCAAAAGTCTCCCATGGGTTACGCCAACTGGGGATCAAGAAGAACGACGTCGTCCTCATATTTTCCCCCAATTCAATCGAGTTCCCTATTTGTTTCTTCGGGATTATTGCAATCGGAGCAATCGCAACCACCGTTAATCACGTTTACACTGTCTCCGAGTTATCTAAACAGGTTCAGGATTGTTCAGCTAAGCTTATTATTACTATTGAAGATTTGTTACCCAAAGTGAAGGATTTTGGTTTGCCTGTTATTATTTTGGAAAATGAAAAAAAAATCAGTGTTACCGATTGGGAGAATTCCTTCAATTACTTTGTTTTCTGAGCTTGTGAATAATGAAGGATCTGTGAATTTTGATAGTAATGGAATCAATCAAGATGATACGGCTGCGTTGCTGTACTCATCGGGCACCACGGGTACAAGCAAGGGCGTGATACTTACTCATCGGAATTTCATTGCTGCGTCGTTGATGATCACTTCTGATCAAGAAGTAGGTGGTGAAATGCACAATTTGTTTCTGTGTCTTTTGCCTATGTTTCATGTTTTTGGTCTCGCGGTGATCATGTATGCGCAGCTGCAACGCGGAAATGCCATTGTTTCCATGTCGAAGTTCGACTTAGAAATGATCTTGAAGACGGTGGAGAAATATGGGGTCACGCATATGTGGGTTGTACCGCCGATCATACTGGCTTTGGCCAAAAATAATGATGTGGTCAAGAAGTATAACTTGTCAACCTTGAAGCAGATTGGATCGGGGGCTGCTCCACTTGGAAAGGAATTGATGCAGGAATGTGCCAAGAATTTCCCTCAGGCTGTTGTTCTTCAAGTAATTTTCTTAACTCTTAAAGATCATTTTATTATGCGCTTTGCTGCTGCTAGCATGGATATCTTGATCTATAACATTTAAGATATCAGTACTTTTTATAGATATTAGGTTTGGTGCATATGCAATGATAGTTGGTTTAGACTATTCAGCTAAAAAGCATATTCTGTAGATATTAGGTTAAGTCATATGCAATGATAGTTAAATTTAGAATCTTTTGATTATTCTGCTCATTTAAAGTGTAAAGTTACCTCTATGGTCTGCTTAGGTATTTATTATGAATGCCTTGCAGGAATAAATGAACTAGTCTTTTTAGTTGCAATTTTAAACCATAAGGAGGATGTAACTAAGGAGATTAAGTATTTATTATGAATGCCTAGCAGGAATAAATGAACCAGTCTTTTTAGTTGGAGGTTTTAAACTATAAGGAGGACATAAGTAAGGGGCTTGATACAAAATTTTCAATGGGAATGGTAATATAAATCATCGAATAGAGAGTTACAATGAGGATGATGGTCGCATTACTAGTGTATTGCTCTAATCTTGGAATAAGTTATCAAAAATAATTGTTGCTTGAGGAATAGTGGAATGATTGAGAAGAAATGATTATAAGAGAGGAAGTAGTTAATGGGGTAGTGATTAACTTATTTTAAGTCTCATTATCTCATACAAACTGTGATGAAGGTGAATTGATCATCTTTTATTCTCATTAACCACCACAATTACCCTATATTCATCTCCGTTACCATTCCCATTAAGGAATTATGAACCAAATGCCCCCTAAATGTATGTTATGTATATTGAGGTATTTGAGTTACAACTTTCAACTTGAAATTCTATGAGGCTGCGTTTGGTTGGTGATATAAGTGTGCGGAGCAAGTCAAGGTTTTAAAATCCAGAGATTTAGAATCCTTGATGAATAGTAAATGTATGTGTTTGTTTTGAGATTTGAGTAGGATGAGATTTAACTTTATGTCAAATCAATATTTAATAATGATTGATATTGGGAAGAGTAATAAAGTGTATAAAGTGTGATGTATTGGGAAGAGTAATAATAGATTTTATAGGTATTTGTAGGTGTGGATGGAATGTAGGATTTGAAAACCAGACTCTAAATCCCAAACTCGTATGAGACGGGGAGCGCAAAGTCCTAAGTCCATCCGTGTGAGTCCCAAAACAAACGCAGCCTGAAGGTTTATGTGTCATAAACTGGGATATTCCAATACTCCAGGATGCTTGTTGTATTGATTTTTAAGGGGCTTGGTAAACCTCAATTATGCCAAACATCTTAAATTGTTTACCAGAAGCCAAAAATCCATGCAACTCACATAAGCCAAAAATTACAAATATACTATTTTTAACAGAGTACATATGTCCTGTGTCTCAATCAAATCCATCTGGATCAGTAAAGGACAATAAAATCCATGTTTTCTGAGCAACTTCTTAAATTAAAGTGAAACTTTTGATTACTGTGGTTTAACAGTGATATGCTACTTGGGTTGCAATCTGAACCAATAAATACCCCACAATTTCAGGGTTACGGGATGACAGAAACCTGTGGAATTGTCTCTCTGGAGAATCACTATGCAGGTCCTCGACATTCTGGTTCTGCTGGCACGCTTGCTCCTGGAGTGGAGTGTCAAATAGTTAGTGTTGATAAATTGAAGCCTCTTCCTCAAGTGCAATTGGGGGAAATATGGGTGAGGGGGCCCAATATGATGAAAGGTATGTCCAAAATTTTTGTTCCTTTTCAGGTCAATATAAAATTCAGGTAGTAAACATGCTCATGTGAAAATTTTCATTAATTTAGGTGGTGTGATAGAATGATCACTAGTCATCCTTCTTGTGGTGAAGTTTGACTCCAAATTCATAGATATGTTAGTAGTAGCACGTTTGTGAGTCTGATATATGACAGGAATTACTATTTTTAAAACCATGTTACCTCTTTCGTATTTAAGGGGTGTTTCATCAGCAAAAAATGATGTGGTAAAATTGTGAAAAAGTAGCTAAATCCATATTAAGGCTAATACCAAGGTCAATCCTGAGTGCCAATGAGCTGCTCGTCCCATCACATTATTGATAGATTTATAAATGTGAAGATATTTGGTGTTCCTCCATGATTGATGATTTTGTAGTCCTATTTGTTTTGTTAAGCCCTTCGACTTTTATTTTTTAACTTTCTTTCCTCATTATTTAATGAAAAACCTAATGTTAAATGATGTAATTTAGAAAAAGGAAAAACATCAAAGGAAACAGATTCTATCTGTTCTATTACAACCCTCGGTTTTCAGTGAGGGGTTTTCAATTATGTTTATTTATCCATAGAAGTGGATCCATAATTTATCAATAATTTATTTGTTCTCTTCATGTTTAGGTTATTATAATAATCCACAGGCCACCAAGCTTACAATAGATAAACAGGGTTGGGTTCATACTGGAGATCTTGGATACTTCGATGATGAGGGCCAGCTATATGTTGTTGACCGTATTAAAGAGCTCATCAAGTACAAAGGTTTTCAGGTAGTCTCTCTCTCTCTCTCTGATGCATGACGTAGTTTTCTTTTTATTAGTATAATGATTTGGTATCCTTTGTTGGTAGGTTGCTCCAGCAGAGCTTGAAGGGCTGCTTTCGTCTCTCATCCCGAGATATCAGATGCTGTTGTCATCCCGTAAGTCATCGTTTCCATTAGGAGATATTATGTTCTGTCACTAATACATAGCATAATGGGCTGATAAACTCGTTTTAGGTTTCCTGATGCTGAAGCTGGTGAAGTCCCAATTGCGTATGTTGTCCGTGCCCCTAATAGTTCACTCTCTGAAGAAGATATCAAGAAATTTATCGCTGATCAGGTATTTTAATGAATGCCAAAAATCTTCATGATTCTGGACTAAGGCTAGAGAACTAACCTACATACAATGTGAATACTTTTCTTTTAGGTCATGTAATATAGGGGGTAATGTAGGGGTAGTAATTGTAGAACATTATGTTTGCAGGGTGGTACATGTAGATCATTATATTTTAATTTTCGCACTTTAGGCCAAATTGGCCCGAAACACACCAATTCGGGTTAAGGTGTCACGTGCTGCTCACTTATTTGGCCTAAATGTACAAAAATGAAAATATAAGGGCCTACATTTGCCAGCCTGAAACACCCTAATTAAGCCTAAATGAGCAAAAATTAAAATTTATTGGTCTAAATGTGTCAAATTAAATTTAAAGGCCTAAATGTGCCAACGCATAAATGTATTGTCCTACAATTGCTACTCCCATAGTTATTTCATCATTTAAGCTAGGAATGTCCCTATTTCATTTCAAATAAGTATATATAAAGAATAGGGCATTGAGAGGGTCCAAGAATAGTATGTTACTTCATTTGTAGGCAGATGATGAAAATTCACGTATGACATTTCCTTGCAATGAGAAACCATTTAAACTTGCCAATATGCTATTTCAGGTTGCACATTTTAAAAGATTGAGGAGAGTTACGTTCATAAACAGCGTGCCAAAATCAGCTGCAGGAAAAATACTGAGAAGAGAACTCATCGAAAAGGTCCGATCAAAATTATAGTCTTATACGCTCCTGATTTCTTAAATGGTTATTTATGTTGTACTATATACATCAGAACAGGCAGTCCACTCTTCTATCTGTTCCAATGCCAAGTTATTCTACTTGACTGTAGCTTTACTTATTCTTGCTTGTATAAGTTGTAATAAATAGAAGGGACTATAATACTTTGTTAACAGTTGGAATGCTGTTGAAACTCAGATTGCTATATAGCCAGGGAAAATACAAATTCAGAGTAATACTCTTCGTCTCCACATCAATTTGTATATCTACTAATTGGGAGTTGTGATTATAACACACACCAAAATACAAAAGTGAAGTTTGGGATCTTTGATATGATGTACATATTTTGATGTATAACTACTAATTGGGAGTTGTGATTATGACACACACACACACACAAAAATAAAAAATAAAAAAAATGGTGAAGTTTGGGATCTTTTATATGAAGTACATATTGCAGAATTAATCAGCTTTCTCCTAAACCCTGAATTTACTTTGAGTCTTTGACTTAGGTGGTGCTTTAGAACACCATTGAGACCCTATAAGCACTTCTACTTTTTAAAAGTTGAGTTTAATCAACTTAACAAACAAGTGCTTCTCCGCTGTTAACATGTGACTGCAAACAGGCACTAACTCGATCAGCCACCTACAACAAATTCTTCATCCAAATCGAGCTAGTTATCTTCATCATTACCAGCTTATATCTCTCTAAGAGTGTGGATCCATTTTACCCTAGTTCATATTCTGGACGGCTTAATAAATTCAGAAAGCACCTCCACCATTGTACGCTCGCCGAAATTAAAGTATCTGAATTAATAATTTAATACATAGTTTTCACTTTCACTACCAATGCTAATTCTCTCCAATTTGACATAGCAGAATGGTCACCCCTCAATTTGAAGGACATTTATTTTCTTTTGACACAACTTTACGAGAGGTGATAATCGTAGGACAAAAATGCTTCTGGTTTGCAATTGTAAAGCATTTTCTTTTAACTTCTGCAATTGCATGTCAATTTTGAGCCGAGTAAACCTAATTTTAGATAATATCCACAATTTTTTTATTGTTTTCATTTTTTTAATTATATAGAGAGAGAGAGAAAGAGAGTAATGATATAGAACCCACTATCTATTTTTTTATGGAATCAGATTAATGACGTATCATGCCAACTCATCATCCGCATAATTAATTCTACTTAAATAAATTGTAGAATGATTTATAATACACTATTCCCTAAACCCTAAATCATGAACCATTCGGATCGGGTGAACCATGAACCACTCGGGCCGGGTTTAGTTCTGGCCGAGTTGGGTCCGGGCCGGGTAAAAAAAAATTTAATTTTTTTTTTTTTTCGATTTATTTTTTTGATTCGATTCAAATTTTCTTTTTACCTGGCCCGAACTCAAACCCGGCCCGAGTGATTCATGGTTCACCCGATCCGAATGGTTCATAATTTAGGGTTAAGGTTCATGGTATAGTGTATATTATATTATAAAATATTCTATAATTTATTTGAGTAGAATTAATTATGTGGATGATGAGTTGACATGACACATCATTAATCTGGTTCCATAAAAAACCAGATAGTTGGTTCTATATCATTACTCTCTATATATATATATATTATTTAAATAATATTCATACTTTTTGTTTCAATTTTTTTATAAATTTATATTTTCTTTTAATTATATTAAGATTTTATCAATAACTTTTATAGAAATAGCTGAATTAGGTTAAGGGGAAAAAAGCCTAAAGTACATTCTCCAAGGGGAGAATGCTCTAAAGTACAAAAAAACTTTAAAGTGACCCTTAGATACAAAAAAGTGGTCAAAAAGTCTAAGTTAGTTTTCCCCTTCCTTTTTACGCGACTTCTACACCGCGTTTCTACACTTTTGGCTAATTTTGACTTTTTGTATTTTAAAATTTTAAAAGTCCAATTTTTTTAATTTACTGAATTAATTAAATTATTTATTAATATAATTTTTTAGGGTGCATTTTTATGCCAATTTTAGGGTGCATTTTTTAAAAAAAAATTGTATTTTGAGCCGATTTATGAATTAATACATTTTCTGAATTTCTGTACTTTTATGCTAATTTTAGGGTGCATTTTTTTAAAAAAAAAAAATATATATTTTTGAGTCGATTTTTACAAAATTGTATTTATGCACTTTTGGGCTAAATTTAGAGTGCATTTTTTTAAAAAAAAATTGTATTTTGAACCGATTTTTAAAAAATTATATTTTGAATTTTATTTTTAAAATTTATGCACTTCTGAGCCAATTTTAGAGTGCATATTTTTGTATTTTTGTACTTCTAGTTAATTTTTGGAGTGCATTTTTTCTCATAACTCTAGATATTACAAAAAAAACCATACAATAAATAATTACAAAAACTAATAAAATATTTACTTTTTCTATAAAAATTGTATTTTCCCCATAAAAAATATAATTAAAACACATAAAACCTAATTTGCAAAAAATATAAAAAACAAAAATAAGAAAATTACAAAAAATAAACATAATTAAGCAAACATACACAAAAATAACAAATAGCAAACATATAAACAAAATCACCACACAAAATAAACAGAAAAACCAGTAAAATCCCCCTAATCTACAGAAATCCTAACAAAACAACACCTAATCTGCAAAAAAAATACCAGATTTGAGAGAGAGAGAGAAAGAGAGAAGAGAGAGAGGCGAGAGATAAGAGATTGAAAATCAATTTTAAGAGATAATGAAGAGAGAGAGATGTGGGAAATCGATTTTTACCGAAAATGAAGAGAGAGAGTGATATTGGTATTTGGAAAATACTATTAAATTGGATTAATGGTGTATTTGGTGGCAGTTTTTTTTTTAATGGTATAATTATAATCAAAATTGATTATATGGATAAAATTGTCTTATTTTGTACTTTAAAGTCACTATCTAAAATTTTTGTACCTTAGAATCACAAGACTCTATTTTTTGTACCTTAGAGTTATATTTTAAAAAGCGGATCGGACCGGTCCGACCGCTACTCGGCAAGCTCGCCGGGCCAGTTTCACACTTTGGGCCGCTCACTGATCGGCTCGGTCATGAACCGTTCAAAGAGGTAAAAAAACGCTACGAACCGGTCGCCCGCCGGTTCGACTGCATTTTGTTAAAAAAGACCAATGACTTTTTGTTATTTGAAGATTTGTACTGCAACAGAATCGCTTCGGCTCCGATCGGCAACAGAAACATTGAAATCAAGAAACTTCAGGAAGGAAGAAGAAAGACATTAAAACACAAAAATTAAGAAAATAAAACCTGCACAAAATATATACATAATCTTTTTCTTAAGATAATCTTGCAGAAGAAAAAAGCCAGCATATCTGATATCTCTCTCAATACTGATTTGATGGCGACGGCGAGTGGGTGGGGGATTGGGGAGGCAAAGGTAATTTTTGGGTAGTACCGGCCGTAGTAGGGTTTTAACTTATTAACTCTGGCTTGATTATTTTTTAATTTAATAACAATGGGCTTCTTCATAAAAAAGTTTTGGGGTTGATTATTTTTCATATAGCTTGGACTATAGGCTCAATGGTGGAGAATTAATTAGTTAAATAAAGAGTGTAAGAATTCAGAATTTTAATTAATAATAAATAAATAAATATTATTTATTTAATTATATATTATATAATTATGACGTCATACCGGCTCAACTACTTTAAAAATGATCGGACCCGGTCGGACCGATCTGACCAAAAACGCTAAAACTGTCCAATCAGATCGCCGCTTCCGCTTTTAAAATATAGTCTTAGAGGCATTATCTCTTAGGTTAACTCGGTCAAAATTTGATTGTCATCCAAAATATTTTTTTTCCACAATTGTCACTCTCCTAAAACTAGTTTTTTGTAAAGAAAATTGTCCTCTCAACTTGATGTTTTTAAATGGGGAAAAAACTTTAAGGTACAAAATGCAAAAGTAAAAAACTCTAAAGTATAAATGCAATTTTTTGGTACAAAGTACAGTTTTTTTTCTCAAACAAAGTACAATTTTTTTTGTACCTTAGAGTAAATAAAAATTGCATTTATACCTTAGAATTACTACTTTCTATTTTTTTTACCTAAGAATCATTAACTCTTTTTAAATTTGTCTCGTCTCTTCATTTTGTTTGGGTGAGTACAAAAATTTTGTTGGGATTTGAGTGATCTATTTGGACGTAAACCGCGAGATGGACGCGGGGAACAGTGGGATATTTTCCCATGCATTTGCAATGGATTCAATTTGGCTCCAACACATTAATATTTCTATCATAATTATTTTTAAATCAATAACACTTCCATCATTGTTTCTGATGCGCACCGAATAACCGAATTATCGACATAGAGACACACTTGCGTGAGACGATCTCATGGTGAAACGAATCATAATTTAAGCATTGACATTTTCAGTGGTGGATTCAGGATTTAAACTTTGGGGCGAGAGTACAATAAACTCGTATTTTAAGTTTAACTAATATGTATCAACACTTAAATATTGATAACTTTACTTATGTATACATATAAATCCAAACAAGAAAGAGAAATATACATATTAATATAACTATATACATGTGGACATATATATATGTTGCAAGTCGTTTTTTAATGAGAATACTATGTGGCTAATTTTAAAACAACTCACAAACAAAATAAGTACGTGTACAATCTTACAGTAAATAACAAGAAATTGTTGACCCAGTTTATCAATAAATGACTACTCTGAGGGAATTCCAAGCCAGAGATCTTATATTGCGAGGTTCAAGTATACAGTACATAATACTACTCGTGGTGAAAACTTTCTTCTATGAAAGATGGTGATTTGGAGAATATGTGTGATTACTTGGGAATTTTTCTGAACCTTCTTTTTGCTCTTTTTAATTCTACTTATAGTACTTTGACAAGCATGTGCTGGTTTGGGAAGCATGAGCTGGAGATTTCGTGTCTTATGAGAACTCATGTGATGCTGCCACGTTTTCAACTTCGTCCCCCTGGTTGACATTTGGATTTACCTGCTTATAAAGCATTCTCCTTGTCGTCCAGATGGTTCAGTTAGTGACTTGGTTTTTATGTCATATGCCCTTTGTATCAACTTTTGCCCCCCCGATTTCTCTGCTCGCCCCTTTGACCATGTCGTTGGTACAGGAATATTGTCCTTAATGAGCATACAAGAATGAATATAATGCTCGCGCCGATCTTGGCGAAACACGCTTTCTACTTGCAATACTTGTATGGTTGGCGTATGAGCATACTTGTATGGTTGGCAGGGCGAGCACACTTGTATGGTTGGTAGGGCGAGCACACTTGTATGGTTGACAATCATTATCAAGGCGAACACCTCTCCATCGGACGTGGTTATTTTAATAATTTATCGATACACGTGTCCCTCTGACGTGTACAAATAAATCGAGGTAAAAACATCGATTCCAACAATACCCCCCAGCTGGGTCGCTTTGTATTCATCATGGGAGCCCGACTGTTGGTTATATTGAGTGGGTATTCGTAAGTGTCGCCTCGTCTTTTGTGTTAGGTGTCGGGACTAGTGCACAATCAGAAACCTCTCTTGAATTTTAAAAAATCTGGAACCTAAATAAAAACTAATTTGTCGCCTCAACCCTTTTTCTTTCTCTTCATTCTCTCTTCTTTCTTTCTTCACATTTTGTCTCGTCTAAAATTTCTGGCAAAAGCACGCTTATTTCGGCGAAAGATTTCTTCCAGGTATTTACTTCGTACCCCCCTTAATTCCAATTATGACTTCTCGTTCGAGTTCTACCGCTTCAATAGAGTCAAACCATCATAGTTCCTCTTCCTCATCTTACCGTCCGATCACCCGTATTAGTGCTAATGCGCCGGAGATGAATGCCTCGGGTTCAAGATCCCGCTGGCAAATTCGACAACCATTTGCCATTCTTTCGTCGGATTCCGACGATGCCCTCAATGAATTAGACCGGGATTTAGCCCGCACCGATTTTTTAGATGATTCGGATGAAGATTCTTTATCCCAACCCCAAATAGGATCTAGGGTTGAAGGTAATCGTGATGTAAATAGGGGTGGCGATCATATGAGGGAGGAAATCCTAGTAACTGCAAATGCTAATGAGCCGAACAGAGGAATTGATGGCAAACAGAATATGGTGCTCAATATCCCTGTTGGTCTTCCTCATAGCCCAACATATACCGAGTATAGTGCTCGCTATAATTTTGAATGACCAGAACAACCTCACAGGACAAGGGTCGAAAATGAATATCCAGCGAGCAAAATTGCAAGTGTGATCGATGTAGATATGCTCGGCCAATTATATCGGAATTACGAGATTCCAAAGAATGTGTTTTTCTAGGCGCCTGGTCCCGATGAGCGAGCAAACCAGCCTCCTTAAGGTTGTGTTGCTGTGAATTTAGATACAATGGAAGCTGGTCTTCGATTCCCACTTCATCCAGTTATTATTCGCTTGCTAGTAGAATGGAATATCACCATTACACAGCTAATGCCGAATGGGTGGCATATGATTATGAGTTTCCTAACTCTTCTCGGCAAAACAAAACTTGTGTACTATCGATCAGCAGCAGAACTTACTCGATTAGTTCATTTGTCTCGACCCAAAGGCGAACACGGATGGTTGTTCATGCAAGCGAATGCAAAATGTAAGGTCATCGAGGACGTGCCTAATAAGATCACGGATTGGAAAGAGAAGTTTTGGTTCGTCGGGGGTGATTGGAAAAGTCATGCTTCATGATGTGAACCAAATGCCCATTTAGACATCCCCACTGATTTTGGAATCTGTGAAGTAAGTAGTTTTGTTGTTTTACTCTCCTCAGTGAACTGATTTTAACTTATTTCCTCAATCTCAGGAATTCAAGCAGCCACAGACAAAGAGACAAAAGATGGTTATTTCAGTAGTACTGGCAAATCGACCTTGAGCCATATTTAGAACGCTCGGTGAAAACGTTGAACACTGCTGACCAAAGGAAGAAAGGAGGACTGTACGTGCCCCCTCACCATTTAGTTGCCCTCAATCCAACCGGTAAGGATTGTCTTTTATATTTGCGAATGTGTTGTGCCTTTTGTACCCGGTTTTTTCCTTTTTTTTTTTTAATAAATTCTTCTGTCTATAGCTTTCCCTGCTATAATTGTTGCCGTAAGCACAGCCGAACATACCGAAATAGCTCGAACCAAGAGACCCCAAGAGCTAGCTCGGATCCAGGACGAGAGAAATGCTCAATGAGCAAACCGAGGAGAGGCGAGCAGACTGAGAAAGGCGAGCCGACCTGCCACGCCCTGAATGAGCTAGTTGAGTCGGCAAAAAGGACTACTCGTCCTATCGAGCAGGGATCGAGCGACCAGGCTCCCTCACCAAAGAGATCCAAAGGGCTACCTGACGATCAAAATCCGATTGCTCCATCGAGCACCGATGTTAATGAGGCGACCCCTACTGCTGAAACGACCAAAATAACTGCCTCTGTGGTCGGTCCGATCACACATATTGCTGAAATGGAGGTCGGTACATCTACTCCACCCCCTGCAGGACCCCGAACCTGGACTCCTTTAAGTTCCCAGCTCCGTTCTCCCGAGGACAAGTCGTTCATGGGATGGGACCCTGCTAGGGTGAATGGGTACGTTTGCTCGCCTGTTGGAGTGTCTATTTGCTCCAATTATTTGGTTGCTTAATCATATCTATTTATTTTTATAACACGCAGGTTGAACAAATTGTCACCTCTGATGCCAGAGTTGAAGAACTATTATTGCTCCCCTACTGTCCGCAACATTCCTGGCCTTCCCGAGCACGTCCAGAAAGCGTGTGAGACTTCCGTTCGAGCATGGACTACTGAGCTCGAAGATGCCACCAAGGGTCCAACGACTTTGGAAACCATGCGGCTTGGCCTAGTGCATCATGGCCAATCTTTGGTTCTTCTTGAAAAAGCTTACACCGAGTCCGCCCAATTTCAGGCCAAATATGTGACTCTTATCACGAGTTTCCAAGAGAAGGGGAACGAGCTGACCAGAGCCCAAGATGAACTGAATTTGGTTCAAGAACAAGTATCCTCAGCCCAAGTAGAGGCTCGTAAAGCTCGAGAAGATGCTCGCCTAGCTCGGGAAGATGCTCGCCAGGCCAGAGAAGAGCTATGCCTTGCTCGGGAGGAGCTGCACTGTAATCAGGAAGAGGTGGCTGGCCTTAGGAAAATTCAGGATGAGCTGAACGTTGAGCTCCAAAAACTTAAAATAGGTATCGAGGCCGTAGAGTGCGAGAAAACTCTGCTCGCCCAACAACTCTTCAACGCTGAAGAGACCAACACTCGTCTGGGTCTTGAAAATTCAAAACTACACACTGAAGAGTATGTTGATTCCATGTCCAATTTCTCCTATATATGCGCCTTTGCAAATGCCATCCGTTCTACTAGACAAACACTTACTGCTGACCAGATTACCCCGCTCATAGCCCATCTCGAGAAGTACCTGCTCGACAACCCCCCGGATAGCAACCTTCCAATATCTGATTTGAGTGATCTGTGCGATTTCTCCAATCTTCATGATGGGATCGAAATTGATGACCCAATACTGGATGAAGAAGATGGTCCGGATTATGATGTTGAAGGATCCCCCGCTCAACCTCGTCAAGCCGAGCATGGAGTTGATCAGGTGCAAGATGAGCAAGATGGTCCGTTTGATGCCGAACAACGTGCATTTGTCGAGGAACCTACTGTTCAAAATGATATCGAGGGAGATTCTCCTGAAGGAACCGAGCAGATGATGCAAGGGGTGCTCGATCAGTCACTTCCTCCGACCCCAAACAATGAATTTTTCCCTTGATTTTTACATGTATAATTTTTACTTCTGCTTTTGAACAATTTGCTGTGTTTCCGTTGTGCTTGCCTATTGAATAGTTCCCTTTGATTCGATTGCGGATGGCTGATTTTGCTGATGAATGGATGATGTTTGTTTTGTTTCCTTTTTTATGCCATTTGTCTTCTGAAGTTCGAACATGATATGTGCATATGTTCAACCTGACTTTTTTGTTTTTCAATCATCTTATTTAGTTGCGATTGGATTGGTCGTCTTATTTTGCTGCAACCAGATGGGTTAACTTATGTGCAACCCACCCCCTCTTTCTTTCGTGATCGTCTTATGTTTGCCGCGATCACTATTCTGCTCGAGTCATCTTATTTAGTTGCGACCCCGTACCCATCACTCGCTTTGTTGCGGGTATCTGTAAGTACGAATTATTTCATCAGGTGAACATAAACTTCTGCTCATTCGTCTTTGTTCGGGTCGTCCGGCTTAGGTGCGACCATTGATAGGCTTTAACTAGAAAAACTTAACAAACAAAAATGCTTTGCAACACGTTGTTATTCTATTACAACTTTTACATTTGGAGAAGACTGTTTCTATTACACGTAACTATAGACATCAGACTATTATTTTGCTAGATTCAAAACCTCGTCTTGAAATAGACATGAGCTGACCTCATCTCGTCCGCGGAATTGATGTCGACAAGTATGAGGCGGATCAGCCTGTCTACTCTTCTTCAAGTAATATGCTCGAGCAAAGAAGAATATCGCGTTTTCCCCTCCCCGGACAAGTTGTGATTATGCGAATCGCCGCATGCGATGAGCATATGGCGAAAGCACGCTGCCGCTTATATCGAAGCGGAGGCAAAAGCCTCTGCTCGCACCATTCCATCCCCTTGGAGGATGCCTGAGCATCAGCGTCCACGCGTCGTTTCGTGCCTACGCCACGACATCCCACCCCACGGAGGAGATTTTTGGATGCGTAGGGACTAGTGATTTACTACTGCATAAGCAGTGGATAAGGTGGAGTGGCAACCATGACTCTGCCGAGCATCTTGAGTCCATAACGAGCACCAACCTGTGCTCAGAGTGACAATACCCTGTTTAGAAGAAAATACTTCTCCCGATTTGGATTGGCTTTCCCAAATCGAAGGGAAAATCTTTTCCTTCGTGGATCGCGATCTGAGGTATAAAGCTCGTCTTAGAAGCAGCGCCGGATTACACATGATTGAGTCGACAAAATGATTCTTTGAATCGAGTGTCAAAAATTTAAATGCGAGGCATACCAAACCAACTATCTCCCGATAACTGAATTTTCTTCTAATATGTTTGCAGTATTTTTTTCCTTTTTCTATCTTTTTCTTCCCCCTTCTTCAGCTATCAATATGCTTATTTATACTAATATCCCAAACAAGTGTTGGCATATCTAGTTGGTGTTGGCCTTCTTATTTTAAATCCTCATTTTGACATCTGTCCTTGTCTTTGCCAGGTCTTATTCAAGGATTGACACGTACTTCTTTTGGTTGCCACCGCTTTTCATCTTGTTTTGACACGTATCTTCTATCTTTTAATAATGCTGACCAAAACTCCTTCTAAAAGATTCCAAAATTTGTGTCAGACACTGTGTGTTCGTCCTTCGTGTTTGTCCTGCTCGACTTAGCTAAATGGTTGATTATGCTCGGGGTTTTTTTTTTTTTAACCCACTAGCTAGCGCTTTGACCTCTGACTATCAGTTGTGCTCGCCGTTACTGATAATACTTTTTCAGATTTGACGCATTCCACGAATAGGACAACGGAACTCCATTCAAGTCTTCCAAATCATATGCCCCGTTTAACAAACGTTCTGTTACTCTGAATGGACCTTCCTGATACTTCGGCCGAACACACCACTTGGTACCCCCGTTGCTCGTCTTAGAACCAGCTCGCCTACGTTGAACCTGTGTGTTCGGACTTTAGAGTTGTAGAACTTTTCTGATTTTTTTTATACATAGCGTTCCTGAAATCGGCCTCCATCCTTCTCTCTTCCAACAGATCTGCACTTAGGGCGAGCGTCTGGTCGTTAATGTGCTCTCCAAAACTCATTGTTCCATGGCTCGGAATCTTTATCTGCTGCAGATAACGACTTCCGTACCAAATGCCGAGGTAAACCCGGGTTTCCGCAGATTGATGTTCCGAAAGTAATACGATATGCCCATAATATTTCGGTAACTCTTGACCCATCCTCCTCGAATTATCAAGTTTAGCCTTGAGGGTATGCTTGATAATTTTATTGACAGCTTCAACTTGTCCGTTTGACTGGGGGTAATACGGAGTAGAGTAATGCTTTTTTATGCCCCAACGAGCACAATTTTGTCGGAATTCACTTCCATCAAACTGTTTGCCATTATATGTTACCAATGACTGGGGAAGCCCAAAACGACAAATGATATTTTTCCAAACAAAATTCCACATTCTTTGTTCGGTGGCTTTAACAATGGCTTCATCTTCCGCCCATTTAGTGTAGTAATCAACGGCAACCACGACATATTTTACTCCCAATGTGCCAGTAGGAAACGGGCCAATCAAATCGATTCCCCATTTAGCAAATGGCCACGGGCTGTAAACAGACACTAGTTCTTCGGGTGGGCTATGGATAAGAGGGGCTTATACCTGACATTTATGGCATGCACAGGCATACACGAGTGAATCTTTCTTGAGAGTAGGCCAATAGTAACCTTGTCTGACAATTTTATATGCCAGGACAAGTCCACCTGTATGGTTTCCACATACCCCATCATGAATCTGTTCCAGAATCACATGACCCTCTTCAGGAGTAATACATTTGAATAATGGAAGAGAGAAACTTCTTTTGTACAAATGCCCGTCTAGGATAGTATATCGAGCAGTTTGTAATCTGAGGTGAGTAGCTTGTGCTTTATTTTCAGGGAGAAACCCTTTTTGTAAGTAGCTTAAAATTGGAGTCATCCAGGTTTCTTGTTCTCCTGTCACATGGGCGACCACAACTCTGGGAATTGATGGTGAACAAGTCGTGACGACCACAATGTCCGTCGTGTTCGTCACTCCTTCTGCTGTTGCCAATCGTGCCAAGGCATCAGTAAATGAATTATTCAATCGTGGTAATTGTTCTATGTAGACTTGTTCGAATTGCTCAAGCAGCTCTTTTGCTAGTTGCTGATATTGTGCCATTTGTTCGCCTCGGGCTTCGTACTCGCCAAATACTTGGTATACGATTATTTGGGAATCGCTATAAATCATCAGCCTATGAATTCCCATTGTCATAGCCATGTGTAATCCAGCAATCAAAGCTTCGTACTCGACTTCATTATTTGTGGCTGGAAAATCAAAACGGATGGCTGTCGTGAAAGTTTGTCGAGTTGGGCTGATGAGAACCACACCCGCTCCGGCTCTTGAACTTGTTGATGAACCATCTACATACATGTGCCATGGTTGGTCAACGCCGCTTTCGGGTATTTGCGGATATGTCAATTCAACCATGAAATCGGCCATAGCCTGGCCCTTCATTGCTGTTCGTGGGGCGAACGTAATGCCAAATTGGCCTAACTCCACCGCCCACTTGAGTAACCTACCTGTAGTGTCTGGTCGGTGGAGAACTTGTCATAATGGAAATGTGGTTAGCACCTCGACTGAGTGATTGAAAAAATATGGTCGCAATTTTCGGACACTCATAACGAGAGCATACACGAGTTTTTCCAATGGAGGGTACCGGAGCTCGGCTTCTTTGAGTACCTGACTTACATAATAAATAGGCAAATGTGTTTCCCCCTCTGCTTGAACGAGCACAACGCTAATTGCATGCTCTGACGCGGTAAGATACAAATAAAGTTGTTCGCCTGGAACATGCTTAGATAATGTTTGAGTATCCGCAAGATATTGCTTTAATGACTCAAATGCATTTTGGCAATGCTCTGTCCACTGGAATCTCCCTTTCTTTAATGCGTCAAAGAAAGGTTTGCATTTATCTCCAGTTCGTGATATAAATCGGTTTACAGAAGCCAAACGTCCAGTTAATTTTTGAACTTCTTTCACACTTCTGGGGGCCTGCATGTCGAGCATAGCTTGAATCTTTGATGGGTTCGCTTCAATCCCCCGTTGACTGACCATATGTCCTAGGAATTTTCCCGAATGAACCCCAAAACTACATTTCTTCAGATTTAACTTCATGTTATACTCCCTGAGAATATCAAACGTCTGTGCCAGGTGGGTAATGTGGTCTTCCTTATGCTCGCTTTTTTACCACAATTTCATCAATGTACACCTCAAATGTTCGACCTATGTGTTCATCGAACATCTTGTTCACCAAACGTTGATACGTTGCTCCAGCATTCTTTAATCCGAACGGCATGCGTTGCCAACAATATATGTTCTTTTCGCTACAGAAAGCCGTATTTTTTTGATCGTCTAGATGCATGGGTACTTGGTGATACCCAACAAATGCATCCATGAAGGTCATGAGCTCATGTCCTGTTGTGTTATCGACCAAATAATCGATATGTGGCATCAGCAAATTATCTTTCGGGCATGTTTTGTTTAAGTCAGTGAAATCTATGCATAACCTCCAAGCTCCGTTAGATTTGCGAATGAGCACGGGTTAGCAAGCCATCTTGGGCACTTTACTTCTCGAATCAATTTATTATCGAGCAATTTCTTAATTTCAATATCCATAGCTGCATACTTCTCAGGACTGAATTTTCTCCGCTTCTGGATTATTGGAATTTGTGTTGGGTCAAGGTTAAGAGAGTGACACGCATGTTTAGGATCAATGCCGACCATGTCCTCATGTGACCAAGTGAACACATCCAAATTTGCTCGAAGATACGCGATCATTTCTGTTCGGAATGGTTCCAATAATTCTGAACCAATGAATACTTCTAATTCTGGTCTGATCGGGTCGACATTGACAGATTCCAATTGTTCAACAGGCGATTCTTGCCTCTTTTGTTGCTTCCATCAAGGATCTTCGATCGACCCCCGGTGCTCGTCATTTACCTCCATAGGATCAAAACCTATACGAGGTTCTAAGTCCGGTAGCTCGTTTGGTGGATCAGTGTTCATTAGATCTAGAACATGAGTAATCATTCCGGGTTCTGTGTTCGCCCGTGGAGATGTGCTCGACAGAGGAAGTATAAGCGTCCTCGGTAACATGTTCGCCTGTTGACTTGATTCTTCGGTCTCCCATGTTTGCTCCATCATGTTAATGATATTTTGTTTTTCTGGCACGCATGACAGCAAACAATCTCGAGCTTTTTTCTGGTCGTCTTTTACGCTACCCGTCCCTTCTTGGGTTGGAAACTTAACACAATAGTAATAAGTCGAACAGGCAGCTTTAAATTCCTTAATAAACGGGCGACCTAAAAACCCGTTATAAGTAGATGGAGCATCAACGATTACAAAGTCTAACATTCTAGTTCATCGAATCTCCGGATTACTAGTTGACTTTAACTCAACTCCTATCCTAATCATTCCATATGGTCGGGTTATAGATTCCCCGAAACCCATTATGGTGTGATCACAGGGCTCGATATAACTACTTAGATCACTCATTTGTTTCTCCATCTGATGTAGAGTGTTGATGAACAAAATGTTCGCATATGCCCCGGTATCTACAAGGAGTCGATGCACTTTCAACCCGAGAAGTCGGGCACTTATCGTCAGCGAATCATTGTGAGGGGTGATGATACCATCAAGGTCGTCTTCTGAAAACAAAATTTGGTGAGAGAGTGGTGTGCTCGCTGAGCTGCTCGCCACGTTCACCTGATGTATGCTTTTCATGCACGCATTTCCATCTTCTTCCGCCTGTTTGATAACGTCGGTGCCTGATAGCATCCACCCACTGGCCCATAGTCTGGGTGAATCATGTTGATTTCTTGACTCTCTCGACCTCTGCTCATGGTAGGAGCTCCTTTCTTGGGTAATTCCAACTTCTTGCGGGATTCCTCAGGATCACTATCAGACACTTCTTCTGCCTTACGCTTACCCCTATGATCACCCGATTTTTCAGTTTGGGAGTCTCTGTTCGCCGGCTTTTTGAGGAACTGAGTAAGACGATTCTCTTCATATAAATTCCAAAGTTGACGAAGTAAATCGCGACATTCATCGGTATTATGTCCGATGCACCCATGATAATTATAAAACTTGGAAGCATTAAGCCGATTTTTATCTCTTACGATTCTTCGTGGCTTATCCAACATGTCTCGATCCTTAAGTTGATTAAATATTGTCTCTGCTGAAACGCCTAGAAGACTTCGTAGTGCATGCGCTTCTGCTCCTTCTTCAAAAGGTTTAAAAGATCCTGGGGGTTTATACCCCCCTTATTCATTATTTTTTTACCAACGACTCTTTTTGTTGTTACTTCTTGGCCTAATCATGATTGGGCAAGCAGATCCTGCATAGCTATAATCTTGGTCGCCGCTTTCTCGAAATTCAAAGATATGTGTTCGGCCAATCCTGATGCATGGCTTTCCACATATCCGTATTTAGGGTCAAGCCCCGCACCACCGTGAGGATTTTAGCGTCCTCTTCAACTGGGGCTCCATCATATAAACATTTGTCAAATCTTTCAATATATGCTCGATCTGATTCACCCTTTAGCTGGGAGAAATGTGCCAACCTTTGTTTTGGTGATGGGCGAGCACACATGGATAAAAAGTGGGATAAAAATTTTTGTCCCAGCTGTGTGAAGGACGTGATGGACGCAGCGGGCAAAGTTGAAAACCACCAGTGTGCCTGGTCACCCAAGGTCATGGGAAAAGATCGGCACTGAGTTGCGTCAGTGGCACCCATCGCGATCATATAATCTGAATATTTACTAAGGTGAACATAAGGACCCGACTCCGCATCGAACATTGGTATGGGTGGCCGATTCTTTACCACCTTTTCTTGTATTTCTACTGACATGATAGTTGGGGCGAGCGGTGAGCATGTGTTTGCGCTCGCTCGAGGGATCCCTTTAGTAGCTGCAAGATCGGCCTGCACACTCTTTATTGCCTTTTGCATCTCCGCCAGCTTTGCGGAGCTGACTGACCCGGAACGAGGCGGGATTCCATCTTGAGGACCTGGTCGGTCATGCTCAGGATGGGACAGTCCCCCTTCCGTATTGATTCCCGATTTCCCATTCAATGATTAATAGACAATCTAGTTCCGACTGACTTTTCAAGATCGCGAGACCGTTCATGATGTGGATGATCATGATGTTCCACTTGGGAATCTTGAGGTCGTTTATGTAGTGGACGATCATAATGTTCCACTTGGGGATTTTGAGGTCGTTTATGTAGTGGACGATCATAATGTTCCACTTGGGTCACTGTGTTTACATGATATTTCTTTCCAGGATCTCGACGTCTATGCTCGCCAATACGTTCTTTTGCTAATACTCTCAAACATTCAAACGCTGATTGCCTGGAAGCTTGGGGTTGTTCTTCATCCGACTGATTTCCTGCCTCTTTTTCAACCTACGTTTGTGAAGCTTTCTTTTTTACTTGATCGCTATCAAAAGTTTTCGATCGCCGATCATCATCATTTGGAGCTTTTAACTTGGCCAACTCTTTATCAGTTCTTTCTTTCTGCGCTTTTAGCAAAAAGGTAATGGCTTTTGTTGTTGTTGTTGGATCACTGGCAATGTCTTCCAGCCTGATGGTTTCCACCGTCTCATTTTCTTGAGGTTGTGCTTGAATTTCTTTAAAATTGTGAAATCGGATGTGTCCCGATTTTTCCGTTTGAGTATTTCTAGATTGAGGCATTATATTTCTTTTTTCTGCCTCGGCTATCTACACCCTCCTTCTAGCGCCAATTGTTGCAAGTCGTTTTTTAATGAGAATACTATGTGGCTAATTTTAAAACAACTCACAAACAAAATAAGTACGTGTACAATATTACAGTAAATAAAAAGATATTGTTGACCCAGTTCATCAATAAATGACTACTTTGGGGGCATTCCAAGCCAGAGATCTTATATTGTGAGGTTCAAGTATACAGTACACAATACTAATCGTGGTGAAAACTTCCTTCTATGAAAGATGGTGATTTGGAGAATATGTGTGAGTACTTGGGAATTTTTCTGAACCTTCTTTTTTCTCTTTTTGAATCTACTTATAGTACTTTGACAAGCATGTGCTGGTTTGGCAAGCATGAGCTGGAGATTTCGTGTCTTATGAGAACTCATGTGATGCTGCCACGTTTTCAACTTCGTCCCCCTGGTTGACCTTTGGATTTACCTGCTTATAAAACATTCTCCTTGTCGTCCAGATGGTTTAGTTAGTGACTTGGTTTTTATGTCATATGCACTTTGTATCAACTTTTGCCCGACCGATTTCTCTGCTCGCCCCTTTGACCATGTCGTTGGTACAGGAACATTGTCCTTAACGAGCATACAAGAATGAATATAATGCTCGCCAGTCTTGGCGAGCACGCTTGTACTGCTGGCAAGTCGAGCATACTTGTATGGTTGGCAGGGCGAGCACACTTGTATGGTTGGCAGGGCGAGCACACTTGTATGGTTGGCAGGGCGAGCACACTTGTATGGTTGACAATCATTATCAAGGCGAACACCTCTCCATCGGACGTGGTTATTTTAATAATTTATCGATACACGTGTCCCTCTGATGTGTACAAATAAATCGAGGTAAAAACATCGATTCCAACAATATATATATATATATACATAGTACTCAAAAATCTAGGGGTGCAATAGCCTCCACTTGCCCCCTAGATTCGTTGCTGGACGTTTTAACACTTTAAAAGATGTGGGTGTTGATTTATAGTAGGTTGTATACTGAATCGACATGTGGTTTTATGGCTTTAGATTGTTTTAATTTTATTTTTATAATATTAGTTATTGTTGGGATTATACTGGAAAGTATGCTTTTACTTTGTATAATCAAACTGAATTTCGGACTTATTTACTGAATTAAATTGTTTATCATTGATGCTGTAAATATCATCGAATGTTACATATATTTACTGCATAACTGTTCAATAAATAGTACGTGTTACATTGTAGTTAATTTAGTGATACCAGATCACAGAAGATTAAATTGACAGTCCCTTGTAACCAAATGTACACCATTCACGACCTAGATAGAAATGAACAATCCATCATGAAAGGTTGAAGTGTAACGCTCAGATTGGCTTGTCTTGACCAAGAGATTACACTAGTTCATGTCTAGTGCACTGAAGAGGACCTACAGGAGGACAAATTCTTCAGAACTGAACTAGGAAGAATTAGACCTCAACGGTTCGTTATTTCTTAATCTTCGTCCCTTAAATAGGATCGCGTGTGGTTAGTAAGTATTGATTTGACTTATTACGGGTAGAGAATCAACGAGATTCAATAATTTATATCTTGGGCAATATTATTGGTCACATGTGTTGCTAAGATTTAATACGGAGAATCGTGTGCAAGTACGCTTGTTCGATTTGCCCCCTTGGGAGGTTCATAAGTTTTTTCATACCAAATCTTGCAAGTGAAACTAGTTTCCGGTATGAGTAATAATGTTGAACCGTTCCTTTACCAAGGATAAAAAGATATTAATTAATGGAAAGCTATTTCAGTGGCTTGAATTAATTAATGGGCTAGATAATCTTAAACAAGGAAAATAATAACCGGGAGCCATATTGACTATAATATGGGTTAAGATGGATAGTGCAATATTAATTATGTAGTGGGATTAATTAATATTTATGGGCTTGAATAATATTGTGGCTCAATATTGATAATTCAAGATCCATTGGAAGGTCTAATCTTAATTCTCCTAAAGGCCCCCCAAGTAGCCCAACATAAAGTCCAATAACTGGAAAAGGTGTTTAAAAATAAAATAAATTTTGTTGCTTATTTTTTCCTATCTTTTTCGAAAATTATGAATAAAAGGGGAGAAAGATTTTCTTTGAATTTTGTTATGGAATGAAGATGTGTATTCTTGCAATACAAGATTATCTCATTAAATTCAAAAAATCTCCCACTTGGTTATTCATATGAAAATTTCGAAATTTTTTATAACTAAGGGAAAGAAAGATTTTCTTGATTTTCTTGAAAAGATATTATGGAAGATATGTATTTCTTGAAATACAAGTATATCTCATAAATTCAAGAAGATCCAAATCTTGGATTCTTGTCTCTTGATTTTCGAAAATATTGCCATAACAAGATGAGGTGGGATTTTTGTGGAATATTTTAATTATGGAGAAAAGAATATAGGAGATATATTCAAGATTTCTTGGAGATCAAGAAAAGATTTTCCCACATTGGTTTTTCCTCAAAATTTCGACCACCACCCCATCTATAAATAGGGGATGATTCTTTCATTCCCAAGTACAATTCCATGTGCTGGAAAAATTAGTAAATCCACAAAAGTGGTGCAACAAAGTTTATTTTTCCTTTTGTTAATTGTTTGCAAGTATCCTTCCATCGGATTGACGAGCAAGGATTAGGGAATACTTGGGAAGGCTTTTTGGTGTGTTTAATCGACGAGACCATTGCCACTCCAAGAGGTTAGTTCACGTAAACCCGTAGCAATTCCGCATGCATAGGATTTATGTGAACTGTTTATATGCATGATTTGTTGTTAAATTATTATTTGAATTAATATAGGATTAATTCATGCTAGTAATAATTGTTAGAATTAAATTTGTATTTAAATATTCATCCCGAATAGATTCGTGCAATTCGTTCCCCAACAATTGGTATCAGAGCCTCGGTTTCGGGCTCTGATATTTAAATTGTAATTTAATTCGTTTTCATTATATTTGAAATTGGATAGTAGAATTGCTAGATTTTTTTGTAGGTATCCAATTGTCATGGAATTTAATGTGTTTATTTATGCATGCATATAAATTGTTTTTTTTAATTCGATTAGTTCGAATTCGTTTTACCTCGTGAAAAATCCACGAGTAGATTAGAATTTGTTTGATTTGATCAATGTAATAGACTAGTCTAGATCTAAGTTTATTTATTTTTGTAAAATAAATTGTAACCGGATCAAAACGGAGGCGGTGACGAAGAATTAAAAGACGGGATCGAGAATCGAAGCGTAAAGCGTCGTCGTCGTCAAACGCGAACGTGCCAAAGGAGAGGCACGCGTGACTTGAGGGCGGACCGCTTGGCGGCGGCGCCGGCGGGCGTGGGGTGAGGCTGCGCGCCGAAGCGCGTGGGTTCGAGGTCACGCGACGGGGCGGACACGGCGAGGTGGCATCGGCGCAGATCGGCATGGGCGGGCGCCTTGGCGCGCGAAGGTCTTATTTGGGATCTGATGCGCGTCTGTCGGCAACGCCGACGCATCAACTGCTTGCCGCCGAAGCGGGCGTGATCTGTCGGGCAACGTGCGCCGGGCGCTTATGCGTCTTAAGACGACGCCACTCGACCATGAAAGCTGGTCGATGACGTGGCTTGACAAGACATTTTTTTAAGACGGTCAAGTGGGAGCCTTTCGAGACGAACGATGAAGGCTATGAAGACGATTTCTCAAGATCAAGACATGACAAAAATTAACCATGACAATTGGATATATTTGCCCAATATGTTTAATTTTTTGTTTTGACGTTATGCATTATTTTATGCTTATTTAAATTGTGTTTAAATTTGCAATGCATGAGAAAATGTTTTGAAAAATCTCACTTTCGAAAATTACTAAGTATGCTTAAACAAAAAATTGACAATTTTATGAATAATAAAATTGAATTAATTTTGACCTCCATGATTTATTTATTTGTGAATTCTTTTGGAGAAATTCCCCCCACGGGACGGTCAAAAGATAGCTTTCACATGAATAAATTCCAAATGGATGATTGTGGATTATTACTAGTGGCGACGATGACCCTCCCCACGAGGCTCGTTCAAAGCAAAATAATAATTCTGTATTTAATCATGGTTATTACTTAGGTGTAAAATTGACATGCATATACTTCCCCGAAGTCCATGTCAATTTTATATTGGTCAAGTGGGAGCCAACTATTAATCTAGTTGTTAAAGGTTTGTAACTGTTCTTGTTTGTAACCTGCTTGAATGTGTTTAAATAATGACCCACCCCACGTGGCTTATTTAAACTGTTTTGAGATGTTGGCTGATACATGTTCATATTTTTTTTTGAGATTTTAATATGAAACATGTGATCGAACCTTGTGATATATTTGTGCTTATGCATATTATTGTTTATTTCAGTTCATCATGTCGCAACCTTTTAATCCACTGTTATATACACTCAAAGAACACCAATTAACTGGTGATAACTATGTTGTTTGGAAACGAAATATGAGTTTTGTCCTACCTGCACAAGAACATCATTGGGTTCTTGATGTACCCAAGCCCCGTTTGCCTACTGATGGATCAACTGATGCGGAAAAACACTTGTATAATATTTGGGAGCAGACCAATGAACCTATGAAATGTGTAATCTTGACTTCACTGTCTGATGATTTGAGACACATTCATGAAGGTATTGAGTCTGCTGCAGAAATTATGCAAAGTCTTGAAGAAATATTTTTAACAAAAGACTGCATGATCAATCAGTTTAAAAATGACGACGTGGCAAGGCTAAACATGGCTGAGGGAACACCCGTAAGGAAGCATGTTCTCAGAATAAAACACCATTTTGAAAAACTGGCTTATCTCGGTACTAAGTATTGTGATGAGGCTCAAATCGAATTTCTTTTGCTAACTCTTCCAAGGTGCTTCGATGAGTTTTACTGTAGTTTTGTGATGAGTGATCACATGTTTACAATGGACATTGTACAAGAAGCCTTGGAGAATATAGAGAAGCATTTAGGAAAGAAAGACGAGGCATTGGTGACCAAAAGTCTTTTCTCAAGGTCTAGGCCAATGGAGGGCAAGACTCAAGAAAAGGAAAGTGGTCGGAACCAAAGTAAACTCATCACTAAGAAAAGTAAGAGAAAGACAGCTAGCTATATGGGTGTCAAGAAAGCACCAAAGGGAAAATGTTTTAACTGCGGTGAAAAAGGACATTGGAGGTCAGCCGGTTCCAAACCCAAAAGGAATGGAAAGAAAGGTAATTCTCACGCACTAGTTGTTGAAACTTGCTTAGCGGCGTATGCCTCCCATTTATGGGTGGTGGATACGAGATCCACTTATCATGTTTGTTTCACTTTACAGGGGTTCAACCGGACCTGGCAACTTAGTGGGAGTGAGATCCTCATCACACTGGGCGATGCTACGAGAGTGGCAGCTGAAGCAGTGGGAGAAGTGAACCTGTCCTTTGAAGACAGAGTTTTAATTTTAAGAGATGTACTTTACGTTCCGAATTTTAGAAAGAACTTAATTTCAGTTTCTAAACTTTACCTTGATGGATATTCAGTTACTTTTGATAAAGTTGTTACAATTTCTCTTTATGATAAATTTATCTGTCATGGAACGTTGTCAAGTAATCTTTATACAATTAACTGTGCACACCACTCACGAAATGCTTCCTATAACACATCAATTGTTTTCAACAAAAGAAAACGTTCATCAGACGTGAACGAAACACTTCTATGGCATCTAAGATTGGGACATATTAATCTAAGGAGGATCCAAAGGTTGGTAGAAGACGGTTCACTGGAGTTTCTCCAAGTTGAACCAATTCCAACCTGCGAATCATGTTTGGAGGGTAAAATGACCAAGAGGGCATTTGGAGCCAAGGGGAATAAAGCCAAAGAAGTGTTAGAAATCGTTCACACAGACGTATGTGGTCCAATGTCAACCAAAGCAAGAGGAGGTTACGAGTATTTTGTCACTTTTATTGATGACTACTCGAGGTACGGTTATATTTTCCTTATGAAGCACAAATCTGAGACCTTTGAGAAATTCAAAGAATTTAAGGCTCAAGCAGAGAATCATAGGGAAAAACGTATCAAGTCTCTACGATCCGATCGTAGAGGCGAGTACCTCAACGATGAGTTTTTGAACTACTTGTCAGATGAAGGGATTGTATCCCAGCTAACTGCACCCGGAACCCCTCAACAAAACGGGGTTGCAGAGCGAAGAAATAGAACTCTTTTGGAAATGGTTAGATCAATGATGAGTTATGTGGATCTTCCCAAGTCGTTTTGGGGTCATGCCTTGGAAACAGCGGCTTACATTCTGAACTTGGTGCCATCCAAATCGGTTCCCAAAACTCCAAAGAATTATGGACCTGGCGCAAGCCCAGTTTGAGACACATGAGAATTTGGGGGTGTCCGGCCTACGTGTTGGACAAGGAAGCCGGGAAATTGGATCCTCGATCAGAATTAAGGTTGTTTATAGGATACCCCGAGGGAACAAAAGGGTGTATGTTCTATGGTCCTGAAGATCAAAAGGTTGTAATAAGCACCCACTTTAGATTTTTGGAAGAAGACTATATGAACGAAAGAAGACCCAGAAGTGAGATTACCTTAAATGAGCTAAGGGGGCTAACCTCGTTACCAGTTGTACAAGATGACATACCAAACGATACACTTACACAACCGGAACCTCGTCGTAGTGGGAGGGTTGTAAAACAGCCCGAGAGATTCATGGGGATAGGAGAGTCCTCGGACTTAATTCCCGGTCAAGACAAATCAGACCCATGGACATATGATGAGGCAATCTAAGACAAGGATGCGGTTTCTTGGCAAAAGGCAATGAAAGCATAAATGGGGTCTATGGATCATAACAGAGTGTGGAAGCTAGTCGAACCACTTATTGGGGTCAAACCTATTGGTTGCAAGTGGGTATACAAGAGAAAGAGGGGATCGTACGGGAAGGTAGAAACCTTCAAGGCAAGGCTTGTGGCGAAAGGTTATACTCAGAAAGAAGGGATCGACTATGAGCAAACTTTTTCACCTGTAGCGATGCTCAAGTCCATCCGGATTCTATTATCGATTGCTGCGCATCTCGATTTTGAAATCTGGCAAATGGATGTCAAGACAACTTTCCTTAACGAAAGTCTTGATGAGGAAACCTATATGCAACAACCCCAAGGTTTCATTGAAAAGGGCCAAGAACACCTAGTTTGTAAGCTCATGAAGTCCATTTACGGACTCAAACAGGCATCCAGAGCTTGGAACCAATGTTTTGATCATGTTATAAAGTCTTATGGGTTTGATCAAAACGAGTTCGAATGTTGTGTGTACAAAAAGCATGTCGGAACTGCATTGGTATTCTTAGTACTATACGTAGATGACATTCTGCTCATCGGGAACGATGTAAAGGTGTTATCAGACGTAAGGGCATTGCTTTCAAAACAGTTTGATATGAAGGACTTAGGGCAAGCCGGGCACATCCTTGGGATCAAGATCACTCGAGATCGCAAGAAAAGGATGATAGGCTTATCGCAGAAGCTTTATACATAGACACCGCCTTGAAACGATTCAAAGATCTTGATTCCAAGAAAGGCTTACCTTTCGGACATGGAATCCATCTATTTAAGGAAATGTGCCCTAAGACAAAAAGGAGATAGATGACATGAAAGGCATTCCTTATGCTTCTACCGTTGGAAGCCTTATGTATGCAATCTTTGTGACGAGACCGGATATCTGCTTTTGCCGCTGGCATGGTGGCAAGATATCAAAGTAACCCGGGGAAAGAACATTGGACGGCAGTTAAAAACATTCTGAAGTATCTGAAAAGAACTCGAGATAAAATGTTGGTTTATCAGTCAGATAGTCTAATCCCCATAGGTTACACGGACTCGGATTTCCAATCAGACTTAGATTCCAGAAAATCTACCTCCGGTAGTGTGTTTTGCATGGGGGGGGAGCCATGACATGGAGAAGCGCTAAGCGAAAATGCATCGCGATTCTTCCATGGAAACCGAATATATGTAGAAACTGCGAGGCGTGAAAAAAGCCGTTTAGCTCAAAAATTCCTAGTGGACTTGGATGTAGTTCCGAATTTGCCCAACAGAATCACTTTTTATTGTGACAATGCCGGAGCAGTTGCAAATTCAAGGGAACCAAGAGCCCACAAGGCCAACAAACACATTGAAAGGAAATACCATCTTATACGAGATATCGTTAAGAGAGGAGATATAGAGGTGGCAAAGATCGCGTCAGAAGACAACCTAGCTGATCCATTCACAAAGGGTCTGCCTCAGATTACATTCGAGAGACATGTGGAAGGGATGGTGTTGGGATTATACTGGAAAGTATGCTTTTACTTTGTATAATCAAAACTGAATTTCGGACTTATTTACTGAAATAAATTGTTTATCACTGATGCTTTAAATATCATCGAATGTTACATATATTTACTGCATAACTGTTCAATAAATAGTACGTGTTACATTGTAGTTAATTTAGTGATACCAGATCACAGAAGATTAAATTAAAAGTCCCTTTTAACTAAAAGTACACCATTTACGACCTAGATGGAAATGAACAATCCATCTTGAAAGGTTGAAGTGTAAGGCTCAGATTGACTTGTCTTGACCAAGAGATTACACTAGTGCATGACTGATGCACTGAATAGAACCTACAAGAGGACAAATTCTTCAGAACTGAACAAGGAAGAATTAGACCTCAGTGGTTCGTTATTTCTTAATCTTCGTCCCTTAGATAGGATCACGTGTGGTTGGTAACTATTGCTTTGACTTATCATGGGTAGAAAATCAACGAGATTTAATACTTTTTATCTTGGGCAATATTATTGGTCACATGTGATTGCTAAGATTTAATACGGAGAATCGTGTGCAAGTACGCTTGTTCGATTTTCCCCCTTGGGAGGTTTATAAGCTTTATCATACCAAATCTTGCAAGTGGAACTAGTTTCCGGTATGGATAATAATGTTGAACCGTTCCTTAACCAAAGACAAAAGATATTAATTAATGGAAAGTTATTTCAGTGGCTTGAATTAATTAATGGGTTAGATAATCTTTAACACGGGAAATAATAATCGGGAGCCATATTGACTGTAATATGGGTTAAGATGGATAGTGCAATATTAATTATGTAGTGGGATTAATTAATATTTATGGGCTTGAATAATATTGTGGCTCAATATTGATAATTCAAGATCCATTGGAAGGTTCAATCTTAATTCTCCTAAAGGCCCCCTAAGTAGCCCAACATAAAGTCCAATAACTGAAAAAAGTGTTTAAAAATAAAATAAATCTTGTTGCATATTTTTCCTATATTTCAAAAATTGTGGATTAAAAGGGGAGCAAGATTTTCTTTGAATTTTGTTATGGAATGAAGATATATATTCTTGGAATACAAGAATATCTCATTAAATTCAAGAAATCTTCCACTTGGTTATTCATAGAGAGTTTTCGAAAATTTTGAGAAAAAATGGGAAATAAAGATTTTCTTGATTTTTTGAAAAGATATTATGAAAGATATGTATTTCTTGAAATACAAGAATATCTCATAAATTCAAGAAGATCCAAATCTTGGATTCTTGCCCCTATTTTTCGAAAATACTCCATAACTTGATAAGGTGGGATTTTTGTGGAATATTATAATTATGAGAAAAAGAATATATGAGATATATTCAAGATTTTTTGGAGATCAAGAAAAGATTTTCCCACATTGTTTTTTCCCCAAATTTTCGACCACCACCCTATCTATAAATAGGGGATGATTCTTTCATTCCCATGTACAATTCCATGTGCTAGAAAAATTAGTAAATCCACAAAGGTGGTGCAACAAAGTTTATTTTACTTTTGTTAATTGTTCGCGAGCATCCTACCACCGGATTGTCGAGCAAGGATTAAGGGAATACTTGGGAAGGTTTCTTTGGTGTGTCTAATCAACGAGGCCATTGCCATTCCAAGATGTACGTTCACGTTAACTCGTAGTAATTCCGCATGCGTAGGATTTAAGTGAACTATTTATATGCATGATTTGTTGTTAAATTATTATTTGAATTAATATAGGATTAATTCATGCTAGTAATAATTATTGAAATTAAATTTGTATTTAAATATTTATCCCGAATAGATCCGTGCAACTTATTCCCCAACAACTGGTATCAGAGCCTCGATTTCGGGCTCTGAATTTTTTAAATTGTAATTTAATTCGTTTTCATTAAATTTGAAATTGGATAGTAGAATTGCTAGATCTGTTTTGCAGGTATCCAATTGTCATGGAATTTAATGTGTTTATTTATGCATGCATATAAATTTTGGTTTTTAATTCGATTAGTTCGAATTCGTTTTGCCTCGTGAGAAAATCCACGAGTAGATTAGGATTTATTTGATTTGATCAATGTAATAGACTAGTTTAGATCTAGGTTTATTTATTTTTGTAAATAAATTATAACCGGATCGGAAATGGAGGGGGAGACGAAGAATTAGCGATAGATCCAGAATCGCAGACGACGCGCTACGGGCGCGGCGTGCCAAGTGAGGCACGCGCACGACGCGAACGTCGCCATGCGAATGGGCACGACACTAAGCGCGCTCGAGTGATTGGTTTGGGACGCTACGGGCGCGACGGGCGATTCGACGGGCGCTGTCGGATGTTGCGCTGGGGACCATGCACGGCGGCCGAGGGCAGACGGGCGGCGTCTTGTGAGGATCGCGCGGCAAGGTTTCGCGTAGCTGGCGCTGGATGCGCCGCACGCTTGCTAAGCTACCGCTGAAGCCGCCGCTGGCGAGGGCCGAGGCGCTGGCGGGGCGGTGCCACGGAGGTCTTGAGAGCGACCGGTTATTGGCCAAATGGATCTTGGCGTGCATCCCTTGCGAAGCTACTGGCATGGCATTTTGAGACTGAGTTCTTTTTGAGATGATCGAGTGGGAGAAATTCAAGACGGCGTTTCTTCAAGATCAAGCCAAGAAAAATCAAACCGTGACAATTTGATAATTTGTGCCCAATATGTTTATTTTTCCGTTTTGCTTGATTTATTGTTGTGATATCTTGTGCCTTATTTAATTTGTTTAAATGTGTTTACATGAGAATTGCCCAATGAAAAATCTCACCTTCCAAAATTACTAAGTATGTTTAAATAATTAATTGACAATTTTATTTCGGATAATAAAATTAAATTAATTTTGACCTCCATGATTTATTTATTTGTGAATTCTTTTGGAGAAATTCCCCTACACGGACTCGGCCAAAAGATAGATTTCACATGAATAAATTCCAGATGGATGATTGTGGATTATTACTAGTGGCGACGATGATCCTTCCCACGAGGCTCGTTCAAAGCGAAATAATAATTCTGTATTTAATTATGGTTATTACTTAGGTATAAAATTGATATGCATATATTACCCTGAAGTCCCTGTCAATTTTATATTGGTCAAGTGGGAGCCAACTATTAATCTGGATATTAAAGGTTTATAACTGTTCTTGTTTATAACCTGCTTGAATGTGTTTAAATAATGACCCACCCCACGTGGCTTATTTAAACTGTTTTGAGATGTTGGCTGATGCATGTTCATATTTTTTTGAGATTTTAATATGAAACATGTGATCGAACCTTGTGATATATTTATGCTTATGCATATTATTATTTATTTTAGTTCAGCATGTCGTAACCTTTTAATCCACTGCTATTATACTTAAAGTCAATAGAATAAGTATGGAAACTATATTGATTGGAAACAGAAAATTATAATTGTACTAATTGCACAAAAGCACAAGTGGATTCTTGACACACCAAAATCAGATGAGCCAACTGACGAGTCAAAAATGCGAGACTCGTCAGATCACCTTGCGAGAGATGGCATCGCTGTAATTGGTGGAGGGCAAACCCGCATGAGGATTACGCCTCAAAATTGATGGCCCATCCGAACAAACTTGAAGTTCTCGAGTACAGATTATAACTGGAGACTCGGATGAATTTGGTACTTCATTCTCGCCCAAAAGTTTACGAGCAATTTTTGCCTCAAAGTCGATTTGTTGCAAGCTTTTGTCTCGGCAGAGATGTTGATAGGGCACCAAACTCAAGCTTTGACGGCAAGTGGTCCGTCTTCATCTTCTAGGCCAAGGGATGGCAAGAAGAAGAAGGTGACCAAAGGCCATAAGCAATCAGACTCAACTGTTGCCAAGGGCGATGATAAGATGCGAATGCTGGTGGTGTCAAGAAAAATCCAAAGAGGAAGTGCTTAAGCTTCGGTAAAAGAGGACAATGGAGGTTTGCCTGTTCCAACCCCAAAAGGGCCAGAAAGAAAGGTAATTCTCACGCACTAATTGTTGAAACTTGTTTAGCGGCAGATACTTCTCATTCGTGGGTAGTTGATACGGATCCACTAATCATGTTTGCTTCACGGGTTCAAACCGATCCGACAACTTAGTGGCGAAGTGAGATCCTCATCACAATTGGGCGATCTTAGAGAGTGGCAAATTTGAAAATGGGGAGAAGTGCACCCGTCTTTTGAAGACAGAGTTCTAATTTTAAGAGATGTTCTTTATGTTCCCGATTTTAGAAAGAATTCACTTTCGGTTTAAAAATTACATTAGTAGACATTTAGTTTCTTCTAATAAGAATGAAATCATTTCTTGAAATGATGAGTGTATCTGTTAAGGGACATTGATGGAAAATCTCTATACAATTAACTGTTCACACCACTCACGAAATGCATCCTATAACACATCAAATGTTTCCGATAAAAGAAAACACGAATGAGACACTTCTATGGCATCTAAGATTGGGACATATTAATCCAAAGAGGATCCAAAGGTTGTTAAAAGCAAGTTCACTGGAGTCTCTCCAAGTCGAACCAATTCTAACTTGCGAATCATGTTTGGAGGGTAAAATGACCAAGAGGGCATTCGGAGCCAAGGGGAATAGAGCCAAAGAAGTGTTAGAAATCGTTCACACAGATGTATGTGGTCCAATGTCAACTAAATCAAGAGGAGGTTATGAATATTTCGTCACTTTTATTGATGACTACTCAAGGTACGGTTATATTTTCCTTATGAAGCATAAATCTGAGACCTTTGAGAAATTCAAAGAATTTAAGGCTCAAACAGAGAATCATAGGGAAAAACATATCAAGTCTCTACGATTCGATCGTGGAGGCGAATACCTCAAATGAGTTTTTGAACTACTTGTTCGATGAAGGATTGCATCCCAAATAATCGCACCTTAACCCTCAACAAAATGGGGTTGCAGAGCGAAGAAACAAAACTCTTTTGGAAATGGTTAGATCTATGATGAGTTATGCGGATCTTCCCAAGTCGCTATGGGGTCATGCCTTGGAAACAAAGTTGCCTACATTCTCGAACTTGGTGCCATCCAAATCGGTTCTCAAAACTCCCAAAAGAATTGTGGACCCAAGCGCTTAAGCCCGGTTTGAGAGACATGAAGATTTGGGGGTGTCCGCCCTACGTGTTGGACAAGGAAGCCGAAAATTGGATTCTCGATCGAAATTAAGGTTGTTTGTGGGATACCCCGGGAACAAAAAGGGTGTATGTTCTATGGTCCCAAGATCAAAAGGTGGTAATAAGCACCCACTTTAGATTTTTGGAAGAAGACTATATGAACAAAAGAAGACCCAGAAGTGAGATTACCTTAAATGAGCTAAGGGGGCTAACCTCGTTGCCAACTGTACAAGATGACATACCAAATGACACACTTACATAACCGGAACCTCGTCGTAGTGGGAGAGTTGTGAAACAGCCCGAGAGATTCATGGGGATAGGAGAGTCCTCGAACTTGATCCCCGGTCAAGACGAAATCGGACCCATGGACATATGACGAGGCAATCCAAGACAAGGATGCGAGTTCTTGTCAAACAAAGAATGAAAGCCAAAATGGGTTCTATGGATCATAACAGAGTGTGGGAGCTAGTCGAATCACTTAATGGGGTCAAACCCATTGGTTGCAAGTGGTGTACAAGAGAAAAAGAGGACCGGATGGGAAGGTGGAAACCTTCAAGGCAAGACTTGTGGCGAAAGGTTATACTCGTAAAAGAAGGGATCGATTATGAGGAAACTTTTTTCGCCTAGCCATGCTCAAGTCCATCCGAATTCTCTTATCGATTCTTCACAAGATCTCGACTTTGAAATCGACAAATGGATGTCAAGACAACTTTCCTTAACTAAGTCTTGATGAAGAGATCTATATGCAACAACCCCAAGGCTTCATTGAAAAAGGCCAAGAACACCTAGTTTGTAAGCTCATGAAGTCCATTTATGGAACTCAAACAGCATCCGAGCTTGGAACCAATGTTTTGATCATGTTATAAAGTCTTATGGGTTTGATCAAAACGAGTTCGAAAGTTTGTGTACAAAAAGCGTGTTTTAATCGCATTGGTATTCTTAGTACTATACGCAGACGACATTCTCGATCATCGAACGGCGATGTAAAGGTGTTATCGATCGTAAGGCATGACTTTCAAAACAGTTTGATATGAAGGACTTTGGGGAAGCCGCACACATCCTTGGGATCAAGATCACTCGAGATCGCAAGAAAAGGATGATAGGCTTGTCGCAAGCTTCATACATAGACAATGTCTTGAAACGATTAAGCATGCAGGATTCCAAGAAAGGCTTCGTACCTTTCAGACATGGAATCCATCTATCCAAGAAAATGTGCCCTAAGACACAAAATGAGATAGATGACATGAAATGCATTCCATATGCTTCGGCTGTCGGAAGCCTTATGTATGCAATCTTTGTATGTCGAGACCGATATCCGCTTTGCCGTTGGCATGGTGGCAAGATATCAAAGTAACCCGGGAAAAGAACATTGACGGCGAAAGCTTAAAAATATTATTCAAGTATCTGAAAAGAACTCGGGATAGAATGTTAATTTATCAGTCAAATAGTCTAATCCCCATCGGCTACATGGACTCGGATTTCCAATCAGACTTAGATTCCAAAAAATCTACCTCCGGTAGTGTGTTTTGCATGGGGAGAGAAGCCATGACATGGAGAAGCATCAAGCAGAAATGCGTCGCAGATTCTACCATGGAAGCCGAATATGTAAAACTGCGGGCAAATGAAAAAGCGGTTTGCTCAAGAACTTCCTAGTGGACTTGAATGTAGTTTCAATTTGCCTAGCGGAATCACTTTGTTTATTGTGACAATGCCGGAGCAGTTGCAAATTCAAGGGAACCAAGAGCCCACAAGGCCAGCAAACACATTGAAAGGAAATATCATCTTATACGAGATATCGTTAAGAGAGGAGATATAGAGGTGGTAAAGATAGCATCAGAAGACAACCTAGCGATCCATTCACAAAGGTGGTCCTCTGAATACATTCGAGAGACATGTGGAAGGAATGGGTGTCAAGACCGCCCAATCTTCTTTGAGTATAAGTGGGAGAAATTATTAGGTTCGTGTGGCGACATTAGATGTCACGTACAGAACTACACGAGACATGTTGTAGTATACTTAAAAGCAAACTTTGAGTATAAGTGGGAGATTGTTGGGATTATAATTTGAAAGTATGCTTTTACTTTGTATAATCAAAACCGAATTTCGGACTTATTTATTTGAAATAAATTGTTTATCATCGATGCTTTAAATATCATCGAATGTTAAATATATTTATTTGCATAACTGCTCAATAAATAGTACGTGTTACATTGTAGTTAATTTAGTGATACCGGATCACGAAAGATTAAATTAATCATCCCTTTGTAACTAAAAGTACACCATTCACGACCTGAGACGGAAATGAACAATCCATCGTGAAAGGTTGAAGTGTAAGGCTCGAGATTGGCTTGTCTTGATCAAGAGATTACACTAGTGCATGACCGATGCATTTGAATAGGACCTACTGAGGAGGACAAATTAAATCGAATCAACAAGAAAGAATTAGACCTCAGTGGTTCGTTATTTCTTAATCTTCGTCCCTTAGATAGGATCACGTGTGGTTGGTAACTATTGCTTTGACTTATCATGGGTAGAGAATCAACGAGATTCAATACTTTTTATCTTGGGCAATATTATTGGTCACATGTGATTGCTAAGATTTAATACGGAGAATTGTGTGCAAGCACGCTTTTTCGATTTGCCCCTTGGGAGGTTCATAAAGCTTTATCATACCAAATCTTGCAAGTGGAACTAGTTTAGGTATGGATAATAATGTTGAACTGTTCCTTAACAAAGGACAAAGGATATTAATTAATGGAAAGTTATTTCAGTGGACTGAAATTAATTAATGGGCTAGATAATCTTAAACACGGGAAATAATAACCGGGAGTCATATTGACTGTAATATGAGTTAAGATGGATAGTGCAATATTAATTATGTAGTGGGATTAATTAATATTTATGGGCTTGAATAATATTGTGGCTCAATATTGATAATTCAAGATCCATTGGAAGGTCTAATCTTAATTCTCCTAAAGTCCCCCTAAGTAACCCAACATAAAGTCCAATAACTGAAAAAGGTGTTTAAAAATAAAATAAATCTTGTTGCATATTTTTCCTATTTTTCGAAAATTATGGATTAAAAGGGGAGAAAGATTTTCTTTGAATTTTGTTATGGAATGAAGATATGTATTCTTGGAATACAAGATTATCTCATTAAAATCAAGAAATCTCCCAATTGGTTATTCATAGAGAGTTTTCGAAAATTTTGAGAAAAAAAAGGGAAAGAAAGATTTTCTTGATTTTCTTGAAAAGATATTATTAAAGATATGTATTTCTTGAAATACAAGAATATCTCATAAATTCAAGAAGATCCAAATCTTGGATTCTTGCCCCTATTTTTCGAAAATACTCCATAACTTGATAAGGTGGAATTTTTGTGGAATATTATAACTATGGGAAAAAAGAATATAGGAGATATATTCAAGATTTCTTGGAGATCAAGAAAAGATTTTCACACATTGTTTTTTCCCCAAATTTTTGACCACCACCCTATCTATAAATAGGGGATGATTCTTTCATTCCCAAGTACAATTCCATGTGCTGGAAAAATTAGTAAATCCACAAAGGTGGTGCAACAAAGTTTATTTTCCTTTTGTTAATTGTTCGCGAGCATCCTACCACCGGATTGTCGAGAAAGGATTAAGGGAATACTTGGGAAGGTTTCTTTGGTGTGTCTAATCAACGAGGTCATTGCCATTCCAAGTGGTACGTTCACGTTAACTCGTAGTAATTCCGCATGCGTAGGATTTACGTGAACTGTTTATATGCATGATTTGTTGTTAAATTATTATTTGAATTAATATAGGATTAATTCATGCTAGTAATAATTATTGGAATTAAATTTGTATTTAAATATTTATCCCGAATAGATCTGTGCAACTTATTCCCCAACAGATGGGTGTCAAGACCGTTGTCAATCTGCTTTGAGTATTAGTGGGAGACATTATTAGGTTCGTGTAGGTGACATTATATGTCACCTATCTACACGAGACATGTTGTAGTATACTTAAAAGAAGACTTTGAGTATAAGTGGGAGATTGTTGGGATTATACTGGAAAGTATGCTTTTACTTTGTATAATCAAACTGAATTTCGGACTTATTTACTGAATTAAATTGTTTATCACTGATGCTGTAAGTATCATCGAATGTTACATATATTCACTGCATAACTGTTCAATAAATAATATGTGTTACATTGTAGTTAATTTAGTGATACCAGATCACAGAAGATTAAATTGACAGTCCCTTGTAACCAAATGTACACCATTCACAACCTAGATGGAAATGAACAATCCATCGTGAAAGGTTGAAGTGTAACGCTCAGATTGGCTTGTCTTGACCAAGAGATTACACTAGTGCATGTCTAGTGCACTGAAGAGGACCTACAGAAGGACAAATTCTTCATAACTGAACTAGGAAGAATTAGACCTCAATGGTTCGTTATTTCTTAATCTTCGTCCCTTAAATAGGATCGCGTGTGGTTAGTAAGTATTGCTTTGACTTATTACGGGTAAAGAATCAACGAGATTCAATACTTTATATCTTGGGCAATATTATTGGTCACATGTGTTGCTAAGACTTAATACGGAGAATCGTGTGCAAGTACGCTTGTTCGATTTGCCCCCTTGGGAGGTTCATAAGCTTTATCATACCAAATCTTGCAAGTGGAACTAGTTTCCGGTATGAGTAATAATGTTGAACCGTTCCTTTACCAAGGATAAAAAGATATTAATTAATGGAAAACTATTTCAGTGGCTTGAATTAATTAATGGGCTAGATAATCTTAAACACGGGAAATAATAACCGGGAGCCATATTGACTATAATATGGGTTAAGATGGATAGTACAATATTAATTATGTAGTGAGATTAATTAATATTTATGGGCTTGAATAATATTGTGGCTCAATATTGATAATTCAAGATCCATTGGAGGTCCAATCTTAATTCTCCTAAAGGCCCCCCAAGTAGCCCAACATAAAGTTCAATAACTGGAAAAGGTGTTAAAAATAAAATAAATTTTGTTGCTTATTTTTTCCTATCTTTTTCGAAAATTATGAATAAAAGGGGAGAAAGATTTTCTTTGAATTTTGTTATGGAATGAAGATGTGTATTCTTGCAATACAAGATTATCTCATTAAATTCAAGAAATCTCCCACTTGGTTATTCATATGAAAATTTCAAAAATTTTTGATAATTAAGGGAAAGAAAGATTTTCTTGATTTTCTTGAAAAGATAATATGGAAGATATGTATTTCTTGAAATACAAGTATATCTCATAAATTCAAGAAGATCCAAATCTTGGATTCTTGTCTCTTGATTTTCGAAAATATTGCCATAACAAGATGAGGTGGGATTTTTGTGGAATATTTTAATTATGGAGAAAAGAATATAGGAGATATATTCAAGATTTCTTGGAGATCAAGAAAAGATTTTTCCACATTGGTTTTTCCTCAAAATTTCGACCACCACCCCATCTATAAATAGGGGATGATTCTTTCATTCTCAATGTACAATTCCATGTGCTGAAAAAATTAGTAAATTCACAAAAGTGGTGCAACAAAGTTTATTTTTCCTTTTGTTAATTGTTCGCGAGTATCCTTCCACCGGATTGTCGAGCAAGGACTAGGGAATACTTGGGAAGGTTTTTTGGTGTGTTTTCATCAAGGGAGACCATTTACATTCCAAGAGGTACGTTCACATAAACTCGTAGTAATTCCGCATGCGTAGGTTTTAAGTGAACTGTTTATATGCATGATTTGTTGTTGAATTATTAATATAGGATTAATTCATGCTAGTAATAATTGTTAGAATTAAATTTATATTTAAATATTCATCCCGAATAGATCCAAGCAATTAATTCCCCAACAATTATTACGTATCCTATTTTTTGCATGAAACCGTTACATACTATTTTTTTAATTCAATTTTATATACCTACTACGAGAAGTTAATACCGGAATACCAATGAAAGGGCATCTCTGAACTGACTAACCTAAAAATGCTCCACGTCAAAAATATGCCAGAGAGGTTTTTGGCACAGGTACTTTGACATTCAAGTCAAAATACCGGAAATGAAATCTCTTTTCTTAGAGAATAATAGTCAATAAATATAAGGCTTGTACGGATGGATGAATTTGAAATTTATGAATTTCACACACAAATTAATCATTACTCTCTCCACTTCAGTTAAATGAATTTATAAATATTTAGATTTGAATCTAGTTTAAAAGGAAAGGATTTCTAATCCTCATTAAAATCATGTTATTTGAAATACCCTCATCTCTACCCCTTCCCTCTCTCCTCCCTTTCACTCTCTTCCCTTCTCTCCCATCTTTTGACAATTTATGATTTGAAATATATATATTTTTATATTTATTATTTTTCAAATTCAACCTATATTCAAAGGGAGCCGGAGTATAAGATTCCAATTTTCAAGGATGCCATATAAATACATCCTGGTGATGGCCAAAGCTCTAGGGGTACATCCATAAATAAAAATCGACCCTAGAGCTTTAGATATTTAAATATAGGCAAAAACTTGTATGCAATATTGTATACAAGTAATATGTGTAATTGAACCTATTTTTTTTTTTTCGCCGTCAGCGGAGCGGGATTAGGGCAGATTGTAGGTGGGCCAATGAGCTTCTTCATCTTCTTCCATCGTGCGTGCAGCCGAACACAATCATATTTCCTCTTCTTCCTCTTCTCTTCTGGCGGATCTCACGGGCTTTCTTCTTCCTCGTTCGTGCCCTAATTTTCTTTTTCATTCCGACCATTGGATGAAATAAGGTTGTTCAATTTGAATTCTGGTGTGGATTCTGCGAGAAGAAGAGAGAATATATGTGTGGTGTTTGGATTACCCCTCAACACAAAATGTGTGATGAAATTCAGATCCTTCTGCACTATTTTCACGTTGTTCTGTAAATCTGTAATTTTGGACTGAAGATTTTTTTCGCATTTGTACTGATTTTTGTTCATGTAGTAACACTCTTTTGCTCATGTGGAAAAACTCTTTTTGTTCATGTGGTAACACATCAAGTTGTTCTTTAAATCTGTAATTTTGGACTGGGGATTTCTTTTCGCGCTTGTACTGATTTTATTCATGTGGTAACACGTTTTTCTTCATATGGTAACACTTTTTGTTCATGTAGTAACACATATTTTTTTAATAATATGTAACATTGTTCATATATCGTCGTAATACTATGTGAATACTCATGTGTTACCATATGAACAATAATGTGTTACCTTGTGACCCATGTTACCTTATGAATATTTATGTGTTACAATATGTTTTATTACGTGTTACGTAAGATATGAAGTTTTTTCAATATAACAATGTAGTAACACTTATACATAGATGTAGTAACACACAAAAATTTGACAAAAAATAAATAAATTAATTAAGTGTTCAGTAGGAATCGAATCTGCGACCAAATTCATTAACAACAAAACTAAACCACTAGACTACAACACATATTTAATAAAGATATCCTTCTATAAATACATATACACCTGCGCCAACCTGAAGCCCACTGCCCACGCCCACGCCCACGCCCGACCCGTCCGCGCGTGCTGACCCACAAAATTTGGATCATTTTTGTTTTATTTATGTTGTATTGCACATAACACTAGTGTGCAATATTTCACACAAGACCTTCTCTTAAATATATGTCTGTCGTTTGGATCTATAATTTTATATTCAGGTGGGGTTTGCAAAACTTATCATTTAAAAAAAATGATTAAAATTGATAATTATGAAAAAATTGATTAATAGTAGAAATTGATAGTAATTGTAAAAGAATTAAAATAAAATTTGATAATATTTGAAAAAAAAATTAATAATACTTAAAAAATGCTCACAAGCTGCCAAGACATCTCCTTTCAACTTTTTTTTAAAAGTAATTAATTACAACAGTTCCCTAAGATAATCAATTACAAATAATTCATTCTACCACCGAGTATGACAACATCATTTCATCTCGCTGTAGACCGGAACCGTAATCACCACAAGAGGGGGACCACCCGAAACTGCAACTCGGAACCGCAACCGCACAAGAGGGGGACCACCACCCCACAAGAGGGAATAAATATTTCATCTCCGTGTCTTGAACCCGGAATCTCAGGGTCTTAGGTAGTGGAGCTCTAACCACTTGAGCTATCAACACTTGACACCCCCTTTTTCAACTTTTAGCTTATAACTTTTGAGAGCTTATTTAATTAAAAAAAAAACACTCTAAATTGCTTATGCACACAATTCTAAGTGACTATAATCACTTATAATTTCTTGCAAACACTCCTTCAATCTAATTAAACAACTTAAACATTTTAAAATATACTCCCTCCGTCCACTAAAATTGTGCTCATTTCGTTGTACGGAAAGGTAAATTAAGTCCATTTATGAATAACATAATTGATTATGAGTAAAGTATAATGATAACTTGAGTAATTAAGTGATTGTTGGACGATGAAGATACAAAAAATTGTGTCCATAAACGTATTTAATTTACCTTTCCGTACAACATGTCAAAATGAAATGAGCACAGTTTTGGTGGACGGAGGGAGTATCACTCATATTGATCTAAAGATGATAGAAACATCATCAATTTATTTATCACAAACTCTCCTGTGAAACTTGTTCTTATTATAAAATTGATATCATTACATTTATAAATAAAACCATTACTTTTATAAACTAATACTCATAGCATTTAATGTAATGATATTAGTTTATAAGTATAGTGATATCAGTTGATAAGTGATGTGGTATTATTAATTTGTAAGTATAATGGTATAAATTCCATATTATGTAAAAAAAAATTAAACCATCTAATTTATTTACTTCATCCTAAAAAAAAAGTGCTAAATCTCTATTTTAAAATTTACCTAATCTCAATAACTCTAATATTAAACTTAATCTTAACCGTACATCTAGAGTTTTTTTTTTTTTTAAAAAACTAATCTCAACCCTACATCTTAATTTTTTATTTCTATAAATTTAAATTTTATAAATTCGGTGTTATATTTGGTCACTTTTGATCGTGGGTTAAAATTAGCTGAGAAGGTATTATACTCTAATGCACGGATTCTCCAAAAAATACTAAAATGCAATATCGGATATACGCAGCGCGGAAAGGTGGTGCGATTCAAGGATTCATTCGACCGCACCCTGTGCCACGTGGTGAATTTTGAAAAAAAAAAAGGGATACGCGCACCGGGTGCGTTTGGGTGCCAATACGGTGCGTCTTGGGTGCGTCTGGGGTCATTTTTAAAAAAAAAAATAGAAAAAATTTAAAATTTAAAATAAGAAAGCTTAATTACCTTATTAACCCACAAAACTTAAAATAAGAAAAAAAAACTTTTAATAGAAAATATTAATTATTTTACTTACCTTTTCAACCCAAAGTCACTAACAGAAGATGTGACTTGTTTTAAATTTTTAATTGGATGCTTATATGTTGGATTGATGATGATATATGAATTGTTAATTTTATATATTTTACAGGTATTATATATAATAAAATAATAAATAAGTAGACGTATCCTTGCCGAATCGCACCCTGAATTTTTAAAAAAATTGTATCCCCGTATCCGTATCGCGTCGCCCCCGCACCACTCACCCACACCCATGCAACACAGGTATTATATGACCCATGTTCATCCCGTTTTCTACTATTACTATTCTTCTCCTTTCAACTTTTTTTTAAACGTAATTAATTACAATAGTTCCCTAAGATAATCAATTACAAATAATTCATTCTACCACCGGGTATGACAACATCATTTCATCTCGTTGTAGACCGGAATCGTAATCACCACAAGAGGGGGTCCACCCGAAACTGCAACTCGGAACCGCAACCGCACAAGAGGGGGACCACCACCCCACAAGAGGGAATAAATATTTCATCTCCGTGTCTTGAACCCGGAATCTCAGGGTCTCAGGTAGTGGAGCTCTAACCACTTGAGCTATCAACACTTGACACCCCCTTTTTCAACTTTTAGCTTATAACTTTTGAGAGCTTATTTAATTAAAAAAAAACACTCTAAATTGCTTATGCACACAATTCTAAATGACTATAATCACTTATAATTTCTTGCAAACACTCCTTCAATCTAATTAAACAACTTAAACATTTTAAAATATAATCCCTCCGTCCACTAAAACTGTGCTCATTTCGTTGTACGGAAAGGTAAATTAAGTCCATTTATGAATAACATAATTGATTATGAGTAAAGTATAATGATAACTTGAGTAATTAAGTGATTGTTGGACGATGAAGATACAAAAAATTGTGTCCATAAACGTATTTAATTTACCTTTCCGTATAACATGTCAAAATGAAATGAGCACAGTTTTTGTGGACGGAGGGAGTATCACTCATATTGATCTAAAGATGATAGCAACATCATCAATTTATTTATCACAAACTCTCCTGTGAAACTTGTTCTTATTATAAAATTGATATCATTACATTTATAAATAAAACCATTACTTTTATAAACTAATACTCATAGCATTTAATGTAATGATATTAGTTTATAAGTATAGTGATATCAGTTGATAAGTGATGTGGTATTATTAATTTGTAAGTATAATGGTATAAATTCCATATTATGTAAAAAAAATTTAAACCATCTAATTTATTTACTTCATCCTAAAAAAAATGTGCTAAATCTCTATTTTAAAATTTACCTAATCTCAATAACTCTAATATTAAACTTAATCTTAACCGTACATCTAGAGTGTTTTTTGTTTGTTTAAAAAACTAATCTCAACCCTACATCTTAATTTTTTATTTCTATAAATTTAAATTTTATAAATTCGGTGTTATATTTGGTCACTTTTGATCGTGGGTTAAAATTAGCTGAGAAGGTATTATACTCTAATGCACGATTCTCCAAAAAATACTAAAATGCAAAGATTTCGATCTGGTCTGGCCTTGCAAAGTTGGTCGCGATTCATGTGGGATTCGCACCCTGGTCATACGCCACGTTTGCTAATTTTGAAAAAAAAAGGGATACGCCAAGACCTTGGTGCGTTTAAAAGCTAATCCGGTGCGTCTTGGAAAGGCGTCTGGGGTCATTTTTGAAAAAAAAAATATGAAAAAAATTTAAAATTTAAAATAAGAAAGCTTAATTACCTTATTAACCCACAAAACTTAAAATAAGAAAAAAAAACTTTTAATTGAAAATATTAATTATTTTACTTACCTTTTCAACCCAAAGTCACGAACAGAAGATGTGACTTGTTTATAATTTTTAATTGGATTGAAAACTTTATTATGCTTATATGTTGGATTGATGATGATATATGAATTGTTATTTTTATATATTTTACAGGTATTATATATAATAAAATAATAAATAAGTAGACGTATCCTTGCCGAATCGCACCCTGAATTTTTAAAAAATTTGTATCCCCGTATCCGTATCGCGTCTTCCCCGCACCACTCACCCACACCCATGCAACACAGGTATTATATGACTCATGTTCATCCCGTTTTCTACTATTACTATTGTTTGTAAGAATCAACATTTTATATTTTTTTAAAAATAATAATAGTAATGTACAGTAAAAATGATACATATAATACTTTGCCAAATTAACTTGAAAAGTTATACATATATGTTAATAGAGATTGATCTTAATTTATTAATTGTCTATCCGTAACACTCTAGTGAATCTTATGTAACTTTAAAGCTCATTGTTATGGTAATAACACCAGGGCAGCATGTGAATCATGTCAAAATTTGAAAAAAATATCAATGTGAAAACTTTAATAGTTACAATTAAATCTAATTCATAAATATTTTTTAAAGAATTAAAAAAGATGAATGAAGATAAAATATTTGGAAAAAAAAATATCAAACTCAAAATTTTAAGATATCATGAGATTAGGTTCACTGAATATAATCTCATTATGAATTAATATAAATTTCATAATATTTATATATTTTTATTGTAATTATTTTGAAAAAAATATAATTAGTTGCAAAAGAACTACTAACATGGAAAGTAATGACATGTAAAGTATAAAAATAATTTTGGTAATACTGAAGTAATGATATTGTAATTTTCGGTAACATCTCTATAAAAATAATTTTGGTAAAAATGTATATATCTTATAAAAATTATATCATCAAAAAAAAAAAAATTGTATATTTTTAATGATTTAGTATAAAGATGGATTAAAATTGTTACATAATTCGATATTTTTAACTGAAAGTAATCATAATCCCGTATATTAAATAACGTAAAAATCTTAAAATATATCTCTCATATTGTTTTGAAGATGATATAACAGCAGCAACATCAATTTATTTATATAGAACTTTTTAAAATCATCTAATTTATTTATACAATCATTTTTAAAAATTGTGATAACACTCTTTCTTATACATTATTAGTTCAGTACCCGCGTATTACGCGGTTCTTTAATTAAATTTTTTTTATTCATAATATATAATATATTTAATAATAAAAAATATAATTATGCGTATAAATGCACTAAACATGAATTAATAATTGTTTATGATGTATATTAGTATACTTGCTTAATTAAACAGTTATTGTAATAAAATTATTGTGTCAAATTCTACCTATTCTGCAATTAATTCACGAATTCCTAACTTAAATTTGAGTTTATTTTTTTCTTTCTTCAAACTTAAAAAATCGAGAATTGAACAAGAAAGAGTTTGCAAATCAGTTGTAGAATGGGTGGGGAAAAAATATTGTGCTAAGTATATAAAAACTAACGAAAATATCTTCTTAAAAATCACGTGTGGTGCACATGTATAAAATCGGGATTGGCTTGAAAAATTAATTCGGTGGTTTAAATATAATAAAATAATAGTTTGTATAGTTTAGTGCAACAAAAAATAGTTAGGTGGTTTAGACACAATTTTAATGATAATTTAGTGGGTTTAGTGCAATTAGGCAAAAATATGATGTAAGAGGTGCAAGGTTCAAACCTTAGTTATTACATTTTTTTAAAATTAAACTACACATTAAAATGCCACATATTACCTACAAACCAATAGAAAAATGATACATCAATATAATAAATATGATAATTCATCCAAATTAACCTCAAAATGACACATCATCCAAATTAACCACAAGATGACACATCATCAAAATAAACTCTCTATTAGTAATATAGGGAATAATATAATATATAATAATATATTTAATAATAAAAAATATAATTATGTGCATAAATGCACTAAATATGAATTAATAATTGTTTATGATGTATATTAGTATACTTGCTTAAACATTTATTGAAATAAAATTATTGTGTCAAATTCTACCTATTATGCAATTGATTCGTGAATTCCTAACTTACATTTGAGTTTTTTTTCTTTCTTCAAACTTAAAAAATCGAGGGATGAGGAAGAAAGAATTTGCAAATCAGTTGTAGAATGGGTGGGGAAAAAATATTGTGCTTAGTATATAAAAACTAACGAAAATGTTTTTTTTTTTTAAAATAGTGTGGTGCACATGTATGAAATCAGGATAAAAATGAGCTTGAAAAATTAGTTCGGCGGTATAAATGTAATAAAATAATAGTTTGTATAGTTTAGTGCAATAAAAAATAGTTAGGTGGTTTAAGTACAATTTCAGTGATAGTTTAGTGGGTTTAGTGTAATTAGGCATAAATATGATGTAAGAGGTGCAAGGTTCAAACCTTAGTTATTGCAAAAATTTTAATTAAACTACACATTAAAATGTCACATGGATGCCACATATTTCCTACAAACCAATAGAAAAAAATGACATATCAATATAATAAAATATGATAATTTAACCAAATTAACCTCAAAATGACATATCATCCAAATTAACCACAAGATGACACATCATCAAAATGAGCTCTCTATTAGTAATATATAGGGTATATGGTATATGGGATAATATATAATATATTTAATAATAAAAATATATAATTATGTGCACAAATGCACTAAACATGAATTAATAATTGTTTATGATGTATATTAGTATACTTGCTTAAACAATTATTGGAATAAAATTATTGTGTGAAATTCTACCTATTCTGCAATTGATTCACGAATTCCTAATTTAAAATTGAATTTTTTTTTCTTTCTTCAGACTTAAAAAATCGAGAATTAAGGAAGAAAGAGTTTGCAAATCAGTTGTAGAATGGGTGGGGAAAAATATTGTGCTTAGTATATAAAAACTAATGAAAATATCTTTTTAAAAATCACGTGTTGTGCATATGTATAAAATCGGAATAAAAATTGGCTTGAAAAATTAGTTCGGTGGTTTAAATGTAACAAAATAATAATTTGTATAGTTTAGTGCAACAAAAAATAGTTAGGTGGTTTACGTACAATTTCAGTGATAGTTAGTGAGTTTAGTGCAATTAGACATATATATGATATAAGAGGTGCAAGGTTCAAACCTTAGTTATTGCAATATTTTTAATTAAACTACATATTAAAATGCCACATATTACCTACAAACTAATAGAAAAATGACACATCAATATAATAAAATATGATAATTTATCCAAATTAACCTCAAAATGACACATCATCCAAATTAACCACAAGATGATACATCATATAAATGAACTCTCTATTAGTAATATATAGGGGATTCAATGAACATTGAATAGAAGATCTTAAATTAATGCATACAATTTTTGTCCCTTCCATAGAATTTCTTACAACATAAATCAAAATCATCTTTAATATTTATCTATAAATATGCTTCTAACAATTTCAATTATACTACTATAATTTATAGGCAAAGTATATACTGAACAAGTTTCACATAAAAATCTGTAAAATTATTTAAAGAGTTTGACTTATATTATTAAAGGGTATTAGTTATGATAATTGAAGGTGTGACTTTTTACTATAAAAGATATTATTCATAATGCTGAAATGTCTGACTTATATTACAACAGGGGTATTAGTAGTGATAATTGAATGGTGTGATTTATATTATAAAATAATATTAATCGTGATAATTGAAGGGACTTGTCTGTAAAAAAAAAATTCAGGTTTCATAGTGAACAAATTTCACAATATACCAATATTAATTTATAAGTTCATCACAATCTAATATTCAGAATATTATTTCAATTTTATTTATATTTGATAAAATTAAATATATTAACTTAAAATTAAAATATGCTTTTTTCATTAGTAAGTAATAAAATACTAGTATTAGTTAATTAATAATTAATAGCTCTCGTCACAAATCTCCTTTCTGAGATTGGGTCGTAAAATATCCGGTCCAATAAGCGGTTGATTAGGCTTTTATTGGCCCAACATAAAAGCCCAAACAGCACATTCCCCTGCAACTGCTCATAGAACCCGTCATCATTATAGGCACACGTTATAAAAACAAAGTCCTCCATAACTCACAAATAAAAACTACCATTTCATTTCCCCAATTTTTCTCTACGCACACAAGTTAGATTTCCACTTTGATTTCTTCAAAGCGAGATTTCCACTTTGATTTCCAATTTCTGTATTGAGTTCTTCACAATGGGAGAGGTAACCGAATCATCCACTCTTCCTTGAGCAGTGAGTTTTTATGTTCTGTGATTTTAATTTTTGATTTGTAACTGATTTGCTCGGGATAAATGTTGCAGAAGAACAGGAGAAATAGTGGAGAGCAGCAAAAGGATGGAGCAGAGAACAGGAAAAAGGAGAGTGGTGGAGGCAAGAGCAGTAACATCACGGTGGTTTTAAAATCCGATTTGCATTGTGAAGGATGCGTTTCAAAAGTTTTAAAGTGCTTCCGTTCCTTTGATGGTAAAAATTAAAATCGATTCTCTGTTCAATGTTCGTTTAAATATATGCAGATTTATTATTTGTTGATGTTGATTGTTGTTTGGATAGGTGTGGAAACTGCCGATATTGGCGGCGAACAGAAAATTACGGTGGTGGGGAAAGTGGATCCAGCTAAGCTCCGGGAAAGAGTGGAGCAAAAAACGCACAAAAAAGTTGAGCTGATTTCTCCGCAACCTAAAAAGGATAACAACAACTCAGAGAAAGCTAAAGGCAAGGAAAACAATGGCGGCGAAAATGCGAAACAAGAGAAGACGAAAGATAACAATGACAAAAATTCAAAGAAAAAATCCGAGGAGAAAAAACCCAAGGAAAAGGAGGTAGTTCTATTTTATTTAATATATCCGTCCACGGTCCACTTTCTTCTCTTCCTTTCTCCTACGGCAAAATTGCCCTGTTTCTTATCTTGCGCTGTATTTATGGTGTTGCGTTTGCATGAATGGCTGATTCTGATGAAATCTGAGAAAGCCTGACGCGTTTTTGTCATTTACTCTGCACAACCAGCGCACGTTATTTTTATTGCCGAGTTGGAAGGGTGCTTTTTTGGTCATTCTCAGTCTCTGTGCTGTAGAAGCAAGGCCGGCTCATGTTAGCGCCGAGCAGTTATGATTAGCATTTGGTGATCTGCGGTTTTTTAATTCTGAATTTTTACGTTTGTTTCCAATAAAATTATGCTAACTTCCACGCAGATCGAGCGCATATTAGCAAAACATGCTTCTATATCTCATCAGATTTCATCCAAATTTGATATTAATGATGATAATTATGATAAGGATTACAAATTTACAATCACATTTATGGTTTTTTTCAGCCACCAGTCACGACGGCGATACTGAAGGTGCATTTACACTGCGAGGGCTGCACACAGAAAATCCACAAAATCATGACCAAAACGAAGGGTGAGATTTACTCAATTAAATAAACTCCTCAATTTTCCGGCGAAAAAATTGCATCTAACGGAATTTTCAGGTTACCGGGATGTGAAAATCGACAAGCAAAGGAGCTCGTGACGGTGACCGGCGCTATTGATATGAAAGCCTTGGCGGAGGTGTTGAAGAAGCATCTAAAGAGAGAGGTGCAAATCATGCCGCCGAAGAAGGATTCCGAGAAGAAAGAGAACGCCGGCGGCGGTGAAAAGGGGAAGAATGACGGCGGCGAAAAGGGGAAGAACGACGGCGGTGAAAAGGGGAAGAACGGCGGAGACAAGGGGAAGAATGGCGGTGCTGGTGGTGGCGGCGGCGTAAAGATGGACAGGAGAGTGCAGTTTCAAGTCGGGTATCCATACCCGACTGTTTACGAAGCGGGTATTGGCGTTGATCAGTTTCACTACCCGTATGAATTCGGATCCTACCATACGGTCCATGCTCCACAGTTTTTCAGCGATGAGAATCCTAATGCCTGCAGTGTTATGTGAGTTTGATGTGCAGAAAAAGTTGGAGGTGGGTAGTTACGTCTTTTAACTCGATAAATAAATTTAGTTGATTTTTATTTTTGTCGTTATTGACTTAGAAAAATGATTTGTAGCACACCTGATGAATGTTGTTGTTGATGGGTTAATGTAGTGCAAGTCAATGCAATTAAGAAAATTTTAATTTTCGGTATATATATTAGAAAATCACTTCTACATGTTAGTTGAATCAATGGAGTATTATTTTTGGAGTGAGGTATGTTTAGAGTAAGTTGATCTTATCCCACATAAAAAAATCCGATAATACTCAAATTTAATTCCAATGGCAAAGGTGAAATAGGAATATATCCATCCATCAAATGGAAACACGAGCAATTTTGGATAGTCTGTGTTAATGAAACAATTCCGTATAGATAAATAGATAAAAAATACAAATATAAATGAGTAAAATATACTCCCCCGTCCTGCTATGTTTGTCCCATTTCTTTTGGTTGAATAATTTAAAGAATAATATTAAAATAATAGATAGTGAGTTTTTATAGTATTTAATGCATGAAAAGTGAAGATACGTGGGATAGTTGGGATGAAAAGTAAGGTGAATAATATTAAAATAATAGGTAGTGGAGTGTTATTTTTTTTTTTTTATGGATTGAGACAAACATAGCGGGACGCCCATAAAAAGAAAATGAGACAAATATATTAGAACGGAGGGAGTACATTATTACAATGCGTCTAATTTGTAATTTGAAAAACAAGTTGTGTTGATCCCAACTAATGACTAGTTAGTGTTGAGCATTCTGGTACCAATGAAAGTTTCCTGAAGAAGCTTTTTTAAGCTTTTTTATTTTTAATTATCATTAGTTTCTTTTCTGATGATTTCTGAAAAGCATGCATTTGAGTTATGTACTATGAACTTTTGGGTTGCAAAGGACTGTGTCTGCTGGCCCCCACTGCTCAATTGTAAATGCAATTGCAGATACGTCCTTCTAGTATTTATTGCTCCAGTCCTCATCCTAAGCCTCCTATTCTAATTTGTATACACTGTTAAATTTATATGGTCTCACGTCTTCACTAGCCAGTAGCCACTAGGGACGGTCCTTCTCTACCACTCCACAACAATTTTTGTCCCGTTTGATTCGCGAGATAGATCGAAATTAGCGGTCTAATTCAAAATAATCGACTGTTTGATTCATTGAATGTTGGGCCTAAGAGACATTTTAAGTTTGGATACAAAAATATGTTTAATCTATATTGAGGGATAAGTCTATCCCTTTTGGAATATGAGATAAAATCTTTCCAATACAATATTACAATAGTGTCATCTTATTTGTATTTAAAATGACCAAATATATTCTATGTGAAAAGTATTTATAACATTTAAATAGGTATTTCATCAACTCCCTCAATCCGAACACAATTATAATTTTTCAGTATATGATTAAAAGATACAATCCTACAATTCAAACATATATCTTAATTCAAATAATCCAGTTCAATCAATCAAATTTTACTTAATCCTACTCAATTTTATTATAACTAATCAATCCAGCCATGTGAAGCAGAAGAGACCATAGTATGCAAAACGTGTGTTAAATAATTTATATTTTACATCTTTTTTAACAACACCATCTACATCTTTTTAGCTTGGTTAAAATGAAAGAAAAAAGCTATAATTTCTGGTTTACTCTTTCGTAATTGAAGAGATACATATATTGTCAAGTATGACCTGATTTTGGTATAATGAATTTGTTGAGATATTTTAGTTTTGATGAATTATGCCAAAACATTATTAACTTGTGTTTTTGAAGTTAATCTACAGATAACAAGTTAAGGGGGAACGAGAGAACAAATTGAAGGAGAACTCACGAAATCAGAAGAAGATGATCGAGATCAGACGAGGCTGCAGACGAGACTGATCGAGATCAGATGAGTTAGATGAGTTCCGGAGTTAATGATGAGCCGCGGCAAAATCGAAGAAGAGAAAAGCTAAAAGCCAAAAAAAAGAAGAAGGTTGCGGTCGGAAGAGGAAGCGGAAGAGACCGATCAAGATCGGGCGTGATCGAGATCGATATGAAGAGGAAAGCGATGAGACCGACGAGATCGACGTGATCGAGATCGATATGATAAACCGATATGCTAACCTGGCGTAATCGACTGATGCTATCCCGATATGTTGATCTTAAAAGTGTTGATCGACGGTTGAGCCGATCGATCAGAAAGGAAGAAATCGATAGCTCGAAATAATGTGACTGAGGGGTCGAATGTCCGGATTGAAAGAGTTGAACTCAAGAAGCCCGAAAGTGTCGAGATGTCCGGACGATAAGGTCCGCCAAGAGAGAGTCAGTCAAGAAACCTGAAGGCTCAGATAAACTGAAGGCTCAGATGCTCAGATAACCTGAAGGCTCAGATAACCTGAAGGCTCAGATGCTCAGATAACCTGAAGGCTCAGATAGAACTGAAGATCCTGAGACTCAGAAGATCCTGAAGAATATAAATAAGAATCAAATGACGTGGACCAATGAGAGGAAGACAACAAGCCTGAAAAAGCTGCAAAAAGCTACAGAATAGTATGGATTTGAATGTGATTATCTCCAACGGTAACATTCAAATCCACACTATAAATACAAGTTCTTCGTTCATTATTAAGTGTGGAGAATGTGGAAATGTGTGGAGAATGTGGAAAAATATGCTACAGAGCCAAGAGCCACATACACAGAGCATTCCCACCATAGAACACAGAGCTAAAAATACACGCATATATTCAAGAGTGTTCTACCCTAGATCTAACACAAATGTAATATCCTAAGTTTAGAGAGATTTTCCCATCCTTAGCATCGAGGCTAAACAAATATAAGGGAAAATCTCAACCTAGTTGGAAACCAAACAAATCTTTACCCAAACCCAAAAGTTAGGTTAAGTTTGTTCTGCAAAATTCCAGACTAGGGATTCTAGTTTCGATTTTTCTGGGATTGGTTGAGTGTGAACTCGGTAAACATCTATAGGCGATCCCGTGAGGGTGATAAGTCTTGTTTGAATGTGAACTCGGTAAACATCTGTTGGGTGTTGGACTAACACGTTAAACTAAGTCCAATCGGTTAAGTTGGTTAAGTTGGTGCCCCTTGTGAAAGGGAAGAGTGGATGTAGGATGAGTTTCGTCTGAACCACTATAAAATCGTGTGTTTTTCACTGTTTTATGTTCTTACTTGCCATATACATTTGATTATAAACAAAACAACACACATGAACTTAAAACACAAAAATTAGAATCACTTTGCCCTCACCCCTGTTTTATGTGCATTACACAAGTCTTCCGCGCATGGGATTTCCACATAATTCGGGACCAACAGAATTGTGGAGGAACAGACCTTTTTCTTTTTTTATAAACTCATATTCTGTTCATGAACTTGTTTTTAAACTTGGGCAAGACACTGCTCTTAGGCCCCGATTGGTAGCCCTACAAAAATTGTAGAAATAATTGTCTCATGACTATTTTAATGAGGAGAAATACTATAAAATTGATTGGCATGAACTATTAAAAAGAGTGTGTAAAAAATTATATGTTGATTGATAGATTGTATTAATAGTGAATAAAATAAAATAAAATAAAATAAAAAAAAAAATTAAAACATTAACAAATTACTAATTTATCCTCATCCTCAACAACACACCATCGTCATCATCTTCAACATCATGAACAAAATTACAGCAAGAACAAAAATTACTATAACAAAATTCCTAATTGCTCATCCAATTAACCAAAATTGCACATCTATTTCCCAACAAGAAACCAACAAAATTAAAGAAACCCAAAAAACCCAAAGCAAAATTGAAGAAATCAAAGCAAAATTGAGAAATCAAACCAACATAGGGATCCTCACGAAAGAAATTGGTCATCTGCTTACTGCACTTCTCTCTTTCTCTAATGCATTCTTAAAGAGGCATTTAATTTAATACCTTGGGAGCCTCAGCAGAACACCCACATCGCTAGATTGGGGTGAATTTTCGTTTCTTAATCCACCACTGCTGGGCAATTCTTAGTCTTCTCTCCAACGTTAACATCATTAAAGCAACAAAACTGATCTGCTTTCTTTGCTGAAGAAGATTGGTTAAAAGGGGATAAGAAAGAAAGAATATGCCCAACAATAAAACTGATTTACTAATTTGCTAAAGAAGATTTACTTTCTCCAGCGGTTTTGTAATCGTCTCTCTCCTGAGAAAGAAAGGCAGGCATGCGGCGGCGGTATGGTGACGGCGGCGGTGTTTGGGGGTGAGGAGAAGGCTGATGAAGGGAAGAAGGGAATTTGGAATGGAATGGAGGTTGAATTTGGAATAAATATTAATGTTCAAGTCTCTTTAATTTAATACCATGTCCGAGAATGTATTATTTTTATAGAAGTGAACAGTGTTTGGTGGTATAAACAATAGCGGGTCAGCCTATAGGTACTGGGTCGCCGGGATTTTAACAGATGCTACCAATTAGTTTTTTATTTTAGTAAGGAAGGTCTTTTAGGGGTTATTAAATACTACCAATCGGGGCCTTAACCTAGTAATTATAGGTTGGGTACTACATCCTGAGCTAAATAATTAATCATTTGAAATAATTAGATAAAGAATCGTAATAGTTTATTAATATATATTCATATAATCAACATATGTTATAATGTTAAAAATATGTAGTAGAATAGAAAAACAATTTCAGCTGCCGTAAGAATTCTACTGTCACAAATACGATCATTTTCTAATTACTAAAATGATTTTGACTGGAGCCATTCATAAACTGAATTATCTTGTGCTTTCATAATTGACCAAGATATACATCACTCAAATCAATATGATAGAGGCCATTTGCTTTATATGACTGATGAATTGATTAGCTATGATACAATTGAGTAGGATTGGATAAAAATTTAAATTAAAATATACGTTTGGATGGTAAGATTATATATTTTAATTATGTATTGAAAAATTAATATTCTTATTTAAATTGAGAGAATATATAAGATATTAAAATGTCATAAATATCTCCACATGAAATAAATTTAGTCATTTTAAATACAAATACAAGTATAAACATTGTAATATTATATTTATGACATACTTTATTCCACCTTTCACATGAGATATGTTCATCCTTCAATATAATATAGAGATTAAAAATTTTTTATACAAAAAAAAAAAAGTATCATGGGCTCTAATCTAGCAAACCAAACAACCGAGTACTCGATATTAAACCGCTAATCCCCATTTATCCGGCGAACCAAACGAGGCTAAGTATCTCATTTTTACTGACAACAAAGCTCTCTAGTAAATGCATCTACATATAATTAATCCCCTAGTCCCTTATTTTTCTTAAAAAGTATAAAGGAAAGAAACACTGAATCAACATGAGATTCAAAATTGTAAGATCAAAGACGACCAAAATTCTAACTTTTTTTCATTCCCAGACATGATCAACTAAAATAGTAGAGCAAAGGGACCCATTTCTGACGTTTTTTAGTGAGGATGATGATACCACCAACTGAATTAACCCCCTTTTCCCACGTTCATCAAGAGTTAAAGACGTGTTTATATTAATGCCCATCGTATTTTGTGATAATATGCATGCAATGCGATGTGAGGCCCCCACACCTCACGTGGCACAAATAAAATTATAAAAAGTCACATTTCTCTCTTTATTTCTCTAAACTAATTTCTCTTCAAATGTGTGAATTTTGGGAGTCGGGGAGTTTGTAGTATATACCCCAAAATAGGATAACATTGTAAGGCAAACGCCAAAAAATATATTCCCAGTACCATTTTCACATGACTATGTTTCAACTTCAAAAGTTCTTTGATTCAGAGCATTTCTTTTTTTTTTTTACATTTTTTCTGCATATATCATAAAATGCAAGGAGAATAATCAGCTATTTTATCGCAAAACTCTTTGTTGGCCAATTTACAGTCACATTGTTGTTAAAAAAAAAGCAAAAATAAAGATTGTTCAACCAAAAGCACAGATAAAAGAAAGACGGTGAAAAAGTGAAAGAGTTATTAACATGATTTATGCATTATTGGAGAAAAGAGATTGAAAAAGGGACAACTATTGAGGGAAAGAGAGTTCTTTATGAAGAGCTTTTCTAATAAAACGAATATCCGAAAGTATTCTCAAAACTAGTAATTCTTCAGTGAGAAGCACAATTGAACAGTGATAAATTTAGCATGAAAATCGTGTACTGTGTGACAAGTTGTGATAGGAATCCATATTAAGGTTTTTTTTATCCACGTATGCATTGATCTTTATTGAACTTTTACTAGCTTATTGTATGATTTTTTTTCCTAATATATTTCTAGAATATTCCTTGCAAATTAATCACCAAATCTTACGCGAGAATGACGCAAAACATGACATTTGAGCAGTTCAAAAGGGTATATATGGTTGGTTTCTGAATATGTGGCTTTTATATGCACAAAGCCTTTTATTATGATGTCTACATTTCTGATAATAAAACAAAACATACCAAACAATTTGAGACTTGACTCTTGAGTAGAGAACTCAGATGTGTATATTTAAAAAGGCAACTTCTGAGACTAAAACCCAACAAAACACAACTCAAAGTTTGGTTATACCAGTTTTTTTCTTAATAATTTCACCTTCTTGACTTAAGTGCTGAGAACCAATGCTTAAATTATCGGAACTAGCACTACTACACATTTGAGCTTGGAGAGCTCCACTTGGACAGCCCTTTTTTCGAACAGCTCTGCAAGTGGTTCCTTGGAGAGCGGTTCTATTAAAAAAAAAAAAAAAAAAAAAAGACAGCGGTTAAAAACCGTTGTCCAAGATCAAAAAGACAGCGGTTCATAAATTAGGCATTGTCTGAGAAAATAATTGGAGAGCGGTTTTGAACCGTTGTCTATCAAAAAAAAACAGACAATGGTTCATAACCGCCTCCAAGTGAATTAATTTTTTTTTTTTTTTTTTTGTAAAGCTTTTATTTTTTGTTTTATTTTTTTGTTTTAATTTGTAAATTCTTTTTAGGTACAGTTCAAATATTTTATTCTTTAAAATTCTCGTGTTATTTCTTTTTAATATTAAGTCAGATATAATGAGATTAACACAAACTCTTATGTAAAATTTGTTCATAATATTACTTGTTTAAATAGAAAAGTATTACTTGTTTAGATAGAAAGGTATAACTTATTTAAAGAAAAATATTACTTGTTTAGATGAAAAAGTATTACTTGTTTAAAGGAAAATATTACTTATTTAGATAGAAAAGTATTACTTGTTTAGAAATAAAATTATTACAAGTTTAAAAAAAAGGTAGTACTTTTTTTAAAAAAAGTACAAGTAAAAAATATAATTTTAATATAATATAATTTAATTTAAATTTATATATAAAAAATTATTATATAGAAATGTGATTGAATTAATAAATAAGATAATTGAAATAAAGAATTTAAAAAAAAATTGTAAGAAAAAACGATTTTTAGAACATATAGAATTAATTTCATTAAATAAACGCAAGAAAAGTATTACTTGTTTAGATGAAAAAGTATTACTTGTTTAAAAAAAAGAATTACTTGTTTAAATAGAAAAGTATTACTAAACATTTAAATAAAATGTATAACTTGTTTAAAGAAATATATATATTACTTGTTTAGAAGAAAAAATATTACTTGTTTAAAAAAAAATATTACATATTAAGATAAAAAAAGTATATTACTTGTTTAGAAGGAAAAATATTACAAGTTTAAAAGAAAGGTACGTAGTGTACTTTTTAAAAAAAACAAGTAAAAAATATAATTTTTTAATTTAAATTTATATAAAAAAATTATTATTATATAAAAAAGTGTGATTGAATTAATAAATAAGATAATTGAAATAAAGAATTTAAAAAAAAATTGTAAAAAAAACGAATTCTAGGACATATAGAATTAATTTCATTAAAAAACAAGAAAATTTAGTCTTGAAAATGGAATTGATCCTCGCCGCGCCCAAGGTCCGTGTTTTGGTCCCCCATGGGAAGCGAATAATTGCCTCAATTAATTGGGAGGCTTGGTGAACATATATGATCTTGGGTATGGGTCCGTGCTTTTAAAAATCGATTTAAAAAAATATATATATATTAGACAGCGGTTTAAAACCGTTGTCCAAGGGAGGAATTTGGACAGCGGTGGAAAACCGCTGTCTAAGCTGCAATCTTGCACAGCGGTTCAAAACCGCTGTCTAAGTCTTTTTTAGACAACAGTTTTTTTTAACAATTTGCCCAATTAACAGACATTTATTCTTGGACAACATTGTTATAACCGCTCTCTAAGGGCTATTTTAACAGCTGTCCAAGGCCAAATGTATATTAGTGTAGATAACAGGTATTTTATAAAATTGCATCAAGAACTAGAAGCTTTAGACATGGATACCTGAGTATATTTCACTCCCTTGAATTTACAAACTCGTCTCCTCTCTCATGTATTTGGCTCGAACCGGGACCCACATTCTCCTGGTCTTCAAGAATCAGTTTGATCCCGTTGCTCTTCATAGCATTCACAACTGCCCAAACCTTAGTGCGATTCTGGAAACCTTTCTTCTCGATTTCCTTGTCCACATTAACATGGATGCCTCGTCCCTGGCCTTGTTCAAGACCCTCCACTCTAAGTCGCATCGCCAATACTTCTCCCACAACAGCTGCAGCCTTTGTGTTGCAACAACGCCCACATTCCAGTGTGTTTTTGAGAGCATGTTCAACTGTAGAAGCCGTTGCAACTATTCGTCCATTGTTCCTATCTACCACATTTGCTGTGATATACTTCAGTGATATGAAAAGTCTCAGCACATATCTCTTCAGCAAGGTCATCCCCTGAATATTCTGTGTACCCAAGAAAACCATAATTTAGCATCATGACTTTCTACAAAATATGGAGTAACACTTGGGTGCAAACAACTAATACTGTTCAGCAAAAAACAACTAATACTGGCCAACTAATACCATTTAAAAAATGCACTTTAGTTGCACGGTGCAACTGGTGCATAGAAGTAATTGCCCAATATATGAAGTAAGATAAAATGCATTTCGATATAAAGAACCTACCCAAGGCCAAGTTCAAACACTTAAAATGTGCACTGCTACACCCAGTCCCCAGGAAAAATACCAGTAACCTGATAAGGTCTTTACTGAAATCTCTGTTCCAAAGGATACTTAGAGTCAAATGTAAAACAATGGCACAAAACAGAAGGTTATCCATTTTGTAAATTTTTTATCCATGCATGTTTCTAAAACCAAACACTTATCTCAAGTACTTCACATTTTTTACTACAAAAAAAAAAAAAAAATCAATCATGGATGCTTTAATTTGTATGCCACATTTTTTTTTCTCTGATCATATGAGAATCTTAATGTATCAGTTTGTCACATACACTTTGTTGCAATGCATTAAATCACATGATTTGTTTCCGGATTGATATTACAAAACATGTGAAGCCTCTTGATGTTGCTTCCAAGTCTACATTCATCCCCGATATGTAACTGGGAGCATCATGGTTGAAGTTCCATATTTTATCCATCTTTTTTACGGGTTCTCTTTACCTCATGACATTGTTCATTTATGGCATCACTATAAGGCACTTGCTTCCTACATCAAAATGTACACATGCTCAAATGCAAAGACAGAAGAATTATGGTCAGTTCTTCAAGAAGAATCTGGTGAGCCCGTAAATGACCTCTTGGACAAAAAATTGTAGTTTGAACAGGTTATTTGGTTACCAATTTCTTTTAATTGATGTGTAATTATTTTTTAATCCATTGACAATTTAACACCATTGTTTCTTCCTTGGTTGATACTATTTGTTAACTCTATGGAAATTCTGGTAGCCATTATCTATTTTTCATGGGACAGTCACAGTTTTGTATAGTGGTTCTCATGGTGAAGGGGTAATGGATTGTTCCAAGAACTCTCTGTTTTGCTTGTTAAGATGCTCGTAAAAGTTTCTTGTTGCAAACAAAAAGTGAAACTCTTGATGTTAAGGAGTTTTTTGGAGCCAACTTCATCAAGCCGCCCTTGGATTAACGTTAATGTGGAATCTTTTGGGAGAAATATGATGATGACCTGTCTTCTAGACTGAGAGATGCAATAGAGAAAAAGTGCTTATCAACCTGTGATAAGCAACCTCTTTAGAGTTTGATATGCAACCAGTTAGAAAAGACTATACTTGAACCCTACGAAGTGAGAATAGATTTAGCAATGGCAGAATGAAAAAGGTGACTAAAGGTCTCTCAGCTACTATATTAGATGTTTTAACAGGTGGGAAAGTAGAGGACAAATTAATTGTTGGGCAGACGGAGACACTTAGGGCATGTTTGTTTATGGATTGGGAAGCCGCTTTTGGGATTTCAAATCCCAAATCCCCGTTTGCTTATCAGGATTTCGGTATAAGATTTTAAATCCTCCAAAATTCTACTCTATAATACCTACAATACACCTATTTTACCTTTTTCAAACACAATTTCCAATACACTATCAATCATCTATCATACACTATTCAATTATTATTATTTATTCAACTCAATACTCTCTCTCCTACTTTTTTTACTTTATTATCATTATATAATCATTCAATTATATCTATATTACCTTTTACAATATAATATTATTTTCTATCATCTACTTTTTCAAAATCCTACTTTATCAAATTCTACAAAATCCACATTCCCAAACATATACAAAATACAAATACACTTTTTACTTTATACCAAACCCTTCCAAATTCCCTCTACAGGATTTCAAATCCTCTCAAAACTATAAACAAACATAGCCTTAGATGTTTCAGGTGGTGGCATCTATTGTCGTGGAGTGGTATCATATTGTTAGAGTTAAGAGAATGGATGCACACTTAACGATAAATAAACTCAATATATTGATAATTTAAGAAGTTGAAAAGACAAAATACGGGATAAATCCCGTCCCAAGCCAAAAGGCCAATTTCTACGGAAATATCCCATCCCCAAGACGAAGCCGTAAATAATGATCTCCAAGATAATCTCACTAGGAGACACAATATGGTGGTAGTTTGGAAGTATAACAAATACTAAATGCACATGTCCACCTATAAACAAAACTAACCAAGCTTGTTCCATTTCCAAAAACAAAAAGTAACCAAGCTTGTTCACATTCCCATTATTTTCATCAATCTCTTTCTCCTTGTTTCTCCTCCATTACTTCTCCAAAAAATCCATTTTCATCAAGAAACCATATAGCTAGTGATTGTTTTGTATCAAGCAACAATGTATCAAACAGTTGGTGAGCAATTATCAATTAAAAAAATGATAAACCCCACATAACAATCAACAATAAAAACCAAGCCATTTAGTAGTAAAAGAAAATTCACAAATCCAATTAAGAATAGCAGAATGGAAACAACCAAAAATCTAATCCAATTTGTGAATCGCAAGAAGACAGCAGTAGGACAGAAGAAGAAACTTACAGTGAGAGGGAAGAACGGTGATGAACGCCAGCGAACAGCAGAAAGAATTAGGAGAGATGGGAGAAGCAAAATAATAGTAATGGGCCAGGAGAAGCAAAATAATAGTAAGGGTCCGGTTATCTGCACCCCCATAATAAATAAATGAACCCACGACCCATATTTTCTACCAAATATACCCTTCTCATTTCTTTTCACGCTACTCAACTTCTTCCCACCACTTTTTTTCCTTACTCTCAAATTGCAGATTACCGGCGCCGGTACCACCGCTTCTACTCCGATCCGTCTCAGCCCTCACAACGCCGCGCACCGCCGGATGCCCCTGCGCCAACAACCACCACCGTCTCACTGCGCAACCCTCGCATCTCCGTCACTGCCACCTGAAGAATGTCGGCGACGGCAATATCATCTGGACTCTGGTTTTTTCTTTTTAAATTGAGTTAAGATTTTGGGGTTTTTTGGTATAATATTAGTTGTGGAGATTTGAGAGCACTACCTGGAAAAAAAGGAGTGAAAATGACGAGAGAAAAAAAAAATAGCAGTGGACGACGGCGGCAGGGGGTGAAGCGACGGCGGATATGCAGGAGCAGACGGTGGAGCGGCGGCGGAAATGTGGCAGCGCCGCAGCAGGCGATGGAGCGACGACGTCTGATCATATTCAAATTAAGGTTTGGATTTGGGGGTTGATTGAATTGGTAAGGGTAATATAGGACTTCTATGGATAAATTAAAAGATGGGTGGGTATATTTATATATGTTGGGGGTGTATATAACGGTAGTAATTGGCCAGGAGTCTTCTACTAATGGGCCTGATGTCGTAATTATTGACTAAGCCCAAATACCAAAGCCCAAAGCCCATTTATTTTGTTGAATTTACGTTATCTAATTCCAGTACGCAAGCTGTTGTTAGGCCTTTTAAGCATCACCGTTAAATTTTATCTAAACCCTTCATTCGTCGTCACGTGTCCCTCCTGCATCCAGGCAGTTAGGCCTATATATACACCGTCTCCAAACCCAAACCCTCATTCTCGGTTTCGTCTTCAATACCGACTCCCTGACGCACACCTATTGCCCGAGACATAAGGAGCGGACCCAACCCTAGATCTCCACCGAATTCTATTTCTGTTGAAGTTTGTAATTCTCTCGACATTTCAAGGTAAAGTGACTATCGATTTTGCTGTTTTGTTGATTTAAATTTGGTGTTCTAGGTTTTACGATCGAGTTTCGATTTGGCAGATGGTGTCCGATGCGAGTAAGAAGAAGGCAGCTCAGAAGAAAGCTGCGGCCGCCGCCAAGAGAGGAGGCAAGGCTCCCGGTGCCGCCTCATCTAAGGCTGCTGCATCTGAGAACGGTAGCAAAGTCGATAATTTGGCCAGTGGAGTCAACGATATTGTAATATCTGATCGAACATGTACCGGAGTTCTCTGTTCGCATCCTCTGTCTAGAGATATTCGGGTAAGTTCCTCGATCCAGCGTGGATTCGATTTTTTCGGGCGAAATATCTGTGGATGTATGCTTATAAATAAATCTGTATGGCGGTTCTTGTGAAACTGTTGTTTTGGACATTTTTGTTTAGTTATGTGGATTATCTTCCTCTGCCTAATTTATGTTTTTTTTTTCTCATTTATTTACGTCCAATGGAAAATTACCTAAATCATATGAGAAGTAAAATGATGGCAGTGCTTAGGTCAACCTTTTGTGCATTTTATGCATTTTTTTGGGATTTATTGTGAGGAATCAGGGATATGATTTAAGTTTGGAAAATGTTTAGCAGTGCTTTGTTATGTGATTTTGGCAGTCCCTGTGAAGTTTGTCTTTATATTTCATAATTTCCGAAAGAGTGGGTTTGCTGATGTTATATTACTCCTATACAACTTGGGGTTCTGGCATTAATACCAAGAAATGCAATATTTGTGAATCTCAGCCTTCCTTGGCATTGCATTCTTGGTCGGACAGTAATCTATGTTGTGGGCAGTATCCAACATGATTGAATATATTCCGTATCTGCCCCACTATTCATATCCTTAATGGGTCTTTGTCTTTCTAAAGTTTTTACTTGTCAACTTGGACTTGGAAAGCTAAATTTCATGGTTCTCTGGCTTTGTAACGCAATTATGCGCAGGCCTTTTGTTGCTGCTAATGGAAATAATGGATAGGTATTTCAGTCATTTGAGCTGTCCTGGGATCAAATTTGTAAGTGGGGTAGATCTCTCTTTCTTAAGACAATGAAAATTTAAACTCCCTCCATTGATTGAGGAGATGCTTAAGTTGCTTGATCTTACTAAGCATGGATAGTTAGCAGTTTTTGCCTCATTTGATGATGCTTCTCCGTTGATTTTGAAATGTTTCCTGGAGTAGTGTCTCATGTTTAGTTTATTGTTGCTAGCTTGGTGCACCTAGATGAGCGCCTTGTGTATCCAATAACTTCATCCATGTAAGGAAAGCTCTATAGTAGGTAATAATGTGCATAAAATGTCATTTTTGCTGTGCAACTATATTTCTCGATCCAAATTTGTATGTGTTGCCATATTCTGAATGTAAACTGATTGTTTGCTGGCACATGACTCATGCAGATAGAATCTCTTTCCCTCACATTCCATGGTCATGATTTGATAGTTGACTCTGAACTGGAACTTAATTATGGCAGGTATGTTGTGATTCCCCACTGTACTATATTGTCATTTTTCAATTGAACTGTGCACATTGTTTGATGCCTTTTTGTTGCAGACGTTATGGTTTGCTAGGCTTGAATGGCTGTGGTAAGTCTACTCTTCTTGCGGCTATTGGTAACCGTGAGCTTCCCATTCCAGAGCACATGGATATTCATCACTTGTCGAGGGAAATTGAAGCTTCAGACATGTCTTCACTTCAGGCAGTTGTAAGTTGTGACGAGGAGAGGCTGAAGTTGGAGAAAGAAGTTGAAATATTGTCTGCTCAGGTACATGTTACATAGCTAACTTCTGGAAGTTTGTTTTAAATACAATGCATCTTTCAAAGTATTAACCATCACATGTGATCATCATAGGAGGATGGTGGTGGAGAACAAATTGACCGCCTATATGAACGTTTGGATGCGATGGATGCATCAACTGCAGAGAAGCGAGCTGCTGAGATTTTGTTTGGTCTCGGGTTTACAAAGCAAATGCAAGAAAAGAAAACACGAGACTTCTCTGGTGGCTGGAGAATGAGGATTGCTTTAGCAAGAGCTCTTTTCATGAACCCAACAATATTGTTGCTTGATGAACCAACAAATCATCTTGGTAAGCTTGGTCGACAAACATTGCCATTTAACAACTTGAAAATGTATTGTGATGTTCATTTTGAATTATAGTGGGTCTTTAAAATAATTAAGTACTGGTATCCTGTTTTGTCTTCTTAAATTTACTTGCGTGTTTTTACAGACTTGGAGGCTTGTGTGTGGTTAGAGGAGACATTGAAGAAGTTTGAAAGAATACTCGTTGTGGTTTCACATTCTCAGGACTTTCTGAATGGTGTCTGCACCAACATCATTCATATGCAAAGTAAGAAGCTGAAGATCTACACTGGTAATTTTGACCAGTATATCCAAACCCGATCTGAACTTGAAGAGAACCAGATGAAACAGTACAAGTGGGAGCAGGAGCAGATATCTTCAATGAAAGAATACATTGCGCGCTTTGGACATGGTTCTGCAAAGCTTGCTCGTCAAGCCCAAAGTAAAGAAAAAACTTTAGCAAAAATGGAGCGTGGTGGGCTTACAGAGAAGGTTGTCAGAGATAAAGTCCTTACTTTCCGTTTCACTGATGTTGGAAAGCTTCCACCTCCAGTTCTTCAATTTGTGGAAGTGACATTTGGTTACACTCCTGAAAATCTCATCTACAAGAACCTTGATTTTGGTGTAGATCTTGATTCTAGGGTAGCCCTGGTGGGTCCCAATGGTGCTGGGAAAAGTACCCTTCTGAAGCTTATGACGGGGGATTTGGTTCCTCTCGATGGCATGGTTCGTCGCCATAATCATCTTCGAATTGCGCAGTTTCATCAGCATTTGACTGAGAAACTTGACATGCAGTTGTCAGCCCTGCAGTTTATGATGAAAGAGTACCCTGGGCATGAGGAAGAGAAGATGAGAGCTGTTGTGGGCAGGTTTGGGCTTACTGGCAAGGCCCAAGTGATGCCTATAGCAAACTTGTCTGATGGACAAAAAGCCCGTGTGATATTTGCGTGGCTAGCTTGGAGGCAACCACAGATGCTCCTGTTGGATGAGCCCACTAACCATTTGGATATCGAGACTATTGACTCACTGGCTGAGGCATTGAATGAATGGGATGGTGGGTTGGTTCTTGTGAGCCACGATTTTAGGCTGATAAACCAGGTGGCACACGAGATATGGGTGTGTGAGAATCAGGCTGTGACTCGGTGGGAGGGTGATATCATGGACTTTAAACGTCACTTGAAGGCAAGGGCTGGTCTGTCCGATTGAATTGGATAGGAGTTGGGTAATGAGCACACAAGTTGATGCGACTCTGGTCGTATTATTGCATCAGGCCACATCCTAAATGGTGCTGCTATGCTCTTTTTATCGACTACTATAGGTGGCAGCTGGGGGTGGGCAGAGATGGCAGCCCTCCACGAATATCTATTCTTCTATCTCTATTTGCAGCATATTCTATATATAAAATTTTGATGTACTAGAGTTTTGGGCTTTGGAACCATTGTCTTTCATATTTTATCTTAATAATCATATGTTGAGTGGATATTAGACTGACGACACTAGTCTTATTTATTTGTGTGATAAATTGTCTTCATGAGGTACTTGTTTGATTTGCTTTGTGGCTTGAGAACCCATTTTAGACTACGAGAGTTGTGTTTGTACTATTAAACGAATGCTGTTATGCTGTGAAAATTTGATGTTTTATTGTTCTCAGTTTTCAGTTCATGGATTTTTCTTTTGAGTTGATGGCCAACTTGAAAACTTCCTGGGGAAGTACCGATTTTCTTAAAGGTGAGGTTATGAATGTTGATTCTTTTGATGTTTACTTAAAGGTGAGGTTCTACTTCCCGCACACTAGATCTGAATTGTTGCTTAATAACGATGCTTATTTTATTTTATTGAATTGAATAAGTTAACTTTTGTTTAATGTATCCCCTCCTCCGGTGGTCGGTTCTGATGTATTCCCCTATTCGGTGGCCGAATCTGATGTATTCCCCTCTTCGGTGGAGTCCGATTCTCATGTATCCCATTCGGTGGCTGATTCTGATGCCCTAACTCCTCCGAAGGTAATCTCTGTCCTTTCTGATGATTCTGGAAATTTTATTCATTTAGTGTGTAATTCTGATGAAGTTCCTCCTTTGTTCAACGAGTTTGAACAACTTGACACTGTTGTGCCCGAATCTCAACTTGAATGGCCTGTGGATGATGATTATGCTAAGGTTTTTGGTCCCTGTTGTGGACCACATGAGCCTGAAATGCGACGCGATTATGAGGAGAGATACATAAGGTGGTTTCCAGGGCTTGCAATCCTCTTAAAAAGGTCTTCTCTGATCTTGAACTTTTATTTTGCCAATTACCCTTCATTATGCACTGTTGGTTATTTGTGTATGTTGATTGGGTGCTGAAATGATGATTGTGTGTTCGGTTATTTTAGTTTAATGTCACCACTAGGAAGATTTCTTAGTTAGGAGGCTTAAACTGTGAAAATTTAGTGAAATGTGTATGTTTACTTGATGAAATGTGTCTGATCAGCCTATTTGTTGTGGTTTTCTGAGGGTACCCAATGATGTTCTTAGTTAGGAGGCTTAAATTGTGAAAATTGAGTGAAATTTGTTGGTTTACTTGATGAAATTACAACTGATCAGTCTATTTCTTGTGGTTTACTTGATGAAATGTGTCTGATCAGCCTATTTGTTGTGGTTTTCTGAGGGTACCCAATGATGTTCTTAGTTAGGAGGCTGAAATTGTGAAAATTGAGTGAAATTTGTTGGTTTACTTGATGAAATGTATCTGATCAGCCAATTTCTTGTGGTTTACTTGATGAAATGTGTATGTTTATTTGATGAAATGTGGCTGATCAGCTTATTTGTTGTGGGTTTCTGAGGGTACCCAATGATGTTCTTAGTTCGGAGGCTTAAACTGTGAAAATTGAGTGAAATGTGTATGTTTACTTGATGAAATGTGTTTGTTAATAGCATGGGTGTAGAAGTCGGAAATCGCTAGGCGGACCGCCTAGTCAGCCGCCTAGGCGGTCCCTTTTTTTTTTAAATTGCAAAATAAATTAACATAAATCCGCCTAGGCGCCGCCTAGAAGCCAAAACGATTTTTCTAGCTGATTTTGGCAAACTCGGGGCGGTCGGCAGCCGCCTAGGCCGAGTTCTGCAACCATGGTTAATAACTTATTACCACAAGCAATTCAGGCAGAATTGCTACTTGAAAGAAGATCCACATGGAAAATATGCTAAGATAGGGTGTCCGGAACTACGTAGCTTCGGTCGGATCGGGTTAGACCGATCCAATCGGTATTAAAGCGGTATGATGTCATAAATATATATAATTAAATAAATAAATTATTAATCATCACATATTTTTCCACTTATAATAGTATATTTGATAATCAAATTATGATAAAAATTAAGTAAAGATGCATCTAATGCTATATTTTAAAGATCAACTTTAACAATTTAGATCAAATTTCAACATACTAAAATAATTTTTTAAGTAATTAAATAAATTTATATTTAAAATTATTTATTAGTTTTACTTAAAATTTTGTATTTTTAAATTCAAATATAACAATTAAGTTTCAACACATCTAACCCTTTTTAATAAAAACATACTTAGGCCATTATTATTATTATTATGAAGAATGGGAATCCCGGCTTTCATTAAAAAAATAGAATATTTTTTCACTTACAATAGTATATTTGATAATCAAATTATGATAAAAATTAAGTAAAGGTGCATCTAATGCTATATTTTAAAGATCAAATTTAACAATTTAGATCAAATTTCATCATACTAAATAATTTTTTAAATAATCAAATAAATTTATATTTAAATTTATTTATTAGTTTTAAATAAAATTTTGTATTTTTAAATCCAAATTTAAAGATTAAGTTTCAACCCATCTAACCCTTTCTAATAAAAAACAAATAGACCCATTATTATTATGAAAAATATACTTAGGCCCATTAGTATTATTATGAAGAATGGACCTTAAATAAACCGAGCCCTAAATTTCAGAAGAAGGCTGATTCGGCCTTAAATGAAATGTAGCCCTAAATTTCACCTATCATCTCTTAAATCATTTGTCACTTCCATCGAGTCATGCCTCTATTTCTCACTGCGACACTCATCCTAGCCCGTAGTAGCTGCCTCTATTTTCCCCCCCTAAAGACTGAAGATGCAGTGATTCTTATTTTTGACGGGAGAAATTATAGTGATTTGAAATGGAGATATTAGAGTTCTTATTTTCACACACACATTCAAAATGTTTTCTAAAAAATTATCATTCACCCATAGCAAATCTACTGTTATTGTTGGAGTTTCTAACTCCAACAATACTGTGATTCAAAAGTCTTCACCCTTTGATTCAAAAAGGTCGCCATGGCGTTCTCCTCGAGGTCGCCCATCATCGTAGGAAATTTGAAATTTGAAATTTGAAATTACAATATTAAGGGTAAATATGAGATAAATGGGAATAAAAATACCGAACGATATTTATTTCAAAAATAATTCAAAAGACTAAAAAAACGATAAATAATAATAAGGGGAGTAACACTTTAAACATAATGTGTATCATACTATCAATTTTCTTTTTAATAGTATCAACAAAATATCTTGTTTCTTTAATAAAATTAATCGACTTTTGTTCAGTTTTATCCAAAAAAAAAAGGATCTTATTTCAATAATAAAGATAAAATTAATTGGTTTTAGACTTTTATAGTCAAGATAACCGACACATTTTGTTAAGAGGGGGAAAAACTTTTTCTTTGTTTATTCTCTTATCAAAGGCTACCTAACATCTATCAAAATTTAAATATAATTGTTATTAGATATTTTATGGATGAGTGTTAAATGTAAATTTATTTTTATTTAAAGCGCTTTTCAATATCTAATGCTTGTATAATATAGTATGAGTAATTAATGATATGGAGCCTAATACCTACATAAATTACTTGTAGATTATATAGCATGATACAAACAATGAATGCAAGTATTGTGTTTCATAAGAAACCCACCATCTGATTCTATAATCCCTCTATATGCTAATAGAGAGTTTTTTTTTATGATGTGTCAATTTCATGTTAATTTAATTTATGTGTCATTCAATGAGAAATTTTAGTACACATGTCGTTTTTCTATTTTGTTCTTTTTATAAAATAATTTTATGTGTCATGAAACTTAAAGTTTTTGTGTACAATTAATTTTTAATTATTTAGGTATTTAAAATATGTGTGAATGTTATAAAATGTGTAATTCATATCTATTACTTTATGTTTTATTTAAATATACAATATTATTCATTTATCTTTCTTTTGGTAATTTTTGTTTGACTTAATTTAAGATAAATAAAATATTAATTCTAAATGTATTTTATCTTAGTGTGAATTATATGGAATTATTATTTTCTTAATAAATAATTTTATTTTATAATTGCTCTTATGTATATCTTAACATATTTTATGGGGTAAAAATATTTTATATTATAATTCAATTATTTTTAAAAAATTTCATTATTACATATTAATTAATTTATTAGTCTTTTTTTAGTCGATTTATTTTATTTTGATTTGTAGGTTTCAACTTCATATTAAAATGAATAAATAATATTTGATATAACAATTTTATTCCAAGGTTTTAAGAAAATCTAATAATATACACTTAAACACTTATTAATTTATATTTAATGTATTTATGCACATATTTATATTTTAATTATTAAATATATTATTTATTGAAAATGTTGCAATTTTTAATTAGAAAATCGCGTAACACGCGGGCACTAAACTAGTGTAGTAAATATACGTATGAATTAAAATCTAGTATGGTCCAAAATGAAATTACGAACTGCTCTATTTAGGTAATTCATTTAAAATTTTAACTACATAATTAAACGATATTTTCAGTACATTAAAAAAAATATAATTTAATAAACGTACTTCATAAACTCATCCAATCCTCATCATTTGAGATTATTGCACAATTTTATTTCGTACCAAATGGTATAGAAATGTTTAAGCGAAGCACAGAAAGAGTACTATGAAACATTGGCGCTTTTCAATAGTTAATAGATATATCTACAATAACGCTAAGTCTGGTGTGCCAAACTCATAATAGATTTTAGAATCATACAATCTATTATACTGAAAAGTGTAATTTATTTACATTGAATCGTGCAATTATTAATATAAAAAATAATAATTGCACGGTTAAATATACATAAGTTGTATCTTTCAATATAACATGTTGTACGATTTTAAAATGCAATATGAGTACACAGTGCATATGGGTGTTCATGAGACCATCCATCTACGATCTACAAGACTACAAATATATAGTTGATCCTACATTTTGAACGGTCCAGTATACAAAAAATGAAAAAAATAACATGATAATATTTTAATTAGTTTTATTTTTAATTTCTGTAAAAGAAATGAGGTGAGAAGCTGACCCGACTTGTCGTGTATTTAACAAGGAAAACATTGCTACTACTAGTGTAAAATATCATACAACATGCATGAACCTTTAACTTTTGTGTAAATAACACAATGCAATTGGTTCAACTTGTACTATATATTTTTCTATAAATATATAGAGCAACATTTTTTATTATATATATATAACAAAAATAAAAATATTTAAGGGGGGCCGTACCAAGGACTGGCCTCATTAGTATTTATAGTTCCTAACTTGAATTTAATATTCTCAAGATTATTGAAGAACTTTCTTAGTATAGTGTAATTGGTTTAGTTATAAATGGAAAAACCTGAATTAATGCGGATGGAGCTGCCTCGGATGATTTGATCAAATATAATTAGGCAGCTAAATGACTAAGTGTATTTGGGTTATAGTATATAATATGTGATATGGGTCCTCAATAATTAGATAAGACTGAAATTCCACAATGTTTTCAATCAAGCCTTTCCCCAAGTGACAACTTAAATAGCGACCTTTCATACTTCATCAAACCTTTTATATCTCGCGTGGGGGTGAAAAATATACTGAATATATTGGTATATTGGGATTATCGTATAAAAAAATATCAAAATTTTCAATATACTGAAATTTTAGGTACCATAATTTAGGATTCAAATCTGGTGTTGTATAGTACACTCTTGTGCACACACACCATTAGATCACACATGTACACACACATACCCTTGGATGTGTGTGTGATCCAAAAAAGTGGGAAGGGGTGAAAAACACCACCCTCCTACACAGCACAATTTGTACTTCCCCACTATTAAAAGGATATATCACCTCTAGTGCTTTAATATATTTTTTTATGACACCCAATTATACCCTCACTGACACACACACTATATATATCACACCTCAAATAAAGACTAGAACCATTACACATTACTCAAAACAAACACAAACATTGCTCCATACATACACCACCATTAAAAAAAAGCAGCCCTTTTAATCAATTCCCATCATCTTTAATTTCTACTTCTTACACAAACACGATGGGCAAAACAAGAACAATCAGCAAGAAGAAAAACGGTGGGTTCGTAAAGCTGAAAATAGTAGTGAAAAGGCTACAAAAGTGCCTCATTCTCGGCAAGAAATCATCGTCGCCGGAAATCGACGAAATGGCGGTGCCGGAGGTCGTTAAGGAGGGCCATTTTGCGGTGATCGCGGTGGACGACGACGAGCTGAAGAGATTCATCGTGCCGTTGAATTTCCTAACGTACCCCTCATTCTTGAGGCTGTTGGATCAAGCGGCGGAAGAGTACGGCTTCGATCACGACGGCGCTCTGACGGTTCCTTGCCGGCCGAGCGAGCTCGAGAGGATACTCGCCGAGCAGTGGGCCGCGGACGGCGGCGGCAGTGGTGAGAGTGATTGGTGGAGTTCGTATTGGTCAGGTGTTGCTAATTAATTAATTTAATGTGTGCACCATTATTACAGTTTAAATTTGATTTAAAATAAGAGTGTATATATATATACATGTACCCATTTGATTTGAAGTGAACTAATAGAATGTCATGGCTCTAGCCTCTATTAATGGATTTAGAACAAGTTTGGACTTTCTCTTACAATGTCGCTTATATATAGAAAACGAAAAGTTTACGGATATTTAAAATCGGGTTGAATCAAGTTATAATTTTTTTTTAATATAATAGTATTACTTATTTGCATGGTTACGTGCTTAGTATATATATATATTAATGAGTGGGTCTCATGTGCATCCGGTCAAGATTATCAAGTTGTCATAACATAGATTTTAGAAGCGTCTTAACTATACAAAATAGAAGCGTGCAACTATCCAAATAGAAGCATGCAACTATATTCCCATATTAACAGTTGCACTTTTCTTTGTAAATAAGTTGTACTTTTCAGCATAACAAGTTGTACGCTTCTAAAATGCACTGTGAGTGCACGGTGCACCCGGATGCATACAATACCTAGCCATATTACATTGATCAGCTAGATTATATAGTACTGCCTTCATTTTTTATTAAATGTCATTCTGGATTTTTAAGACAAATTAAACATATATTTTTATGTCAAAATTAACTTTAATTAATATTAATTTAAAAAATTTAACAATTATTATTATTGGCTGAAAAATTATACATACAATATATTTATAGGAAATTTTAAATTTTAAATTATCATGTTAAAGGTATATATGAGATAAAAGGGAAAAAAAAAACCAAAACGACATCTAATAAAAAAATATTTCAAAAGCTAAAACAATATTCGATAAAAAATGGAGGGAGTATAAGACATGTAATATTATATTGTTTGTTTGGGAAGTATTATTGTTATGCAATATTATATGTACAAACATTTTAGATAATATTCTCTCCCTCCATTGTCTTGACCATGCAATCGCATAAGTCCGTCCTTGACAAATCTAGACTCGCTGAGACTACGAATGTGAGGAAGATAAGGAATATCATAAGCAGTGGTTGAGCTCCAATGAAATGGCTATGTGTATCATCTTGACTTCAACGTCAGATGTGTTGAAACACTAACACCAGGACTTGGAAACCATTGCAGCTATTATGATAGATCATAATGAATTCTCCACTCATCAAAATCGTAAAGCGAGTCAGATAGTCATACGGAATTTGTTCCCATAGAAAATGACATTAAAAGGTGTCAACAAGAAGACAGACAAACGAAAATGCTTAATTGCGCCCTGAGAAGACATCGGAGGTCAGCTTGTCTCAAGCCTAAAAAGGTAAGAAAGAAATGTTAAACACACAACATATTTATAAGAAATTTGAAATTTGAAATTATAATATTAAGGGTACATATGAGATAAAGGGGGATAAAATATCAGAACGATATTTATTTTAAAAATAATTCAAAAGACTAAAATGACATGTAAATAAAAAAGAAAGGAGTACAAATAATATAAAAAAAAGGAACAATACTCTTAAAATTAATGTAATTATTTGGAAACTTTGAGAAAGTGTAATCTAATATATCTAATAAATAATAGTTCCATTAATGAACTTGTGAACTAAGCGATTCAATATATTTTACTACTCTTTCTTTCTCCTATCTGGAGAAGCTAAATGAAATATTGAATGCTTAAAAATTGTGATTTATTTTTTATAATTCAATACAAATGAAATTTTTTAGAAACTTATTGCTGATGTGACTTGTGAGTTGTGAGAATCAAAACTCCTTGTCACTTCTGCATGAAATTATTAAAAAATAATATCGTGTGTAAAATTATAAAAATGTCAAAAATATATTTGCAATCAATTCTTGTTAATGGTTTTTTTTTTTTAAAAGCAAAGATGAAATATCATTATCAAAATACAAGGGGTACTTAAATGCCAAATAGTTACCTCACACGCTTGTAAGTAAACTTATCGTGATCAGGGTGAACACATAAATTTATTCCAGACGAGGCATAAATATAGAAAATAAAAAAAATGTGTCTCGTACAAACCAATTATTTTTTTCAAACTTGGCAAATGGTGATGCATATCATATGAATTCAATAGTTCTGAGTGAACACTCGAATACAGTAACACCATATGAAAATTATTTTGATTAGATATGATCTATCACCACTACTAAATTAAAATCAAGTTAAATTCATATAAAATTCACCAGAATTAGGAATTTTTTATCCGAACATGCAAATCATGAGCTTGCGCAAGAAATTAATAGGGTTGGTAATAATAGTTGTAGGAGCCTGAATTGTTGAGATGAGAATATAAAGTAGATTTCCGATGAAATTTATTTATACACTTAGGCTCCATTTGGATGCAATTGAAATCCACGAACTTCACACATAAATCATCACTCTCAAATGGATTTATAAATACTTAGATTTGAGAGTTTAGGGAAGAGAGTGAAGGAGGGAGAGGGAGAGAAGGGGTAGAAATGAGAGGATTTTGATTGACAAGTTTTGATGAAGATTTGAAATCCCTCCATTTTAGACTAGACTCTCAAATCTAAATATTTGTAAATCCATTGAAGGGTGATACTTAAAACGGTATATCATAGAATGGAATTGGATTGGATTATATGAATAATAGTTAGTGTTGAGTTTTGTGTTTGTTTTTCCTCCATAATTACAGTATGAGTTTGTTAGTATGTGAAAAATATAAGTTAAATACTTATACTGTGGTAGATTTTATCATTTGAAGTAAATTTGAGCCAGAAAAATAATGTTCTACTCCCTTGAAGTCATGTAAGAGAAATTTCTCACCTATTTCCTATCATTGTTGGCTGGGTATAATTTGTGGCAGACTTAGTCATTTTGAATTGCTATCACGGACTCCTCATAAAACATCATGATGCTTGAATGTCGGATTTGTTTTGGGACATGAATGCCGCCTAGGAACATACTCTGTCATGCTAAGATAGAGTTCTCTTGATCCCCTGTATTTCTTGCACATAACCTGTTTGTGTTTTTTTGCCAGACTGAGTTTTTTCACATGTTTTAAGCAGATATGCCCAAAGAGGCATCTTTCGACATTGGTGTTGGATTTGATCTTATTTTCCTTGTTAGAAGTGAGCTCAACAAGATGGTTGAGTTGCGGAGAAGAGTTGAATTGCTGATTCAGAATTTCCCTACAGAAATTGATAATCAAGAAAAAGAACAACATGATAACCCCTCAAGGCTCAGTATATCTTCTATATTATCAAAAATTCATGTCCAAGAAATCCTGTTGTGATGATGAACATGATTTCGGTCGATGTGTATCTCCTAATGATGTTAAAAGATCGCAATGTAGTTTTGGCAGTAACTGATTTAGACGAGAGAGAAGTTTGAGAATGGATCAACTTACAGAACTTGAAGCTGAATTTGATCGTCTGCAACTCCAGATGGATGATGGAGGATTCATTTTAAACTACTCGCCACAGCCATGTGTGGAGGTATACATTTTTATGGACTAATTGGAAGTTACTTCTTTGTGATGTGAATTAAATTTGTTTCCAGTTTGCTTCAAGTTTTGATTAATCAATGAAAGTAGAACTCATAATTATGATGAAATGAAGTAGAATAGAGAACAAATAGTCGTAAAGCCATCATGAAGTCAGATTCTTTCTAATTTATATCATCCCTTTTGGCGTTACTTTGGTAGAATTTTATAAAGTAAGTATAATGTGATAGCTTCTTTCTAATTTATATCATCCCTTTTGGCATTATGGATATAATTAATTAGCGTTTGATTTCCTGAATGCAGGAAGCTGAATCTGAACAGCCATTAGTAACTAGTGTGATAGTCTAAGTATCTTTTCCAATTTGTGCTCATAATAGCATTCAATCTGATTTGTAAGATTTGGTTCTTTATCAGAGTACACAACTGCTTAACAATCATAATTTTGCAGAGGGTGCTTATCTCTCTTACGCCTCTGAGAAAACCTTTGAAGGTTTTAAGAGGACTGATTTTTCCTAGAGAAAATACATACATTTCATGGAGAAGCCGATGATGTTGTTATTCATGTATTAGTTAGCACACACAATTGACAGAATTACATTCGATTGAATTAATATTCATGGTTCATTTACATGCATATTCTCACATGTATATTAGGTAATTAGATGGTAAATGTTGCAGTATGTGTAGGTATATATATTTCTTCCAACTTGATGTTTCAATTTAAATTCCTTGATAGATCAAACCAGTTTGAATCTGCATAATAAGGCTTAGCACTTGTTATATAACTGAGACATTATTGATTTAAAGTGATGGATATAAATAAAAATTTGATATGCAACTAGCAAAACATGCATTGGTGCTTCATGTTTAAATACTTGGCCTGTTCAGTACTATAATCCAACTCCTGCTCAGATAATGATGTAACTTAATTTATCTACTAGTAAACTCAATGTGTCTGTTTTTTATTTCTTTTGGTTGCGTAGTATTAGTTATTGGTGTTTGTTTGTGATGGGATTGTGGGCATTCAAGATTTTGTTGGTGATGTTGAATACCAATTAAATGAGGTTTATAGTTATGCTACTCAATCTTATTACTATTGATAGTTACATCTAATTCAAGCAATTGTGCAACAACAACGACAACACATGGTTCTATATATATTCTGTTAGGGAATGAATAAAATTTGCCAACTATTGAATTCATTCAAAGAATTTTATTAGTCTTGTACTTTAGGTTTTTATATCTATTGAGATTACTTATCCACCTTTTGTAACATTCTTGCATATTGACAACTATGCTTCTTTTGTAATTGGTTCATTGACAACTATTTAATAAGGTCTCCTCTGAAATTGGTTCCATATTTACAAACCTCCGACTTCTTCAAATTATCACTACTAACGCTTCTTTTTGTAATATAAGTTATACCCTTCAAAGATCACAATTAATACCCTTTCTCAGAGTAATAAGTTATACCTTTCAAATATCATGACTAATACCTTTACTAATATAAGTCATAATCGTTAACTGGCCAAATTGATCTCTTATGTAAAAACTTATTCACTAAATATTTTGCATTTAAAGAGATGAGAAAAGATTGATGTATTTATAAATCAATGCCTAACATTTTTATATGATAAAAGTAACTTTCAGTTATGATATATAGTCGATGTGGAATAAATAGTTAATAAGTTCAACTATTTAAGTAATGATGTGTGGTTTAGATTAAATTTAAACCTTTTTAATATAGTTAATCTCACTATGAAGCCCATTTTTTATTCTCATTATGGACAGATGGAGTATATGATTTCTTAAGTCATACCCATCAGTTATCAATTTATGAGTGATTTATTAATTTTGTTGCCTTTTAAATAGGCATTATTTTGTCATAGAAAATTATTTGTTGGCAAACTGTTAGAATATTTTTTAAAGTCATGACGAACTGTGCTAGGAGAGTTGGCATTGCTGTTGGCATGGAGTTGACACATTTTTATAAAGAGTTGGCATCTGTTTCTAGTCGAAATAGTCAATATTTCAAGCGTATTTGTCAAAAAAAAAAAAAAGTGTATGAGCCAACTTGAAGCTTTATTCTTGCCATATAAACATCTCAACAAATTATGACACTAATTGAATAGTCTTATCAATTTCACATTTGCAAAATTAGTAATATTAATTGTAATAATGAAGTACAATAAATTAATAAAAATTTCTATATTCTTCTTTAGAACTTAGAAAGTAATTGAATCAATAAAATAATTTAATTATAAAAATTAATGTGAACTATGTTGGCTTTTAAGTTGCTTTTAAGTTGACATTTCTTTGATATAGAAAATTATTTGTTGGCAAATGGTTCGAAGATTTTTTAAGGTCATGATGAATTAATAAAGAATAAGTAACTGTTATTTTCCTAAAAAAAAAGTAAGTTTATGAGCCAACTGTGCTGGGAGAGTTGGCAAAATTGTTGGCATATTTTTATAAAGTATTGGGACCGTTTCTATGTGAAATAATCGATATTTCAAGCGTGTTTGCAAAATTAAAAAATATATATACAAGTGTATGTGTCAACTTGAAACTTTATTCTTGACATACAAACATCTCAAATTATGGCACTAATTGAATAGTCTTACAGTTTCTATCATATTTGCAACATTAGTAATGTTAGTTGTAATAATGAAGTACAGTAAATCAATAAAGATTTCTATATTCTTTTTTAGAATTTAGAAAATAAAATCAATAAAATAATTTAATAATAAAAATTAATGTGAACTATGTTGGCTTTTAAGTTACTTTTGAGTTGACATTTCTTTGGTATATATAGAAAATTATTTGTTGGCAAATGGTTCGATCACCTTATTTTATCACGTCGCGAATTCCAGGTTGGGAGAGATAGGCAACGCCATCAGTTTCGCTGGTTTTTGCTGGCGACAAAGCCGAGAAGTCCATGGCTCATAAGCATGGGAATTACCTGTTTCTTACATAAAAGGTAACTGGAAGAGATGAATTAGGGTTGCAATGGGAACTGTTGCTCGACCATGGAGGAATAGGAGATCAGACGAAGGCTGGATCAGTTTTCATTGTACAATATTAATTATTTTTATTTTGTAAGGAAAAAGAAAAAGGCAAAAATGAGAGAATTGTCCCAATTAAACAAGCAAACATACAACATGTGAAAAACAAAGTGGAACCTGCTCATGTTACTTCTGCAACTCTACAACTTTGCGTAGAAGGGGGAGGAGCATACACATCGATTTCAGCTCAAATTGAACCCATGTGGCACCACCCAAATTTGAATTTTTCAAGGGCCTATCTAAAAATTAAAGACAAAAACTCATATGAGACCATCTCATTATTGAGACGGGGTACAACTTAACACAAATCATACTCACTATCCTCTCAAAGTGTTAAAGCGTCAATGCTCAATCTATGTCTCATCCCACTATGGGATAAAAAGCAAAAAACATCCATGTGTTTTAAAAAATGCATATAATCACCTTGTATTGTATTAATGTATGCATACTCTTCCCTGTGTTTTAACAAATGCATAAAAACCCCTTTATTTTATAAAGTGCACAAACACCCTATATATTTTATTAAATGTACAAAATCTCCTTGTGTTACATTAAATTAAATAATTAATAAAAAAGACTATGAAAAAAAACTACTATACCTTAATAAAATGTACACAAATAAAAAATATAGATAAATTAGATTAACCAAAAAATACATCAAGTAATCTCAAAATTAGATCAAAGTCTAAAATTGTTAGTTCTTCTTTGAAAAAAAAAAGAAGAACGACACGAGTACAATAAGAAACTCAAAAACATAAAACATTAATTAAAAACAAACTCGAGCTAAATAAGTTCAATTAAAAAGTAACGGAAATATATTTTCTATATATTTTTAATAGAACACGTGTGAGAGGGTTTTATGCATATTTTATAAAACTCGGGATTGATTCAATACTCAATTTCATTAAGCGAGGTGACACACACTCACCATTTAAATATATTGAAAGGAAATTTTATGTATACTATAATAAAATACAAAGAAATTTCATTTATTTATTAAAATATAAAAGTGTTTTGTGCATTTTATGTAAAACAATAAATATATATTTTACTTTTTACCCTTTCATCATCTCATATAAATGTGTCTCAAAACTAAAATCTTACCCCGTAGGCAAACCGCTTTTCATTGGAAGTTGAAATAGCACACTAGATTTCTACATGTTTGTACGTCTCCAAAGTTAAGAGCCTACGGTAGAACCTAGAACCTATTTACTTTTAATTCAATCACATGCTACACGTTTTAAGGATAATTTCGTTTTATAGCCTTATAAGGAATGTTTCTTTGGAAGACTTATTTATAAGTATATTTTAGGATCCTAATTTATTAAAAGTACACAATAATTATATATATATAGGTACATTTGTACTTTACAGTGTAACTTTAATTATGTAGGTCTCGTTTGAAAACCCATGAATGCGTAAAAATATCATGTAATGCATATAAAACAGGGGGTGAGGGAATGGTGATTACAATTTATTTTTTAAACGATATGTTTTGCTTATAATCGAATGCATATGGCAAGTAAGAACATAAAGCAGTGAAGAACACACGATTTTTATAGTAGTTCGGAGTCCAACTCCTACATCCACTCTTCCCTATCAGCAGGGGCACTAACTTAACCAACAGATATTTATGGAGCTCTCACTCAACGGAACTTATCTCCCTCACGGGATTGCCTACCCTCCCTTGCGGGATTGCTTAGATGTTTAACGAGTTCTCACTCGCACCCAGAAAGTAAGCTAGTCCAACTAACTTAAATTCCTTGCTTAACAAACTCAACCTAACTTTTGGGTTTGGGTATAAGATTGTTTGGTGTCCAACTAGGGTAAGATTTTCCCTTACATTTGTTTAGTCTCAATGCTAAGGATGAAAAAATCTCTCTAAGCTTAGGATATGCCATTTTGTGCTTAGATCTAGGGTAGAACACTTTTGAATATATGCTTGTATTTCTTGCTCAGTGTTCTATGGTGGAAATGCTAGATGGTTTGGCTTTTAGCTTGATGGATCACACATTTTCCCACTCTTAATTTGATGGAAGAACTTGTATTTATAGTGTGAATTTGAATGTTACGGTTGGATGGAGTCACATTCAAATCCATACTATTCTGTAGCTTTTTCAGGCTAGTTGTCTTCCTCTCATTGGTCCACGTCAGCTGAATCTAACAGTTATAATCTTCAGGACTCTTCTGAGTCTTCAGGATTCTTGATTCAAATTTGTGACTTTTCTTCAAATAACCTTGTCCGTCAGTATAATTGACAATTTCGCTAACCGAAGTTCAAATCTTCCGACTTCGACATCCCGACCCTCAGTCACTAGCTTTTCGACTATCTAATCCAGATTCGGTTCTCGGAAACATGTCTTCAGATGACTTATCTTTAGGTGACATCGATCGATGCGCTTTGTGTTTCTTGTTCGTGATCTTCCGACTCTTGTCTTGATTTGGTCACCGATCCGGTATGTAGATTTCGATTTTTACGATGTCCGATTTCTTCTGCTGATCGATCAACTCGCTGATCGGATCGGTCATCATCGATTCAACATATCGGGTTAGCTCATCGGTTTAGCATTTTAGGTCGATTGCATCGGGTTATCACGTCGATCTCGATCGATCTTATACCTTTCTCCTCTTGATCATCAACCTTCTCTTCTGATCTTACGTTGGGTTATGTTACGATCGACATGCGCTCTTACGATCCTGTCGGCTTCGTCGTCATACGGTCAATCCGATCCGGTCATCCGATGCAGTCCCGATATGTTTTATCGATCGACATATATTCGCTCTGGTCATCGTCGGGGTAACTCTCTTCTTACGATCGGTTGGCTTTCTTTTCTTTTCTTTTGTTTTTTTTTTTCATTTCATCGATTAACTCACGGAACTCATCCTACTCATCGATCCACGATCGGTCTCGTCTGCATTTCGCTCGATCTTGATCATCTTTTTGATTTCATGAGTTCCCCCTCAACTTGTTCTCTCGTTCCCCTCAACTTGTTATCGTAAATTAACTTGAATAACACAAGTTGATAATGTTTTTCATATAATTCATCAAAATTAAAATATCCCAATAAATTATATATGCAATTTTGTTTGTATTTATTAGTAACTAGTATTTTCTTCGTATGATGCGATTTATCGTCAAGATATTAATAATATTTTTTTAATGAATTTTGCCATATGAAATGCATAATGAAATAGATAATATATATTATATATTGCATACAAAATTTGATTGTTTCTTAGATATAAAGAATTCATGTAATCATATATGCGTGTGTGATGAATCAAATGTGATATTGAAAATCTGTAAAATTATACTCAATCTTAGAGACCATTAATTATTATACGTATATGTATAAATAAAATCAACTAACGATATAATTTAATCTCAATTAGAGAATGAGTAGGATTTATTATATAAGTGGGGTTACATAAAAATAATGAAACTTACTATCTACTCCCACCTATTCAAAATATATGATGTTTTAGCTTATCACATTATTTACTTTTTATTTGACGTTTTGGATTTTATTTCCCACTCTACCCTTATTTATTACCCTTTCTTTAATTTCTTATTCTACTCCCAATATTATTTCTTCCCAATGCCGTCGTTCCTTCTCTCTTCAGTCCCCCTTATATTTTTTTTCATCATCAAACTACTCCAGAAATTCGGTGAGTTTTCTTCTCCAGATCGGATTTTCCCAGAAATTCGGAGATCACGCTTTTTTTTTTGGGTTCTGTTGATTATGGCATTTATTGTTGAATTTTTTTGTAATTTTGTTTCGCTTTTTCCCCTGTAATCATTCGGCTGAGGTGGAGGGAGCAAGTCATGGAGTATTTTAACAATCCAGTACATTAACAAAGTCCTGTAACATAAATGCCTTTAATCAAACTCTAAATTCCAACAAGCAATTTCAATACTTTAATAACCCCAATTTGCAATTAAAAGCCTTTTTCGCAGAATTTATAAGAATAACTCAACTTGAGCGCAAAAACAGAGTGTTGACAAATAACCCAACTTGAAAGTATAAAAATTCATATTTGTAGAATGAAGAACCCTAAAATTCAAAAAAAAAAAGCCAAAAATCGTTTGGCTCCAATTTGAATTTTTTCGTCACTTGTTATTCCCTCCTTGTTGAATTTTTTGGCTCCAATATGAATTTTCCTAATAGATGACGATGAGAATTCCAAGCAGAGAAGTTATGTTGGAGAAGAAAGAGTCTCCTATATTAATTGATGTGTTTCCACGGTTACCAAACCAAAATTATGACATGTCATTAAACATAGCTTATTATTAAATAAGGGTAATTTTGATATAATTTTTATTTATTAATAAACGTGCATAAATCCAAAACATCATATATTTTGAATAGTATGAAGTATAATTTAAACCCGAAATGAGTTGATTTCACTGGGCAAAGCCCATCTCAATACCCTATTAAATTTAATAAGCCCAAACACAATCTTTGAACAAACTTTACTAATTAAACTTATTTGGGCCGAGGCTTTCATGGGCCAAACTTTTGAATGGGTCGGGCATGCTAATATGTTTATTGGTGATTACTAATTACTAAATGTATCTATATTTCTTTTGCAATAAAAGTAGCTGGAAGCATCTATATATTAACTATACCAAAAAATGAGAAAAGAAATCCAACTCTCACAAACCCTATCTGCAAAGTGCAAACATTGAAAATGGTATTGATCGGCTTTTGAATCCTAAACGCCTCAATCTTCTGTTCTCCGATCTGGTTCATGTAACTCCATCTGATCCGTATGGCTTCGATGAAGATTTAAAGGTAACATTTTCAGATCCACACTGTTTACGGCTCATCTTGTAACATCCAAAACATTTTGATAACTTATTTTAGGATTGTAACGTATTAAAATGTACACAATAATTATATATATGTAGGTACATTTACACCTTATAGTGTAACTTTAATTATAAATTCAATTTTATTTGTATTTATTAGTAATTTACATAACAAGTTTATACCTATTAGTAATTTTCCCCATTTAAGGAGTATAACTTTAACTATATATACAATGCAACTTCATCTGTACATATTAATAATTTGCATAAAATGTTTGTAACTATTAATAATTTCCCCAATTTATTTCTCGAGGTTTGGTTCAACTCATTCCATTGGTCACAATTGGTACTCCTTCAACTATTTAATTTCATTTTTTTTAATCGGTAAAAAAACTTAGGCTTCATGTGGATAGATGGATTTGAAATTTGTAGATTTCACATATAAATCATCACTCTCTCCACTTAAGTTAAATGAATTTACAAGTACTTAGATTTTTTTTTTTTTAAACGGAAACAATTACTTAGATTTGAGTCTAAAATTAAAATGGAGGGATTTCAAATCCTCATAAAAACCATGTATTTTAAATCTTCCCTCTCTACCTCTTCTTCCCTCTCTCTCTCACCCCTTCACTCTCTTCCCTTATCTTCCATCTCTTGACAATTCATGATTTGAAATATATACTCTCTTACACTTATTATTTATCAAATCATCCCTATTCAAATGGAGTCTTAATTAATTACGGGTAAAAGAGGCACCCAAATACAATATTTACAAAGTAGTAATATTAACAGCCTAAAACTACTACAGGATGTGTAATCCAATAATTAAAGGAAAACCAAGGCCAAATGATATTCTTAACACTAAACCAACTCTAAAGTCTAGATTTTAATTTCTCCACAATTTTATCAATAGAGAACGCAACCCCCCAACAAATAACAACGCATTCTCCCTTTTCATAGTAGTCAAACCATACATTGCCAAATTGCAATTGTCATATCTCTCCCATTCTTCCCCTTGAGTAAGCGACTTTGAGCAATGATACTTGAGAACGAATAGGAATGCAAGACAGTCAATACTGCAAGTCAATTAAAACATTTCATCCATACCTCGTGAGAGACGCGACGTTCGAAAAGACGTGTCTTTCAAATTCCTCCTCCTCACCACATAGTGCACACTTCAAATCTTGATTCGGGTTAAGGGCATTCCTTCTTTGAAGATTAGTCAATGTCGGAAGTCGATCCCAAAGGATCCTCCATAAGTGAACAATCAAGTATTTAATTTCGTATTTTGAAATTTGATTCCCGTTACCATCAACGACATATATGATAATATGACTATACTATGACATGACGACCATAACAAAAATTGTAAAGACAATACTAACTTAATAAGACATAATTAATACGAATTTTCAAACTAAATTCAACTTCTTATTTTCATGTTTACAATAAGAAATATGAGAATACTACTAACAATTACTACGTTAACATTAAGATGTACATCAGTTCTCCATTATTCATCGATCGATATTTCAATTTATAATCAATTAAATATAACAGTAAATGTTTAATTCTTCAAAATAAAATAAAATAAATAAGCACAAGAAGAGTGGTTGAATACAATTTGATCTTCTATTGTAAGAAGATATTCTTTTCCCAATCTTTTCAAACGTGTTATATAAAATGACATCTCACTCTCAGTATGTTACTATCAATAAAAAAAAAATCCTGTGTTCCAATCAAAAAAAAAAAAAAAGTGGTCCAATTTAAAAAAATAAAATGTTACTATCAATCAAATATTGACAAATTTAGTCTAGAACAACTAATGCGTTCCAACTTAAATCAAGAGAAGAGAATCGAGCTGTAATTTTTGTCATGGGTGTATGGCTCCTAAAAATTATTATAACCCTCTCATTACCATATCCATGTAACCTACCCAAATTGGCAAAACGTTCTATGAACTCAAACTCAATTTAATTTTTTTTTTCTATATTATGCATATGTATTATCAATGTTTTGCACATAAAATATAGTTGTTTGAAAATCAAGTATTTAGAGAATCGAACAGTAATTTTTGTTATGGGTGTATGTAAATGTGGGTCCTAAAAATTATTATAACCCTCTGAGTACCATATCCATGTAACCTACCCAAATTGGCAAAAGTTAAACCCGAATTTATGTGAACTTTTTTTTTTCTATTATGCAAATGTATTATTAGAGCATCATAATGGATGAATAAATTTTTATTCATCCATCCACTCTCTTCTCCACATCACTTCCACATCATCTATTTTTAAAATGTGAATGCCCTTACTATCGTATATAATATCTATTTTTTTTTAAAAACAATATTTCAGAATGCATTTAAAAAAAAACTTTACGTGAACCTAAATTTATGAGAGACATACTCCTATCAGTTCGTTCTCATCTAAGAAATGCAAAAACACGTGTCATGATAAGGAGTTGATTGCAAATATATTTTTGACATCTATAACTATATAAAAACAGCCGTAGGTCAAAATGAGAGGCAGTTATTAGGGCGAGTGAACAGTACTCGCCCACGGGTGAAACAGTGTACTGCACACGCCCATTACCGCGTGAACAGTGCAGGTGTAAAGGTATTGTAATATTATTCATTCTTTATTTTTAAAAAAAAATTATCATCACGTGATGGTTGCAGTTGCAGTGGTTCTTTATTGGTACTAGCACACATTCTTAATAAAAAAACCTAATTTTTATGACATTGCTATTGATTCCATCAAACAGCATTATAAAATAATAAAATTTTAAGACTTTAATAGGAGAATTTCAAGGTTTTAAATTTTTATATGAACATTTTCCTGTAAAAGCAGGTAGTCTGAAATATTTGTCAGACTGTAATAATTTCATCTCAAAAGCGCGAAAGATCAGGTTACGCCCAATTTCAAATTTAAATTTCAAAATAAACCCCACATATGTGACCTTTCAGTTTACCTTTCTATACTATAAATAGCTATTACATTTGAGACCCACTACACCATTTTTTGTGTACTTGTCAGTTCATTCGAAGAATCTGATTCATTTTAGCTTTCAGATACAGTTCATACCTACACCTGTTTCATTTTGGTGTATTATTATTTTCAATGATTTTTTTCTATTCAACTCCATGCATCTGTAATTGTGCACGACATGATTGGCATTTTTTTTTCCATAGTATCACTGTCCAAACTCATCTTCTTAATAATCAAGGAAATTGAGCTCTAATGATCAAACGATCTAGGCATACCATGTACCTGCACTATGAAATAGGAGAAGCTGTTAGAAACAGGAGAAACTATTTTATGTGATCACATGAATGAAATCAACTAGAAAATATAGTAGTATAAATTCACTTGATTTACATGCATGAATGAAACCAACTAGACAACATTTAGGCAATTTCTTTATTAGTAATTTTTATGTTTCACGTTTAACTGTTGCTCAATGGTGATTTATGATTAATTCCACCTTTAATCACCAAAAAATAATATTGTTTAGAATATTTGCATACTTAGGGGATGCTTGGTTGAGACCTTTTACAAGTGGGGAATGGCAATGAAATGAGAAATGATGTTTGATTCATTACTTTGATTACTTGTTATAATGATTTTATATCCCAAAACAAATGAATCATGATTCCTCAACATTTTGGGTGGAATGACTATCATTCCACCCAAAAATTGCACTTAAATTTTTTTCTATTTATTCCTTTGAATAAAAAAAATTAAAAAAATATTTTTTTATGATTTAAATTAAAATTATTCAAGTAATATTGTTCTCTAGAAAGAAAAATAAGAAAAATGAAAAGATAAGTTGATTCCATTGCTTAACAATTCACAAACAAAACACAATTTATGGTAATAATAGTCATTCTCAATATTAACCAAACAATACAATAAAAATGGTCATACCCTTTACCATTACCCATTACTATCATTTCCATTGTTATTACCATTCCTCATTGGAAACCAAGCACCCCATTAGTATGCTCAGTAATCCTGATTGTTATTTGCATATTTACTTGCAGGAATGGAAGAAAAACAAGAATAAGGAGCCAAAAAACTGACTTAAACTACTTGCATGAACGCAAACAAACAAACCAAGCCTGTAATCCCAAATCATTAGGGCATGAATGTAAGAATAAAAAGGAAAAAAAAGTGAATATCATTAAAGAAAGCTGCTATGGCCAAGCAAGAGAGAGGAGGAAGATGATTCTGAGCAGGTGTAGGACTTCTGTTCATTCTACTGCACTTTTTTTTTCACTAACCCATCCCCTGTTTGCCTTTTTTTTGTTTTTTTTAATTACTTAATTGATATGGAATTCAGATCTAAAAGTCAGATTAGTTCAATAGATAATTAAAACAAAACAACTATTTCACAAGTCCAACTTATAGTTATTTATTTGTACCAGTTATTTTTATGTTTCACGTTTAACTGCTGCTCAATGGTGATTTATGATTCTGAGCATGTGTAGGACTTCTGTTCATTCTACTGCACTTTTTTTTACACTAACCCATCCCCTGTTTGCCTTTTTGTTGTTTTAATTACTTAATTGATATGGAATTCAGATCTAAAAAGTCAGATTAGTTCAATAGATGATTAAAACAAACAACTATTTCACAAGTCCAACTTATAGTTATTTATTTGTACCAGTTATTTTTATGTTTCACGTTTAACTGCTGCTCAATGGTGATTTATGATTCTGAGCATGTGTAGGACTTCTGTTCATTCTACTGCACTTTTTTTACACTAACCCATCCCCTGTTTGCCTTTTTGTTGTTTTAATTACTTAATTGATATGGAATTCAGATCTAAAAAGTCAGATTAGTTCAATAGATGATTAAAACAAACTACTATTTCACAAGTCCAACTTATAGTTATTTATTTGTATCAGTTAGCATTAAAACAGAAAAAGAAAATTCTGATATAAATCTACAATTTATTAAAGAAAACACACATGGAATATTTAGAACCCAAGTAAATATAGAAAAGAAATTGGTTAATCATCAAAGCACAATAACACTTAATTCAAGTCCTATTCAAACAACAGAGAAAGGGGGGAAAATCAGATCAAGAATGAACACATTAGATAGCAAGAAATGACAATTAAAAATGCAGAATTGCAATAAATGAATGTCACTGCAATTACAATTCATTATTACAGAACACATAATTTTATAAAAGGCCAAATTATATGAAGTTCATACCTTATGATTTTGAGGAATCATCCTAGGAGAAGGAACACCCACTTTGTAAATAATAAAAGAACTGCTTGGATCTGAAATGAAGATAAAGAAGAAATTGAATTACTCATATTGTCCTTTCACAAAACAATTATAATAAAGCTTATAAATAGGTTCTTCAGTTTTGAAATTAAAAAAGAAAGGAAATTGAATAGTGTAAGTAATCTCAGTCCAACAAAGAATAAGAACTGTAATGGAGACAAAATTTCACTAGAAAATGAAAGATTTAAGTAACACATCTGCATAAAAATAGAATATCAACAACAAAGGTAATAAAGGTGAACTTGAATAATTAACATCCATAACTTTTGATGTTAAAATTAACTCATTTGTTCAGTTTAAGCAATTATTAAGGACTTAGCATTACAAGAGCGCCGTTATATATCAAGAATGTTGTTATACTTTCAGATATATTGTCAAGAACAAGATACATTTCATCATATAGGCACATCATCCTGAATAACTAAAATTCAACATTTTCATTATTTATTCTGAAGGTTTTATTTGGAACCGATGCAACGCTACAATGATTAAGATCAAGCCTCACTCACATCAAGTAAAAACCAAAACATTTCTCCTAGAATTATCATTTCGGATTTGACTCGCTTTTTGTCTACAAGATAAGGCGTTTGTAAACTGAAAAATGATGTAAACTATTTCTAGGATATACATATATTAGACATTACCATTCAGACTTTATCTCCTCTCTGAAGTATATGCTTGATTCATCTCCTATCTGGAAGTATATGCTCGAATCTACAAATAGTATAGAAAAAAAATCTTAAAAATAATATTGATAGCACAAAAAGATGAGTTGTTGTAGATCCGACTATATCACCTTCAGATCTACATCGCAGATCTACTGTAACGACAAATTTTAATTTTAATTTGTCTACATCTACGATTCAGACTGAGACACACAAACCACAACGCTATTTTACAATTATCAAATGGCCCACTGAAAAGAAAGACATTTGAGATAATGGCGCGACTACGTTTTGCTTAATTTGTTTTGCAGTGAGAGTGAAGGGAAAATGATTTATGAATTGAGCGGACGGGATTTTACACAGGTGAAAAATGTTTACAAGACAGAGATTGAGGGAGACAATGGGTGGATAGCAGGCTATGTTTGCGAGGTGAGAGACTTGATTAAAGCCAATCCCGACTCTCCTTTTTAATTTTATAACGCGTGTGCATGTTCGTGGACACGTATTTACTCAAACCGTTGATAATAAATTGAGATGTAGCACTAAACTACTAATAAATAATAATAATACTGCTATCTAATAATAAAAGTAACACGCATGGGCCGTAAATAATAATTTCAGAATATAAAGATTGGCCCATTAAGCATTTCGTTTGGGCTGATTACATCTAATTGGCAAATTTTTGTTTTACTTTCATAATAATAATAATAATAATGTCACTTTTATTACAATGGTGCACATTACATCGATTAATTAGCAACTCCTGACCATAATCTTAGTATACGAATTACTCCACCTATCACTTTCGCCGCCGCCCGCCGCCCTCTGCTCGGCGAGTATCCTCTCTAGCTCGCTCGGCCGGCAAGGAACCGTCAGAGCGCCGTCGTGATCGAAGCCGTAGTCCTCCGCGGCTTGCTCCAATAGCCTCAAGAACGAGGGGTACGTTAGAAATTCAACGGCACGATGAATCTCTTCAGCTCGTCGTCGTCCACTGCGATCACCGCAAAATGGCCCTCCTTAACGTCCTCCGGTACCGCCATTTTTCGTCGATTTCCGGCGAAGGTGATTTCTTGCCGAGAATGAGACTCTTTGTAGCCTTTTCACTACTATTTTCAGCTTTACGAACCCACCGTTTTTCTTCTGGCTGATTGTTCTTGTTTTGCCCATTGTGGTTTGTAAGAAGGAGAAATAAAAGATGATGGGAATTGAATAAAAAGTTTTTTTTTTTAATGGTGGTGTATGGAGTAATGTTTGTGTTTGTTTTGAGTGATGTTTAATGGTTCTAGTCTTTATCGGAGGTGTGATATATATAGTGTGCTTGAGGGTATAATTGGGTGTCATAAAAATTAAATTAAAGCACTAGAGGTAATATCCTCCTAATAGTGTGGAATTATATATTTATCCTATTCAAAATATAAAATATTTTGATTTTTCGTATTATTATTAATAAAAAAAATTATACCAAAATTAACCTTTTATTTAATAATAAATTATTTTTAATGATACGATAGTGAAAGAAAACAATCAAGAAAGAAAGAATATTAAATAAGAATAATATAGGAAAATAGAAGATAGAACATCAAATAAAAAGTAAATAATATAATAAATCAAAACATTTTATATTTTGAATAGGATGAAGTATAAATTATGTGATTGCGAGCGAGTATGACACTTGTCACTATTTAATCACGTGCTTGAGGAGGAATTTTATTCATAATTTGAAAGTATAATATCGGAGCCCGCTAGCCGAAATGAAAAGTCGTTCTCAAACCAAATGAATAGGCGAGCCATGAAAAAAAAAAAGTCAATAAAAAAGCATCTAATTAAGGCTAAACAAACAAGAAAAAAAAGAAAAGTAAAACATACACATCATATCATAATCACCATAAATCTATTATCTCTGGACTGCTTGCACAATTTATAAATTTTAGAATAAGAGTCGTATATAGAATAAATTGTCAAGTCTGATTAAGGTCTTCTTCATCAATTAACGAGAAATTTTTTAGGCCTCCAGGCCTCTTATAATTCCACATGCTATAAGGATTGTTCATGGAATAATCATGAAAAAGGAACGGAAAAAAAAATGAAAATAAGAATTCAAAACCAAAAAACAGTCGAAATTAAAGATACACTACGCATGGGGCGACTTGTTATTCCCCCGGGCAGGGAGGAGCGACAGCTGATGGACGATATAATTTTTTTAAGAGAACAATGGGGTGGTATAACTATCATTATTCAATAACTAGTTTAAAAAAAACATTATCTAATACCCTCCGTCCCCAAAGATGTTTGAATTAAAAAGCAATTATGGAGAAAATAATAGAATCCAGGAATTTAGAGATAAACACCTTGATATCTTTCGACACATGAACGACTACGCCCCGCGAGACTAACAAGCCGAGATTCACTCTTTTCGTGGTGTTATTTTCGCAAAAAGAGTACAAATACAACGAAGCCACCGATTTAAATGAGACATGGGCCAAAGCCCTAATTCACGCCAAGACAAACCATGAACCCGCCGACCACGGCTTTTGTCGAATGGTTCCGCCGACGACGCCACCGAGCGCCACCAATGCTCGTCTCCCGTCAAGGCTCGACTTTTTGGTCGAAAGGTATGCTCGACCTAACACCATGGTCGAAGCACCTCGCCTCCTTGTCGGATCCTTCCCGACTCAGCTCCACAACCCAACAATCTCCCACCCGGAGACCGACTCAAATGGTAACTTGTCTCCCTGCCCAAATCCAACGATTTCTCTCACCGTAGTAGTGTTCGCCTTATGTTCGGGCTTTTTCAAGGTCACCGAAGTCATGATAACTTCAACTTCTAAGGTCACAACCTTAGTCAACATGTCGCCAGGATTCTCACTTCCCCTGGATCTTCATCACCGTGAAGATCTTGTTCTCGGCGAGGTAACGAATGTAATGATACCTCAACTCAATGTGCTTCGGCCCTCGAAAGTGAAAGACCGAATTCTTCGCCAAGTGAATAACACTGACCGCCACTATACATAATACTATCCTTTTGCTCCTTCCCCAACTCACACGATGATTCTCAGAACCAAACCATTTCTTTACTAAATTCAGCCGATCGCGAACGTGACTGCTCGCAGCGATTAATCGAGCTACGATCTTTGCAACTTAGAAGCCCAAGATATTGTTGTACCACCAAAAGTAAACACATACCGTAGTACTCCTCCTTTGTCGAGATCATTTGATGTCAAGTCTCGCATCAATATATCCTCCACAACCCAACGCTTTTGCCCTCAAAGCACAAAAAGCTTGTTCAAGAGTACCTCTCAAGTATCTAAGGATCCACTTCATCGCCTCCCAATGCTTTACTCCGGATTGTCCATAAACCGCTAACAACTCCCCACCGCTCAGGTAATATCCGGTCTTGTACACACCATCATCATACATCAAACTTCCAATTGTCAAGCATACAGAGTGATTTCGCATGTAGGTCCGCTCCTCTTCGCATTAGGTGAGTCCTTGTTGGATAAACAGGAAATCGACTTCCCAACGGACCGAATCGCTTTGCATCTTCCATACTAAATCTCTCCAAGACTTTTTTATGTATTCAACTGCGAAAGATACAAGTTTCTGCCACCTTGTCACGATCGATTCAAGATACCCAAGATTTGCTTAGCATCTCCAAGGTCCTTCATAGCAAACCTTTCGCATAATTTTTCCTTCAACTTGCTCACCTCCCGAAAGACTGAAAGAGCTTGCTATCAACATGTCATCAACATATAATAGCAAAAATGATATAACCATCATCATACCTCTTGAAGTAACAACAATGGTCGCCTCACACCTATTGATCTTAATCTCGTGCATGAACCCATCAAACTTCTTGTACCATCAGAATGGAGCTTGTTTCGCACCATACAAGTTCTTCTTCAACTTGCAAACTAAATCACTACTCCCCTTAGACAAGTATCCCTCCTGTTGCTTCATGTAGATGTCCTCATCTAAATCACCATGAAGAAATGTGGTTTTCACGTCCCATCTGTTCTAACACCAAATTTTCTTCGAACCACCGCACTCGTAACCAATCGAATGGTAGTTAAATTCACCACCGGAGTAAAAAATCATCAAGATAGTCAATACCATGTTTCACAAACCCCTTCACAACCAATCTTGCCTTGTGCGCTTGCTTCCATCAAATCTCTCTTTTATTCTCAGAAACCCACTTGTTATGCAAAGGTTTTTCTTGCCCTTAGGAAGCTCAACAAGCTCCCAAGTTCCGCTGGTCATCAATGAATTCATCTCATCATCCATTGCAAGTTTCCACTTGTCCGGGCTTGTTCACTACGTGTTGCCTCTCGCATAACATCCGTGTTCACCACCATCGCTTAACAATAAATAATGGAGGGAGGTGAATACCTATCGAGAGATCTCCGATCCTCAGGATCTCCACAAGGAATTGTTGGTGGTGGTGTACTTGGTTCTTCCTCAACAATCACCGATCATCTAGAACCCATTTGTTCCCACCCGAAGCTGAAATGTCTAATTCCACAACCCGAGACTCAGAACCACCTTTTTTGATTTTCCCAACCCGTTTTCAGACATCACCCATTCATTAAATATGATATCTCGACTCACGAATCACCTTTCGGTTTTCCTCATCCCAAAATCGATAACCAAATTCATCACCGCTATATCCAACAAACGACACTTAATGATTTTGCATCCAACTTACTTCTACCATAGAATCAACATGAACATATGCAACACACCCAAATACCCAAGAAAAGACAGATTACCTTTCTTTCCCGACCGTGCCTCCTCCGGTATGCCATTTTCCAAAGGAGTTGAGGGTCCTCTGCTTATCAAGTAAGCTGATGTGTTAACTCCTCTCGCCCAAAAACATCTTTGACAAAATTTCACACTTCAATCTCATGCTCCCAGCACATTCACATGTGTCCTGCTCATACGTTACGCCACGCCATTCTGCTAGGTGTTCTCTCACGGTTTTCTCCATTCGATTCCATTCGCCTCACAAAAATCCTTTTTGAAATCACCGAGCTCAGATTCTCCACCCATTATCTATCTCAAATGCTTCACCTTGAGAGACTCGTTTTAGTTTCTACAAGAGCCTTCTATTTCCTCGAAAAGCATTAAAGACATCGACTTATTTTTCAAGAAATAAACCCATACCTTCCTCGTAGAGTCGCAATGAAATTCATGTAATATGATGCTCCACCAAGGGATGTCACTTAGCTTTGACCCCACAAATCACCGTGAACTAACTCCAACTTTTCGCTTCTTCAAAGCCCCCCCTCCCTTCAAAAAACTCACTTTTTCTCGCTTTCCCTACATTATTCTCACACAAACCAATGTAAACCGCCTTGAGGTCCGGGCTTTACCCTTCGAGCACATAACTTTCATCCCTTTTTTCACTATGTGGCCTAGATGACAATGCCACAAACTTGCATTCCCTTTTTCACTAGCAAGAGCAATGTTATCTCCGTGTTGCTTGTCATATACAACGCCCCTCTTTATTTCCACAAGCCACTACCATGACATCTTTGGATATCTTCCACGAAGTTACACCCAAAGGTCACCTTGTAGCCCTCACCATCAAGTTGCCCAACCGAAATCAAATTTCTTTCAATCCGTGAATATGTCTCACATCTTTCAATTGTAACACAATCCCATTTGGTGTCTTAATCCCAACATTCCCTTCCCTTTGATTTCCGTGAGGCTCATCATCGGGGCCAGATAAACCTTCCCAAAGTTCCCTGAAGTGTACTTTTTTCATTACGTCAAGATCACGCATCGAATGAAACGATGCTCCGAATCTAACACCCACAACCCAATGGACTACTTACACTCGTAATCAATGCATCTCGAACTCATCAGGCAACGTTGGTCGGGTTGTCATTCTTCTTTCGTTCATTCCTCAGGCTCAGACTCACTTTTTGTAATGACCAAGTTCATGACATTTATAACACTCAACTTTACTCTTATCCTTCTTGGGCTTATCTTTGCCCATCGACTTTCGATCTACCCCGATTTGGCTTCCCTCGATTCAGATCTTCCTCTCGCCCGCTCCTCAAAGCGCATCCCGTACTACACCCAACTCTTTTTCCTCGCGAATTTCTTCGCCATGACCGCATCCCTAACCTCATCAAATTTCAGTTTCACTTTACCGGCCAAGCACTAACAAATTTTTTACCGCCCCACTCCAACTTTCCGTAAAGAAGACAACAAAATAAGGGCTTGAACCTCATCATCAAAATCAATCTCAACCGAGCTCAATTGGGCTATGATCATATTGAACTCGCTGAGATGGTTTGCTACCACAAGATCCTCCGCCATCCTCGAGTTGAATAACCTCCGCATCGATGAACCTTGTTCGCCGCAGACGGTTTTTCATACATCTCACCAATATCTCCAAAGATCTCCTTTGTGGTTTTTACTTTCACCAGATGTAGGGCGACGTTCTCGATAACGACAGACGAACCACACTCATCGCCTTCCTATCCAAAGAATTTCCACTGCCGCCCTTCATCTCTTGTGTTTTTCACCCAATGGTTGATACAGATTCATCAGACATGTAATCTCCGATCCGCATTTCCGAATCTAAAACTGCTCCATCAAACTTCTCAACAAAGCGATTTTTCAGCCATCATAATTGCTTTCTCCACAGATCCTTTAACCCGATGCTCGACATACCGTTGTTAGAATTAAACAAGCAATTATGAAGAAAAATAATAGAACTAGGAATTTAGAGACAAACAATTTGGTTACCCAACCAATCGAAATGACTACGCCCGGGGGCACTTACCAAGCCGAGATTCACTCTTTTCGTGTTTATTTTCGCATAAAAGAGGCAAAATACAATGAGTCAAGGTATTTAAATGAGACATGGGCCAAAGCCCTAATTCACACGCACAATGTGTGGAACCCGCCGACCACGGCCTTGGTCGAGCTGCCCGCTTCGATCAGATCGCCACTCAGCGCCTCCATGCTCGGGTCTCCCGTCGCTGCACCCTCCTTTGGTCGAGCGTATGTTCGACGAACACCATGGTCGAGTGCCTCGCCTTTCTTTGGATCCCTTCTCCGACTCAGTGCTCCACAACCCAACAAAAAGTAACGCAAGTTCTTTATCGTTTTCTGCGTGGTTTTGAAGAGATTTTTTTTTAGTATTTGAAATGATAAAATAATTTTTAAAGATGCATGCAATAGATGAGAGGTAGATCTATAATACCCCTCTTTAAAAAATCATTTTATCATTTGAAATACTAATAAACAACTCGCCACAAAAAACTCGATAATAAAGTAGGTGTGCACACTTTTTATGACAAGAGGTAGTAATTAATTGTTCTACTATCGTTTTTTTTTTTTGACAGAGTTCTACTATCATAAACATATATACATTGGTACTATAACTTTTTAAGGTTAAATATCGGCCAAAGTTCGACGATGGCATTGATAATAATGTTTATATCACTTGAACTATTCTACTGTTAAAAACTATAACTTTGTTACAAAGTCTAAAAACCATTTCATTAATTATCACCAATAAATTATATTTGTTGCTAATAAATTATATATATTTGTTGCTAATTAGAGATTGGGGTTTGGGTGGGGGTGGGGGGTTATGGAGGGTGGGTGCAAGTATGGGAGACCAATGCATGTGAGATATGAAAGAAGGTTTGATGGAGTATGAAAGGTCACAATTTAAGTTGTCACTTGGGGAAAGAGTTGATCGAAAACAACATTATTTTAGTTGGGTTCAAATAAAAGTGTGGAATTTCAGTCTTATCTACTTATTGAGGACCCATTCACATATCATATATAACACCAAATACACTTTTGTTCCATTTGGATGAGAGATAATTTAAAATGAATGAATTTGAAAAATAATAAAAGTGTAAGAACGTACATATTTTAAATCATAAATCACAAGAAACGATAGAGAAATGAAGAGAGTGAAGGGGCAGAGAGAGGAAAGAGGTAGAGAGGGGGATTTTAAATGACATTATTCTAATAAGGATTTGAAATTCATTAATTTTAAACTAGACATAAATCTTAGTATTTGTAAATTCATTTTAACTCAAGTAGAGAGAGAGATGATTTATGTGTGAAATTCATGGATTTCAAATCCATCCATCCAAATAATCCTTAATTATTTTAGCTGCCTAATTATATTTGATCAAATCATCCTAGGCAACTCCATCTCCCATAATTCAGGCTTTTCCCTTTATAACTAAACCAATTACACTATACTAAGAAAGTTCTTCAATAATCTTGAGATTATTAAATTCAAGTTAGGAACAATGAATACTAATCAGGGCCTTCCTTGGTACTGCACCTCAATATTTTTGAGTTACTTACCCCATGAATCCGGTCTATGATATGAACTTGAATTATTTGATACATTTTACTTATTTCTAACACATTTTTCTAAACCATTAAATTTGACTCGTATTAAACCCCGAAAGAGGTCAAATGTCGCGAATTGTAAAACAAGTTTTATAGTATGATTCAGATATATACAAGCTTTAATTTGTCGAATATTTTTGTTTTTGTTTATATATATATTAATTCAACAAGAGTAATAGAAAATTGTTGCGCTATTGATAGAAAAATATATATAAGTTGAAGCAATTTATTGTGTTATTAACAAATAAATGTTCATGCATGTGGTATGATATTTTATACTAGTAGTCTAGTAGTAATATTTTCCTTGTTACTGCATGTATACGATAAGTCAGGTAAGGTTCTTTCTCATTTTTATTTTTTTTTACAGAAATTGAAAATAAATCTAATTAGAATACTATCGACCATATATATTATTTTTTCATTTTCAGTATACTGGACCGTTCTAAATCCTTTGATCGCCTATACGTTAGTAGTACCAGTAGTAGTCTTGTAGATATATCTATTACCTATTCAAAAACACCAATGTTTCATAGTACTCTTTTTTTTTTACTTGGGAAGTGACTCTCACTACAAAAAGCTCATTAATAAAAGAACTTTAAGGTACAAAAAAAAAAGTGATTCTAAGGTACAAAAAAATGGTTAAAAAGTCTAAGTTGCCCTTTTAACACGTTTCTGCACTTCTGATTCTTTTTAACTTTTTGTAATTTAAAATTTTAAAAGTTAAAATTTTTTAATTTACTGAATTAATTAAATTATTTATTAATGCAAAATTTTGAATTTCAACACCATAATAATTTTAGTGATTTAGTAATTTTAAATTTATGCACTTTTCGATCAATTTATGGTGCATTTTTTAAAAAAATTGTATTTTGTATCAATTTTTTAAAAAAAAATTGTATTTTGAAGTCCAAAAAATATGCAATTTTCAGAAAATAATTTTTTTAAATCTATGCACTTCTAGGCTAATTTGAAAGTGCATTTTTTTATATTTTATGTACTTCTAGACAATTTTTAGAGTGCATTTTTTTTAATTTATGCACTTGTGAGCCAATTTTAGAGTGCATTTTTATGTATTTTGTGTACTTCTAGGCAATTTTTTAAGTGCATTTTTTTCAATTTTAGAGTGCATTTTTTAAATTTATGCACTTAGAGCCATTTTGAGTGTATTTTCTTGTATTTTGTTTACTCCTAGGCAATTTTTGGAGTGCATTTTTTTTTCTACAATATATAATTACAAAAATTTTTTTTTTCCGCAAAAATTAATAAAAAATACACAAAAATAAAAACAAATTAAACTAGAAAACCATAAAAAAAAATCCCTAAATATGCAGAAATCCTAATAAAACAATACCAATCAAGAAATTACAAAAAAAAATCCAGAAAACCTAATAAAAATATTTAAACAAATCACCAAAACAAAAAGAACAAAAAATCCCTAACTGATTCACTCCAATCGAAAAAACAAAAATTACTAAAAATAAAACAGAAAATTACAAACAAATAATGCAGAAAAATTACAAAACACCAATCTGATTCACTCCATTGCCACTCTACGTAAAAATTACAACATCAATCAAAAAAAATATTACGCATAAATTAACTTACCACTAAATTCTCAATTTCTCATCTACAAAACATACAAAAAATAAAACAAAATAAATAAAAAACAAAAAAGATTACCTTCTTTCTATTTTCATCTCGTGATCGATTTCCTTTCGCCTGCCGCCATCATCGGTGCCTCAAGCCGCCTTCTCCAACCGATCCGCCACCACTATCGCCCCCAAACCACCAAAAAACCACACTGTAAGCCCACCACCGCCCTCTCAAAAGCCACCACACGGAGGATCCAGAAGATCCGCCGCCCCATCACCACCACACCACCGCCGTCCCACACTATCGCCGCCTCAAGACGCCTCCCCACCACACCCGCAGTTTGAAGTAGACTTGGGCGGCCTCAAAATGAAAAAATCCTAGGTTAAGGCCGCCAAGGGCCAAGATCCCCCCCACCTTCTTCTCTGCCTCCACCACCAAACCTCTGCCCCATCTCCACCACATCATCACGCCAACGCAAAACGTGAATTTTGGGAGGAAAGGAAATAGAGAACGAATTTTGGGAGGGGAGTAAAGAGAGAGAACATGAATTTTTGGGAGAGAAGAAAAAGAAATCTTGAAAATGAGAAAGAGGAGAGGAGACCAAAAGAAAATTAGGGTGAGAAGAAATAGTGTGAGCCTATTCAGATCAGGGATTATTGTTTGACACTAAGGGCAAAATAGTCACTCAGACTTTGGGTCACTACTCAAAATTCTTGTACCTTAGAGTCAATTGCTTTTTTTTTTGTACCTAAAGAGTCATTTTCTCCGTGGTTTTTGGCCTAAAGAACATTATCCGAGTCCGTACCAAAGTTCGATTATTTTGATGAGAAATGGTTTGTTCACGGTACGGACCAAAATGAATTTTTAAAATTATCCATATCTGTATCAAAGTTCGGTTATTTTGAAATTGGAATGTCGGTACCAAAACATTGGTTCGAAACGGTACTAATTTTTTTTGGGTATAGTTCGAAACATATTTTCGTTTATAACGGAATCGGATCGGACCGGAGAAACATGACATTTTTGTTTACCTTTTTCTCTCTCTTTTTTCTATCACCCCTCGTTTTTCTTTTTATTCACAATTTTTTTAGAAATATTGGTGCAATCTACACAAAATACACATGAATCCAATACCTCTTCAACCATATTCATACATCTACCTTTTAGACTCAAACATATTACATGATAGGATAATTAGTTGATAAAAAAAATAATAAAATAACTCAAGACACCACCAAGAGGTGTAAACGTGGTTAATAAAATACACATTTAGAAATATATTGTGAATTTTTGTCTGTCTAAATTGACGAGAGATACAGACTATAGAGTGATGAGTTGGTACGAGAGAGTAAGAATGCGTAATTGCAAATTGAAAATGAAGTAAATATTCTAATATCTCGCCAAAATAATCATATGATATATTTAATATTAAATTACATGGATATCAATAATCTATAATACAATTTAATGAATGAAAAAATAAATTGATAATTAAATTTATTACATATTTAAATTGGTTATTAGGTCCATTAAATCCCCATAATTTGGTGCGGTTTCATTCGATTTTTTTTGGTACAGTTAACTTTCGGTAATATTCAGATCCATATAAAAAAATAAAATCGATTCGCTTCATTAAAGAAAAGTTCAAAAGGTCAACGGTTATTTTCGATTCGAAAGGATTCGTAATCTCCAAACTCCGTGTGATCTCCTGTGGATGAGTTTATGAAGTAAGTTTATTAAATTATATATTTTTTAATGTCTAGAAAATATCGTTTAATTATGTAGTGGAAATTCGAAATGAATTACATTAATAGAGCAGTTCGTATTATTTCATTTTGGACCATACTAGATTTTAATTCATACGTATATTTACTACATTATGGAATGAGATGGTGGATTTTTTTTAGAAAGCAACACTTGCATTAAAAGTTTGTATCATGCTATAGTGTACAAATAATTTATGCAGGTGTTATGCTCATATCATTACTCATGCTATATATATTATACAATTGTATTAAATATTTAAAAGCGCTTTAAATGAAAATTTCACTACATTCAACATTCATCGAACCATAAAATACCTAATAATAATTATCTTTAAATTTGGATAGATGTTAGGTAGCTTTTGATAAGATAATAAACAAAGAAAAAGTTTTTCCCCTCTTGAAAAAAAAATGTCTCAGTTATCTTGACACTAAAAGTCTAAAACCAATAAATTTTATCTTTATTAATGAAACAAGATCCTTTTTTTTTTTTTTTTTTTGATAAAACAGAACAAAAAGTAGATTAATTTATTAAGGAAACAAGATATTTTTTTTTTGAAAGGTAATCAATTACACAAGATATTTTGTTGATAATTTTTTTTTTTTTTTGTCGAAAAGGTTTGTTGATACTAGTTAAAAAGAAAATTGATAGTATGATACACATTTTTTTAAATGTTTATACTTATAGTATTATTAATTGATAATTGGGCACTCATAAACGAATTTTTTCTGCCTCCAAAATGTCGCTCACCTATTATGGGCATAATTAGCTTCTAATGCGTCGCATTAAAACCGCGATAATCACCGAAAGTGTAATCTTTCCTAATCTGTAATGAACACAAGAAAATGGGTCACGCAATAATTTGCCGAAGATAAAACTTGGACAATCTCCAGGGTCAAGTTTTTAATTCATAGACATTTGACCTATTCGGAATATAATACCCACAAGTTTAGTGGGTTAAAAAAATGTTTAAGAATGAATAAAATGAGTCAAATAATTCAATTTCATACTATGAAACTTGTTTATGGGAGACCAACTCTAAAACTTGTACTCCCTCAGTCCCCCTCTTAATTGAACTTTTACTGTTTTTTCACGAATTTTAATGTAAGAATTGTTTATTATTAGGTTAATTCTAAATAAATACACGATATTTAGGTCAAATATCAATTTAATCACGACTTTTTTAAAATTATTATATAAAAGTTCAACTTTTGATGTTTTTGCAAATTAATACACGTTTTTTTTTTCTCCTAATCGTGAAGAGATGATGTGGCTCGTTAAACTATTATTTTGTCATGTTAGCTTCCACATTGGAACACATAAAAATGAAATGTCCAAATCATAAATATAAAAAATATATTAAAAAGGTGAATTAAATTGCAAATAAATTTTCTATTTAGTTTAAAGAGGTGGGATTTAATGAGAAACAACATCTCAGGGGTTGAGGGACTACTATAGACAATGGATGGATTGGAGGTGCGGAGAAATTGAGGAATTTCATTTAATGGAACATGTTTAATTTTGAAACATTGGCTTACCTGAATTACTTTTAAGTTTTGGAATTTAGATTTAAATTAATTGTTGTTTATTTGATGTGTAGTTCTGCAAATTTGAGGGTATGAATTTCTTTTGTAAATCAAATCAAATTCACGATGCAATTTTAGTGAGGGTTGCTTTGGGGATTAGTAGAACTCGATTTTGAAAATGGGGTCCTGGGGTTTGCAATTATGAAGGTTTTGGGTTCTCGAAAACCTGCTTTTATCGATTTGCAATGCGATTTTGTGTCGGGTTTTACTTTTGGAAATTCCCAGAAACTTCGATTTTGGAGATGAGAGTATGTGGTTTTGCAATTATGAGGGTTTTTGCATATCTGTTTTTTATTGATTTGCAACAACAAAGAAATGTTGGGTTTTAATAATGTGTATCGATTTTACCTTGATAAGAAATGTTGAGCTTTAATATAATAATCTTGAAGATCATAATTAAATTAATATATATTTCAACCTAAAAGATCGTGTATTTATTTAAACACTACAACAAAAAATGAGCTTTAATGACATTTATAAAAGTAATTATAGGGCACTTATTACTACATTTTGTCTAATTCGACATTTATATAAACTGTCATCTAATTTAATGTAACAATAGATAAATGATCAATTATGATATTCTTAAATGTCGTGATAACTTAACTTATACTACACTTTCTATTTTTTTTTTTTTTGAAAAGGGACTTGCAAAGAAAAAAGGTAAAAGAGTACAAAAGATAAATCCCTGTATTTAAGTTATAAGACGTCAAATCCTTCAAAACAAAGCACAAGTCCTTGATGAACGATCAAAACACACCCACTGAACAACACCTACCTTGAACCAATCATGAGAATGAGGAGGAGAATCATAATCAAAAAGCACAAGAATGAAAGGAAAAGCCCATCACACTAAACTTATACTACACTTTCTAAACTGCTAATTTCAATTTATTTATTCACAGTACAATATATAGTATCTATAAAGACATTTTTAAGTGTCGTAACAGATTTTTAAGAATTATCATTTTTAATATTTTCATCATTAATAAATTTCATAATTAATAAAAATATAGTAAATTAATATTATTTCCTCAAAAATAAATTGGATCAAATAAAAAACAGAAATTAAATTGGAACAATTAAAAATTATAATATTAATTAATATTTACACTTACAAATATTGTAAACTGAAAAGAGTACTAAATTCTAAATGATAGAACTTTATCGAAAGCCTCTATTACACCATCAGAAATCACAGAAGATGCCTTCACTAATATACAACCTCATGAAATGTGTCATTTAACTGGAAAGTTTGTTGAGGAAAATTGGTGGGAAACCCGTATAAAATGAGCTCCATAAAACATCATTAAGAGACAATCCTTTTTGTTGAATTTGTCATTAAACGTCATTAATAGGAAGACGATGTCGCCCTTTTGAACTCAAACAAACGCGCCCATGTTTTCTCTCTTACATGACATCGTGTTCAACTTCTAGGCTTTGTATCGAGCATCAAATGAAAGAAGTCTGCACAAGAAAAAGTGTTTGAACATACAAATTTAGACTTAGCCTTTGTTATTCATCAAAACCCACAAATATAGAAGAAGACAGAAGACGAAATAACCTATTACATTCATGATACATGTAAGAAAAAATAACATCTATATGCCCTCTCAAGTTAATTCAGTTTTGTATCAAAAAAAAAAAAAAAAAAAGTTAATTCAGTTTCAATCAAAGGTAAAAAATTCATCAACATTTGCTTGCTATCTAGATAAGAAACATCATAGTTGTTTATAATTTTGTGTGTTATAACACTACAACGATTATTATTGAAGCCAACCAGAGAATTCAAAGTATACAAGCTTCGGACTTTCAAATTGAAAATTTAGTTTATATTTTTCTTGAGCTTCAAGAATATTTCTCTTAATAAATAAGACTTTTCTTTTTGAATCCAAACTTTACAGAGTATGAAATTTCCAACGACTATAATCTCGTACAATCGCTCAAATCTGCCAAGTTGCTGATAATCAATGCAAACAAGCAAGCAAAGGAAATATATGAATCCTAACCATTACATTTTATCACAAAAATAAAAATGAAAGTCTATCTTAATGCGATTATAAAGCAGCCATCTTATTATCATCCCCTGAATCTAGTTTGGTTGCATTCTGCCAAAAGTCTTCCTATTCTTCTCTCTACAATTCAATTTAACCAAACAAAAAAGTTCACATTTCTTAAAATTGTTGAAGGAACTTGTTACATATTATGGAGTGTATAAGGGGAGATGAAATGAGAGCAGGCAAATCAACTTAGAGATAATACTGCAGGAAAATCTAGAGCGACACCTCTTAATAACACTCTACCATATGAATAAACTGATATCACATCAGTTGCAGATACTGATAAGAATAACATCCATGAACTAAAAGTTCCATACTTATAATACTTCAGATAAACCTATTGGCTTGACATTGACATGGTTTAGAGCTAGGGGGTTCACAACACCACCATTAGGGATGAACCCAATTGCTTCACTTTGCCATTCAGTATCAAAGAACACATCGTCTTCTCACATTTATTTCAAGTTAGGGGAAAAAATAAGATAAAGAAATAGATATTGCCATTAATGGAATTGCAAATCCCTCAGCTTTTTGCTATAATGAAGTCAAGCTGCACCTTTAGTCATGTCTTTTCTAGTCACTTGTCTATTACATAGCAGGAACATGGAACTTGAATAACTTAATAAATGATGGGTAAAAATTCAAAGGACAAACCATGAGAACATAATCTTTTTGGAGTCATGCCAACATAAAAGCTACTACATAGGAACAAATTGGTACCTGGAAAAACTAGATCAGTTGGCTCAGATAACCCCGAAGTTAACCAATGACTGAATCTGAACGAACATGCAAAGATATCTGGAAGAGGCATAAAACATTCACTAAATTAAATTCAGTCACCAACAAACAACATATCCAGAATGATCAAAGTATTTTAAAAGTACTTTGCTGCCATAGAATAGCACATTTGAGTGTGAGTTTAATGCAGAAAAGCATACCAAAAAGGATACACAAGCACACCAATACTTGAATTTAGAAAAAAAGAATCGTTTAATCTCACAATTTATAATAAGACCTGTTTTAAACACCCTCCCAGATACAATCAGAATGAAGCGTACAAAGACTTATCCCAAATTTCATGCGCAAAACCTCCATAACAAAGAAATTTTATCCGTAATAGTCATACATACTTCAGAAGTAGAAACAAAACATTTTTATAAAGAAGAAATTAAAAGTTCTGCCTAAATATTTTGAGATTTGGGTGTAAACAAACATCAACCAAAAAATAATAACCCTAACAATAATGAAGATGAATTTAGATGCATAAATTAAGGAGAGTGATAGAGATTACAATCCCTAGCCAGAAATAGCTTCAACAATTTTCGTAGAATGCTGAACACGCGGACGATGAAGAATGTTGTTGAACGCACAGTACAGAGGGGATTCAGCAGCAGATGAAAAACGCTGGCGCCTGGGTGAAGAATTGAGGGAGAATATGAGCTTCAATAGTGTCCGATCGATGGAAGGAGGATTTGGCCGATTGAGTTGGAAGAGATATTCAAAGAACTGGTTAATTTCGAATTCGGAGAAGAACTACCTTTTGTACTGCCACAGTTTTCCTTTTCTTCAGAGCGCCGATTAATTAATTTTGATTTCCCACTCTTATTTTTTGTTTTTGAGACTTGGAAATAAATTAGTATAAAATAATTAATTCTTAAAAAAACTAAAATAGGACTAATAGTACGCTAATCGAAAAAGTCCTAATAGTATTTTATTACATTTTATAGTCAAAAGTGTATTAATAGGTTGTAGAATAGTGTAGTTTTAGGTTATGAATTCAATGAGATACAAATAATAATACACACTTAATTGACGTGAATGTATATATGTGTTAGCCCGCCGCCATGAAGATTAAGTTTGTGGTCGCGGGTCCATCATTTCTACGATATATATATATTTTTTTTTTTTTTCTTGTGTCGCATGGTACGCACGCGACAACTAATCCAAGAGACGCAGCGCGACAGAAAAAAAACAGGTCACGCAGGGTCACGAGGGGAAGATGAAAGGCGGGTTTCAACCCGAACGACGGAATTTATTCCGAGATGGTAAGGTTAATCCCGATCAAAAGCTGGGCGGTTAAAACCCGACAAACGAAACCCACCGTAGATGTGGGGCAGGTCATGATATTAAACCCGCATTCGTTTAAAACCCGCCTTTCATGGTATATATATATATATATATTATATTAAATGTATTAAGTAATATATTCTAGGGTTTGTTAATTCATTTTGTTTCCAATTTCATTTAATCGCACATCATCATCTTTAATGTTAGATTGATTATGATATTATGTATTTTTTGTTTGTTTTAATTTGAATGATTCTAGTTTATGTTTTTTATTTTTTTTAGGAGCGATATGTATTTAAAAATGATACTCCCTCCGGTTCAAAAAACGCGTCTGGCGTTCTTCGTTTCACATGTTTTTCTTGACGAGTTTTTATTAGTATTTGAAATGATAAAATAATTTTTTAAAGATCATCACGATAGATGAGAGGTAGATCATAATAATAACTCTTTAAAAATCTTCACTTTACTATTTGAAATAATAATAAATAACTCTCTTCAAAACTTGGAAAAATGAGGTTCTGACCGGCGATATGGGGCGACAGGATATATTAGGAAATTATCTGGTTAAAAATAGAGAGAAAACAAAATTAAATATCTGGGACCAACCGGGTTCATGGGGGGGAGGGCTGAGCGGGTTCATAAACCCATGACGGGCGTTTGGGTTTGGGAAAAAATGGCGGGGGAGGGTTCTGAGTTGGCCAAACCCGCATTGCTGTTATCCACAAGTCAACATGACATTTTTTTTTTTTTTGTTTTTTAATTTTACATTTTTCATTAAATTAAATTAAGTTATTTGCATTTATTTAATTACTTGTCATTTAAACAATACGTGAGATATTAACATTTGTAAATTATACATTTTGGACTATAAATGTAGGGTTTCAAAAAAAGAGGTCGAATCGTATTTACAACATTTTATTAGATAAAAAATTTAATAAAAATTTGGAATTAGGAGAAAATTAGAATTAGAAATAGTGAGATCTCTAACGAGCCACGAGGGATTAGAAAAGATTGGTAAATAGATATAAGGATTTAGTTCATCAATTGAAAAGTATTAACATTAATTGAAAAGTATTAGTTAGTTTGGTTATAAAGTATTAATTCAATAATTGAAAAGTATTAGTTCAATTATCCCAATTTAAACATGAAAATTTAAAATATTATTAACATTATATGAAAAAAATATATATACACATTACATAATTTCAATCCTGAGAATGAACAAATGACGTCTTCTTTAGAAAAAATGTATTAAATATTACAAAAATGTATCATATTTATCGCTTTCTTTATTTTATTTCTAGACCTATAATTATACTCCACGTCGCGGTCATCCCATTCGTGTAATCAACGGTATAGTTCTATCTCGCTTTCAAATTCTAAATGTATACCATTTACGTAAATCATGTTCTGCGTTCTAGTAGATGCGCGTGATATAAACGGTATTGATCTCGTCATTGTATTCAACCCAAATTCATTAAAAATTATAATTATAATTAAATAAAATACATAAATAAAAATTTATAAAATAACATTAATATAATTTTTTCTTACCAATATCCAATGAGAATTGTTGTGCACTCCCCTAAGACCAATTTGAAGGTGAAGTCCTCAATATTGATCATATTCAGGGAAGACAAAATGTCTAGCTTATGTTCACTAAAACATTAATATTTAAAAACGTTATAATACGTGGTCAAATTAGAACCGGTATCGTCCATGTTCGTGTGAAAACCATTTATTAATTCGCGGCAAACCATGGAAGTTATTAAGTGAGTTTTTCGAACCGGATATGGTTGTGTAACCACATAAAGCGTTTTTAGATAAATCGCGTGTCCTATTTGCATCTTTAAAAAAATCCATTCGCATCAGGGGCGATGGTCCTCGCTTCAGAGATTGCGAGTGCAACAACTCTAAATCCACAGTTCCCATCTCCAATTACATCATCAGATTTAATAAATATAATTTCTAATATATGGAGGAAAATCGTCCTCCAACGAGACTTAAAAAAACAGTATTGATAGTTAATATTCTTTTTCAAAATCAGGATACTTTGAACTAAGCTGCTTGTTGCTATGATGGGACATCGGTGGGGAGCCTCTTGGGCTTTGAACTTGGAGTTTTTGGGGAATTTTGCGGTCGGCGAGTGATTTTTGAAAATCTGCTCCAATTTCTTCGAAAAACTCATAAGACATCTTTCCGATGTCTTATTTCTCTGATCGACTTGATGGAATATCTCAAAAGCGCATTAGTTGCGCCCTCTTCCCCTTTTTTTTACCCACTTTTTTTAGTAGACTTCTTCAATCACACCTTTCACTATTCTCTCATACCTTCAAGGTTGGCGACGACGTGGGTTTTAGTCTGTGGTCGATTTTTTTTTTTTTTCAACCTTCGGTGGAAGAATGTCTTCCGTCATCATCATCGAATAATTTTCTCCTAGATTTACCACCACCGCCATCATCTCCGTTCGGTGGTAGGTATACTAGAAAAATCTATATCCAATGTTTTTTAAAAGCTAGTCTTATCTGATTTAAGTTGTTTTGAAAAGTTGTTGCCGAAAGTACCTTGTAATCGATCTTCAAGACCATGTGTTCTTCTTTCGAGATAGCAACCACAATTTGAGTCACCTAGTTTCCTGCGTTTCTTGGACAATGATCAATGCCTTAGATGTGATATTACTTTGCACTAGTTGGTTGAAGTATTCGATTTCTCAACATATCGGTCCTTGTCTTGTGGCCGCTAAATCTCGATTGCATTTTTATCTCACATATTTGCAACTCCATTACCTCGTGAAACTTATTGAAGATCATGTCAAAGTGTTTCTTGTTGCCGCTATCCAATTTTTTTTTTCACCCTATGGTGTTCTTGTTCAACCCTACAAATATATTACATGTTTTGAAACGCGTCGTTCCAATAGTTTTAGTTATGATAATAATGCGTATTTGTCATAAAAAGTATAAATTTTTGTCATATCGTTACACATTGGTGGTGTAGTTTCAGTAGTCTTGATGATGATCGAGATACATCCCTAAAATTCTCATTCGATGCGGCCCTAAACGATTCTTATATCTGAAATTAGATCGTCAAATTTTTGTATTCTTTACGTAATCCCACCCATTTCCCATTCTTCAGTGTCCTTTGGATTGCAGATAATTCCAATCGAATTTAAAATTATCGACAAATTTTTTTGTTTAATCCCTTTTCTACTGTAGCTAAAGCCCCACCATAAACAACTTGCTCTATGTGGGCGCATAACGATAATGTGCTTGAGAATTTGGAAAAATCACATCAACAACATTCATCATCGAAAAGTCCATCTGCAATTTGACGTTTGGTAGGTCAACATTGTACATGTTGGGGAATAAGTTGTACCTGGATCTATTAAGGATAAATATTTAAATACAAATTTAATTTCGATAATTATTACTAGCATGAATTAATCCTATATTAATTCAAATAATTTCAACAACAAATCATGATATAATTAATTCATGAAATCATACGCAACGCTAAATTTCTACTGAGTTTACGGAACGCATTCTTGGAGTGACAAACGGTCTTGTTGATTATTACACCAAAAAACCTTCCCAAGTATTCCTTAATCCTTGCTCGACAATCCGTTAGTAGGATGCTTTCGCGAACAATTAACAAAAAAGGAAAATAAACTTTGTTGCACCACCTTTGTGATTTCTTAATTTTTTAGCACATGAATCAGACTTTAGAAATAAACACTCATCCCCTATTTATAAGGCGCCGTGGTGGTAAAATTTTGGGATAAAATAATATGGGAAATCTTTTTTTGATCTCCAAGAAATCTTGAATATATCTCATATTTTATTTCTCCATAATTAAAATATTCAACAAAAAATCCCAACTCCTCTTTGTTATGTAATATTTTCAAAAAATAAGGCAAGAATCCAAGATTTGGATGTTCTTGAATTTATGAGATATTCTTGTATTTCAAGAAAATACATATCTTTCATAATATCTTTTTTAGAAAAATCAAGAAAAATCTTTTTCCCTTTTTTTCAAAATTTTAAAATAACTATATAGATAACCAGTGGGAGATTTCTTTTTCAATGAGATAATCTTGTATTCGAAATACATATCTTCGTTCATGTAACAAAATTGAAAAAAATTTTCTCCCTTTTAATCCGTAATTTTTTGAAAAAATAGGAAAAAATATGCAAATAAGATTTATTTTATTTTTAAAACAACACCTTTTTCTGCCATTTTACTTTATGCCGCCATTTCAGTGGGCTTTTAGGAGAATAGATTGGACTTTTGATGGATCTTGGAGTGTCAATGTGACCCGTAAATATTAAATTAATCCCACTACATGGTAATAAACGCTATCCATCTTAACCCGTATTACGAGTTAATATGGCTCAGGATTCGTATTTTTCGTGTTTAAAATTATCTGGCCCATTAATTAATTCAAACTGATAGCTTTCCGATAATTAATATCTTTTGTCCTTGGTTAAGGCAGTTCGACATTATTATATCTTAGGAAACTAGTTACTTAAGGATGGTATGATAAAACATGAACGCGAGAACCGTCGAACAAAGCGTGCTTACTTTACAGATTCTCCGGTAATGATCTTATGATCCGTGTGACCCAATAATATTGCCCAAGATAAAAAGTATTGAATCTACGTTGATTCTGTACGCGTGATAAGTCCAATGATAGTTACCAACACGCCGATCTATTTAGAGAGCGAAGATTAGAATGTGGTAACAGAATCTAATTCTTCCTTGTTGGTCCGAAGAATTTGTCCTCTTGTAGATCGTGCATCGAGTCATGCGCTAGTGTATCTCTTGATCGAAACAAAGCCCGTCGAGCACTACGGCTTCAGCGGCATGCGATGGATTGTTCTGGCTCTGTCTGGAGTCGTGAATGATACTTTTGGTTACATGGAATTTATTGAATTTAATCTTCGTGATACGGTATCACTAAATTAACTAATGTAACCGTGCTATTGTGAAACGATTATGCGATACAATATATCTTATTCGATGATATTTAAAGCATCGGTGATAAGCAATTTATTTGATAAATAAGTGAAATTGAGTTTGATTATACAAAGCTTAAAAACTTTTTCAGTATAATCAGCAATCTCTTACTCGAAATGCTTTTAAGTATACTACATCATGTCTCGTGTAGTTATATCACGTGACATCTAATGTACTACGAACTAATAATTTCTCCTTACCACTCCAAAAGCTGTGATTAGCCGTGATCTTGACACCCATTCCTTCCACATGTCTCTCAGATATGATACGAAATGAACACTTTTGTGAATGGTCGCTAGGTTGTCTTCGTATTTATCTCTTTGCATACATATCCTCTCTTATAGCGATATCTCGTATAAGATAAATATTTATTTCAATGTTTCTTTGGCCTTGTGGGCTCTTAGATTTACCTTGAATTTCTGTTGCTCGGCATTATCCTGATAAGCAGTGAGATTACGCTAGGCAAGTCGAAAACTACACCCAGGATTCTAGGAAGTTCATGAAACTACTTAAACTAACCACTGCCTGCATAATTTATCGGCTTCCATGGTAGAATCTGCGGCATTTCTCTTAGCGGCTTACCGTGTCGTACCCAAATTTCCTCATCTGGCTCTATTTCTAGGAGTAGATTTTACCGTCCCCTTCTGAATAAATCCCAGAAGTCGGGTATGGCAGATGGGGATTAAACTTCACTCATTGATAAGTCGCATTCTATGCGAGTTGTTTGGATATACTTGAATGTTTTGCTTCAATCGATATTCTTTCCTAGGATTACTTTGATATCTTACACTTACCATGCAGCGTCAGGAATATCAGATCTCGTGCAACATTGCATACATAAAACGCTTTATGGCCAAGAATCATATGGAATGCCTCTCCTTAATAATTCTCTCATTTTGTGTCTTAGGTACATTTTCTTGGATAAGATGGATTTACTGTGAAAATCTGGCTTTTCTTTGGAATCATTATCTTTGAATAATTAGAGCAGTCTATGTATGACTTGCGATACTTGCTCATCATTACTTCGATCTCGAGTGATCTTGATCCCCAAGGATGTGTCTTGGCGAAACTCCCTAAGTCCTTCGTATCAAAGCATTTTTGAAAGTCGTGCCCTTACATTGATAACACCTTTACATCGTTCCCGTTAATTTAGAATATCATCTGCGTGTAATCTTAAAATACGTCACGGTTCGACATGCTTTTTGTACACCTGTTTCGGGCCTACCATTTTGATCCAACCCATAAGACTTTTTATAACATGATCAAAACATTGGTTCAACTCAGATGCTGTTTGGTAGTAAATAAGGACTGTGCGACTTACAAACTAGGTGTTCTTGGCGCTTTTTCAATGAAGCCTTGGGGTTGTTGCATATGGAATCTCTTCATTCTCTAGAACTAGTTAAAAGAAAATTGTTTTGACATCCATTTGCCAGATTTCAAAGTCAGATCAGCAGCAATCGATGAAAATTAGGATGGACTTGAGCATGGATCACGGTGAAAAAAGTTTTCCTGCATGGTCGATCCATACCTTTGGTATAACCTTTCGCCACTAGCCTTGCTGAAGGTTTCCACCTTCAAAGTACAGTCTCTTTTCTCTTGTACACCCATTTTACCTTGATAGGTTTGACCCATTAAGTGGATTCGACTAAACTTTTCTGTTCTTGATCGTAGAACCCGTTTAAACTTTCATTCTTTGTTTTGCGGCTTGCATCCTTGTCTTGGATTGCCTAAATCATATGTCCATAGATTACGGTGTCGTCTTGTCAGGAATGAAGTCAGAGACTCCTGTTCAGCAGACTCTCTCGTGTTGTCTCAAAACCTCCATTCTGACGAGGATTCACATCAAGTGTGTCGTTCCCAGTATCGTCTTATGATTAGCATTGAGGTTAGCCACTTTCATTTAAGGTAATCTTACTTTTTGGGTCTTCTTTCGTTCATATAGTCTTAACTTTAAAAATCGAAGTGGGTCTTTATTTTTGATCTTGAGGACCATACACTACTTTTTGTTCCTCGGTATCCAAGCAACCTTAATTCGATGTGGGGATCGATTTTAAAACTAAGCGTAACCGTGGGCGAGGACTTTTAAATCCTTCATGTGTCTCAGGCAGCCCGTCCCAATTCTTTAGAGTTTGGGAGCGGAATTTTTAATAACTTTACAGAGATTTGAGAATGTAATTTCTGTTTTCAAAGCGTATTTGACGACTTGGGAAGATCAGCATAACTCATCATAGATCTAACCATTTCCAAAAGAGTTACATTTCTTCAAGCTCGCAACCCGTTTTGTTGGGGGTTAGATCGTCAGTGGGATCGCGATCACTTTCGGTTCAAGTAGTTCAAAAACTCATATTTGAGGTCGCCTCCGATCCGGATCGTAGAGACTTGATACATTTTCACTATAATTCTGCCTTGGGCCTTTAATTACTGAATTTCTCAAGATTACCAGTTTATCTTGTAAGGAAAACCTGCGCTTGAGTACTTTAATCATCGATAAAGTGACGAAATACTTGTAACCTCCTCTCTTTGGCGTTTGACGTTGGACCACGTACATACGTGTGAGCGTTTCCTAACACTTCCTTTGACTCTATTCGCGGCTCCAAATGCCCTCTTGGTCATTTACCCACTGAACGCGGTTAGCGGGTTGGAATTGGTTGACAGAGAAACTCGGGTGATCGAGTCTTTCCTGACCTTTGGACCACTCTTTGGTTTATATGTCCCAATCTTAGATGCCATAGAAGTGTAACTCTGCGTTCACGTCGATGAAACCGTTTTACTCACCGAAATAGTTGATGTGTTATGGGATGCATTTCTTGAGTGGATAGTACGCAGTTAATTGTATAAGAGATTGATGATGATGTTAGTAATGAGGATAAATTTATCGAAGATAAATGAGTATGACTTTATTAAAATGTAGAATATCCGTCAAGGTAAAGTTTAGAAGCTGAAATCAAATTCTTTCTAAATTACGAGCACGTAAGAACATCTCTCTTAAAATTAAAACTACTGTCCTTCAAAAGATATGATCTCAGATTTTATTTAATTTGAAATTGCCATTTTCGTAGGGTGCAGGTATGTTGAGGGATCAACAATACTTTAAGTTATCAGATTAAAGCAGACCCATAAGTGAAGCAAACATGATCGATTGGCTCGTATCCTTGCACCCGTAAATGGGAGGCATCGCTTGTTAAGCAAGTTTCAACAACTAGTGCGATGAAAAATTTACATTTTCTTTTTATTTTGGGATTGGAAGGTGACCTCCATGTCCATTTCATGGGTTCAAAATATTGCCCACTTTTAGTGCTTTCTTGACACTGACAGTTCATTGTTTTTCTCGCTTTTTCTTAGTAGTAGGTTCGCTGGTTGATAACTTTTCTCAGTCTTTGCCTTCCATTAACAGACGAAAGAACTTTCGTCACAATGCTTCAAATCTTTCTTTCTAGTAACCTCCAAGAAGAATCATTCATGGTAAAGCAGTCTTCACAAAATTAAAACCCATCGAGCACCAACGGAAGAGTTAGCAAAAAGAAATTAATTTGGGCGCAGATGCAATACTTCAAATCTTGAGAGATAGCGATTTTAAATGGCGTTTAATTAGAGAACATTCTCCTTCAGTTGTTCCGCAAAATGACCATCTTTAAGCCCTAACCAGGTAATCATTTTGGCCCGATTGATCGTGTGGTCTTTTGTTAAAAACGCTGTGAACTTTTGCTGTTTACCATAATGGGACTTCGACTGCAACCGTAGATGTCTCAAATCATCGAGCCAGTGGTAGAGAATTTTACGTTTCATGGGTTCATTATTTCAACCAAATAATATCGAGGTGTCTTTCCATTATCAAAGTTCTCCCGGTAGGCTTACGAGGGCTTAGGTACATCGAACCAATCAATCTGTTTCATGGTGGGACAAAAAACTCATATTTGTTTTCGACGCCCTTGGTTGTCAACAGTTAATTGGTGTTCTTCATATATATGATGATTAAAAGGATTTTTAACATGATGATAAAAATATTATACCCATAAATATATCACAAAATTAGATCACGTGTTTTATATTAAAAATGTAAAAAAAAAAATATGAGCGTAAGCGTCGACAACGTCTAAACGGTTTTAAAATAAATAGTGAGATTTGATTCATTATTTAAAACACATTCAACAATTTATAAAACGGAACTAATTATAAACGCACAATATCCAGGATTAATAGTTGAAACCAAAACGTAAATCTCTTGAAGTATATCATTTATACTACAGTAATATGAGTGCATCGTAAATTATTATTTTACTTTGACAGAACCATAAAGTGAGGAGGTCATGGTATTCAATGTAATAATCCCTGATAAATCCATTTGATTCCATTTAAATATTATTTGACCGTCCGTGATTTCGAGTTACAATAATCAGAATTAAATTGATTCAGTTATTATCAGGATAGGTTATTAGATTCATTTAAACATACTTGTGTTTTTGGGATGCTGAACTCTAAACAGTGTAAATAATAATGATCGTGAATGAATCAATTATCAGTGTGGTTTTGATCGTTTTATCGTCTGAAGAACTCCATCCATAAGAATGGTATTGGGGATCTTCAGTCGACCCTGAATATGACCTGGGGCGTGGTATCATCGTCCGGATCGACCCGTGGTCCCATCGACCAATCCATTAACGGATCCTCAATTCAGGTTTTGATCTGATTTAAAAATGAAATATTGTCTATTACATTGAGTCAAATCAAACCGGAATCTCGTCTACTCGTGGATTTTCTCACGGTAAGCAATTCAACCAGTTAAGATAAAACCTGTTCATAAAATATGACATTAAATTCCGACAATTGGATTACTAAAGATCAAGCAAATTTCCTACTATCATTTCCTGATTGGCTGTGAATTAGTACAGATTTAAATTAGTCAAAACCGACTCACAGGATTACAATTGAGAATCATGCAGGATAAATATTTTAAAATAAATTTAATTGGTGGTGTTCAATTAATCCTATATTAATTGAGACCAATTCAACAGCAGTCATGCCATTCAATTCCCGTGATCCTAAAATTGTGATTCTCTGAGGTTCGTGACATTACTCTTGGAGTGACAAATCAGTCTTGTTGGGTTCAGGCGCACCAAAAAAACCTTCCCAAGTATTCACTTAATCCTTGCTGAGCCAATGGGCAGTGGATGTGAACAGACTAACAAAGGAAAAATAAAACTTTGTTGTCTTGTGGTTTCTATTTTTCGTGGCAGATTGTGCTGAGATGAGCACTCATCCACCCATTCAAAGTGTGGTGGTGAAAATTTGAGATAAAATGTTAATAATCTTTTTCTTGATCTTGAAAATGTAGAATATATATTCTATAATTAAAAATATTACCAAAATCCCTTCTTTGTTGTGAAAGAAATGAGGGCAAGATCAGGATCCTTTGAATTTATAGATAACGTATTTAATCATATCTTCATGTCTTTTGAAAATCAAAGAAAATCTTACTTACTTTTTCTCTAATTTTGCGAAAATATGTGGATAACCAGGTGAGAACAATTTAATGAATAATCTTGTATTCGAAATCGTATGGCGTTCCGTAACAAAGGTGAAAATCTTACTCCATTTTTAATCATTTTTGAAAAATAGGAAAATCATACAAAGATTTCTATTTTATTTTAAACCATAAGTTAGTAGGAACTTTATGTTTAGACTCTTGCAGGGGCTTTTGGGAGAATAAGGAATTGGACGCTGGCCGGGGTGTCATCATTGACTAATCTTTTATAAAAAGTAATGGAAATGTCCACTATAATTTAATATTGTATCCATCTTAACCCATATTGAATCAATATATTCAGTTATTATTTTTAGTCATTTAAAATTATCTAGCCATTAATTAATTCAAGCTTTAAATGCTTTCCATTAAATTAATATCTTTTTGTATTAGTTTAAAACAGTTAACATTATTACATAATAAATGATTTTACTTTTGAATTTGGTATGATGGCTATAGACCTACCGAGAGCGAAATCGAACAAGCGTGCTTACCGTTATGCCGTCTTAATCGCGTGTGATAATAATAGCGCAGATAAAAAAAGTATTGTGAATCTCGTTGATTCTCTGCAAGTGATACAATTAAAAGCAATAGTTGCAATGCACAAGTGATCCTGTTAATGAGCGAAGATTAAGAAATAACGAACCATTCTTCCTTGGGTTCAAGAAGAATTACGTCCTCATTCTCATTGATGCATCGATTCATTACCTTCAGTGTAATCTCTTGAGTAGACATAGAATTGATCAATATACCATGGATTTAATTTTTCCATCTAGGTCGTGAATGATGTACTTTTGGTTACGAGAATTTGTTAATTTAATCTTACGTGATCTGGTATCACTAAATTAACTACAATGTAACAACGTCTTTATTTATTGAACAATTATCACGATAAATATATATAGCATTAGATATTTAAAACATCGATGATAAACAATTTATTTGATAAATAAGTCAGAAATTGGGTTTGATTATCTGATAAAGCATACTCGATATAATCCCCTTGATCTGATCCACGAATAAATCGTGGGGATATATTGAAGTGTTCTAGCGTTTCCGCGGATCATAAATGCACCTCTTGATAGTGAGCGTCTTACATGAGTGCTTGTTGCCTATTTGCCTCAAGTAAAAGACATCTGAAATTACATGTCAGAGTGTTGTATGTTGTGTCAATAATTAATACTTGCGGATAAGGAGTGTTGACCATTACAATAGGAACATGATTAATTTGAAAATTATATATTCTGAGTTGGTAAAATCATCAAAATTCTAATTAGGTACTTATATTTTATATAAACAGGAATCTAAATATAAATAAGTCACAATCAAAATAGCGAATACATGTACATCCTTTGTATATAAAAATAACTATATAATCATTCAAAAAGTTGATTTCTGATGTTATTTTGTAGCTTGTTCTTTACATATGATAATAACAACAAAACCAACTTATTTCTAAAACCCTAATATAGTCTCTCCCGGCCTTTTTGTTTTAATTACTTCTCTTTTTCCAAATTTATTTCATTGTTTAATATAAGGCAAAAAAAGGTGAAATTTATTACTAACAAATCTGAAAAAATTAGAGTAAAGGGACTTTTACCATTATTCCAACATATCTGCCACTACTTTATACAGATTACCAAGCTTCAAGTCTAACTTTGTTAATTACGATAATTAGAAAAATAAATGTGTTTTTTCAATATTTTTTTAAATTAGATAAAATAAATTTTCAACTTAATGAGTTTTTTAAACATACAATTATTTTGTTGGAGCATGCATTGTTTTTCCTTTAAATATGTTTTTAAGTTTTAAAAATAAGCTCTTGCTTTGAAAATAATAATAATAATAAAAGTATTATTATTATTTTAAAAATTTCTGATATTATTTATAAATTTTAAAAAAAATGATATATATGATAAAATTTCTGCGCACTCATTTTTCGCTTACAAAGAATACCAATATTGGTAGTCATGAAAGTGAACCTTTTTAATCTTTTCTTTTAACAGATGATGAATTTGAATGTTGACGTAGACTAAGAACGGACAGGTCTTTTTTTTTGGAATATATAACAAGTGAAAACAAAATAAATGAAGTTAATCATGGGACATAAAAAAATAATATTTATTATAAATACATATATATTGTTTTAAATAATTACATTTACACAAATATGATTTATCTTATGTAAACATAAATTAAAAGGTTGTTTAAGTTCAACATTTCAATGCAAAATTATGGCAAAAGTGAAACATAGAGAATTGTGGTAACAAAAACAGGATTTTAAATTAACGAGTAATGTATATATATTACACCCTTGACAAAACAAATCAATAAAAATTTTGCTAGTATTTATACATGGTATGCTGGGTAGGTGTATGGGGTTTTTGTATTATAGAATGGCTCCACCAAACTTTCTCTCCTTATCTTTTATTTGTGCATTGTACATTCTCTTTAGTCCGTGCTATTCTTGGGATCGATTCAGTAACTAAATATCCCAAAATGTTTATCAAAGCTGATATTCATTGAATCCTTGGGTGCATGTGTTTGTCTTGTTAGAGTTATAAAGCCTGATGCAGAACCCTCAACACACATTTTATTACGTGTGTGTCCCCTCAAAAACAACTAATTTGCCACGTATCAGGTGGGATCAGAAAATAAACAACTAAAAAAAAGAATGAGGCACTACGGTTAAAAGTATTTTAAAGCTCATTAGTGGTTTCTAGGTCTATAAGTCTTTGCCTTCACTACATATATACACTTACCATTGTTGCGTTAAATTACAGAATAGACGATGTGATGTTTCGCCACCGGCAACACTCTTAGAAAAAAAGCAACCAAATCTTTCTATTAACCCGCATCACCGAGGAGTAATAAAATCGGCAGTGACATCTTTGGACGCATAATCAACATCATAATAAGGAGCCTCAATCTTATACTTTAATATTATAAAAATATGGAGGAATAAGGTGATAATAAGATCTTAAAGAAATGTAGGAGAATGTCTTTGAAGTAAAAGTCATATAAATTATTGTGAAGAATTGTCTTTGAAGCGAGCCAGACTTTATAAAGGTGAAATTTATAATAAGGTCTTTCTTTGTAAAGTAGTATTGAAAAAGTAAACCCTAAGTATGTTGATCCATAGAACGAATTTATAAGAAGAAAATCTGCATGAAAGGGGTCAGATCGAAAATTCCAAGTTCCGTCAGTGGTTCAGTCATCCAGTTTAGAAATGAACCTTACTTAGCGGACGAAAAAGTCGAAACCACGGATATAAATTCATGTGGTACGGCTGGCGTCACGCTGGCGTCGCGACGTGTGACTGTCGCATGGTAAACCGTGGCGTGGTAGTAGAAACCATCTTTAATCATCCGTTAATATAGTGCAAATTAGTAGCGACAAACTCCTCTACCTCTTTAACAAGTCTGGGATTTAACAACATAGCATTGCTCCTTTATTATATTTTGCCGGCGATGTTATTGTTAACATTCTCTTTACATGTAAATAGAGTCTCCCGAGTTCTGATTAAAATAATTTACAGCCCTGATTATGATGGCTGAGTTCAAATCTTGGATGAACAAGATTCGTTTTTATGGAGAATAGTGGACTAAAGAAATGGCAGGTCTACGGTTGAGTTTCTTGTAAAAGAAATAGAGAAAGTCGTTGGTTTTTGGAAAAATAATATGTTTTTCAATAGTTAGCGCTACGACACACAAATATTAGTTTTGATTATAATTTCACAACGATGTTGAGTAGGGATTCGAAAGTGCGCGTCGATGTTGTTTTGAGCTAATGGAATAACCCAGTACTATAGTTTAGGATAGATCGACCAACCTAAATGCGTCTTAGCGCTGGGCTGACGCTGGGCCAGTTGTCGGTATCTTAATAGTTGAAAATTGTACTTCTAACACGCTTCCTTTCGTGTTTTAAAAATTGGTATCTTATGTATGTTGTTAAGCACTTCGATCAGCCATTTTGCGTATATGACTCATGGAGACCCACTATTTCTATCATGCAGTTTATTATTGACCATTGGGTGCAGATTATGTGAATATAAAACAGCGCCCGTGGTTGCATCCAGGGAAGTTCGTTGAAAACGATCTTTTGATATTATTTGAAGCCCCACCCTCATCCAGGAATGAAAAAAGTGAAAGAAAAGTGGCGGAATGCATTATAAACGATTAAGGACGAAGCCTTGAAGTGTTATGGATATTTACGGCAGTTATATTTTGTTGGGAGATGAATTTAATAAAAGATATATGATTTTTGATTAGATCCCCAAAACCTGGTATGGCGTGTTAGGATAATCTTGATAGTTAGTCGAGGATTCAGTTTTATAGTATTGGATGATATACGCAAAATGTATAGTCGGCGGATATAGATCGGTTTAGATCTGAAGATTACGAAGAACTTCGATGTTTGAAAAAGCGAAGTTTGATGTAAACTGAGTTTGAACTTCGATAAGCGAAATCTGAAGACTTCGATTAGCGAGATCACGAACTAGATTAATGGCTGAATCTTGAAGACTTCGATGTGGCCGAGAAATATTTCAGCGTGAGGCTTGTTCTGTAAATTGATATATCACAGCGTAAAATAGAAACAGTATATCGGTCCGTTATATCACCGTAAAGACCTCTGAGACTCAGAAGACTCGGAAGACTGTTGAAGACTCGGAGATACGAAGACTCGGAAGACTAGAAGACACAAAGGCGAAGGCGGAAGAAATGAAGATCAAGAATCTTTGAAGGCGATCAATTACTTTCTAGGGCTTCGATGATAATGTAAACCGGCTCATTATAAACTGAATGTTAGAAATATGATCCTCTATCACGGAAGGATCTGATAGAAGATCGCGATTATTAGAAAAATAGATATTTGCCAAGACATTCAAATCACGGAGACAAAAGGAACTAGATAAAGTGTTGTTAGGTTATATCGACTTTCGGAGTTTGTAACCAAAAAGGCGGGTGAAGGTGTCGCTTTAGCCGGAGACAAAAAGTCGAAGGAAGACAACAACGTGCATCCCGACAGCGGCGGTGACCGGATCAGCGAATCATCGGATGTGCAAAAGTTCGGTGCAAAAGTGAAGACCCGTACATGAAATTTATTGCCTAAACGATGTTAGGAGTTTCAGAGCCTTCAAAATATAGCCGTTCTCGCCTTTTTACCGTAAGAAACTTCATGGTATCTACCAGCGGATAGTTTTTCAAGAGTGACCTTGGTGTATGCATAAATACTAGTGACCCTCACATTGTAAGGTTGAAATTTATAAGCGGCTTCGAAGCTCAAACTTGTATATAGGATTAAAAGCACTTTCGAAAAACTTGAATTTTCAGAATCTTTTATATTGAAAGAGCTCGTTAAACTAAGCTAGCTTGATAAGATTTAATAAAACTTTAGTGATATCTAGCCTTTGCATTGTACTTCATTGTAAGGATATCTCATCTGGTTGAAACTTCAATAAACCCCAAAACCCTTGAGAGGTAGTTGGGTGTGTTTGTTGGTGAGAAAGAGTTGTAAAGAGTTAGTAAAACTACGGGTAGTCGACTCTAGAGGTGAGAGGTTAGTGAAAAACTCTGAAGGTTGAAAGCTTGTTGTGTTTGAGTAAGTAAACCTGGTGGTCGAGCTCAAGGTCGGGTTGAAAATGGCTTCAGTGGAGTGGTCAGGCTTCGGTAGGAGTTGAGTAAGTAAGCTACAGGTAGTGGAAACTCGAGGAAGTGATTAGTGAATTTCTCTCAGGAATTGAAGTGGGCGTGGGAGGCTTGGTCTCACGAGCCATATAAACCATCATTGCTGACTGACCCCGCTTTGCTTTATCTAATAGCTGTTGCATCATGGGTTTAGCTTTTTCTATTTTTCCTTGATATTTAGGTTAGATGGAAATCTGAGAATTGCATGTAATTGAATCGCTGGCTAATCCTTTATTCCCGTTAAAGGAAGGTTTGACAAAGCTTAAGCAGTATAAACTAAAGAACTGACCATTCAATACATCGGTAGCTAGAAGCGAGATGGTTATGGCGAACTTACTCTTACGAGGTTGCGATAAGTTGATTATCGATCAACAACTGGGACTCTGAAACTGGATTTCCGGTTAGGATTATCGGGGTTTCGCGGCCTTCGAGATGTTAATACCGATGGGCACGGCTGAGTGATTTGTGCTTCTCGAGGACTGTCTTGAGGATTATCTGACTGGTGACCTCGATGAAAAGTTTTAAAAACGACGATGTATTCCCCCGTACCGTGTAAGACTTCGTTTTCAGGACCAGCATATTTTATTGAAATCGTTCATTTCATGCTAATATTAGTAAATTTAAGTAATTTTGTTGAGATGGATTTAATTTTTTAGAAATATTAGTTAATTTAATTTTTAAAGTATTGGTTCCCGTAATTTATAAAGTATTAATTTAATTTCCATATAAAAAGTAGTATTAGCGAATGAATATAAAAAAATTTAGCGGGGTTAATATTTATAAAGGTATTAGTTTCATATTTACTCTAAAAAAGTATTAGTTAATGGAATATAAAAGTATTAGTTTCATGTTTATAAAGTATTAGTTAATGAATATAAAAAGTATTGAGTTTCATAGCTATAAAGTATTAGTTTCATGTTTATAAAAAGTATTAGTTTTCATGTTTACCGCATTATTAGTTTCATATTTTCGCAAAAATTATTGGTTTCAATTCCTATACATTCCAACATACGATCATACCACACATGATGAATTTGGGTCGAATAATAGTTCAGAATTAAGCGAGTATAGTCGAAAGTGTATTCGAAAAAGCGGCATGGCTGTGACACGGATATGAAACCGCATAACCTTGGTCTGAAAAAGCTTTGTTATTGTGCTTATGGCGACCACTGAATATCGGCATGACTTTTCATATTATGTTGTTCGGACTCTAATATCTTACCATAAATACGCTTCGTTAGACTCTAATATCTCCTATAAATACATTTATCTTTTGTCTTTATAGTCTGACCACGCTACTTATTGACCCATCTCCGTGACCCGATCATAGGCGTTGTTATATATATATATATATATTGTTTTATTTTTTTATTCTTATTTGTTTTATTTTTAGACACATAATAATAATTTTTTATTAACGGTAGAAGTATTAACATTTACCCTTGGCCAATACTTCTTGAATCAACTTCCTTCTTGCCGCTTGAAGCGTTGCCACGCAGCACAAGGTGTGTTTTCTTTTCTCGATTGTTTGGTATATTTTATTTTTATTATAATGTATTAGTTGAATTGATGTATAATAACGTTTTTGTATCTTTGTAAATTGGTAGTCTATATGTTGTAAAGTGTACCTTGAATTGTTGTAAAGTAGTAATTAATCGTAATTTGATTTACTTGTGTGTGTACTCATTTTAATTAATTGAATTTAATTGATTATATTTAACTTAGATTATTAATATAGGTCTCGTTTACTTACATAATGGTATACCAAAAAATACTCTGATTACACCCCATTTGTAAAAGCAAGGTACTTACAATAATTCGAGAACTATACTTTAAAATTTTAAAAAAATTATTAATATGCAAATAATTATCACCTCGTCATCATCCTTATTAAAATAAATATAAAGGTTATCAATATAATATTTTTATTAATGTGTGTACTAATATATATAACATATATATATATATATCATGATGTAATATACATATAGTATCATAACTATATCCATGCCATTTAAATAATAAAAATAATATTTATAAAAGTATTAGTTTATATTTATAAAAATCTATTAGTTTCATTATAAAATCTTATAAATATATTTATAATTAATTAATTCAATTTTTAATGATAATTATATAAAATGAAAAAAAATGAGAACTTATTTTTAAGTAATTAATTAGAAACATTAATATTTCATTGTAAATCTAAACTTAATTAATGAGTGCGTATTAATATAAACTTAATTAATGAGCTCTGAATATAATTTTTGTACTTATCATACTCAATCTAAGCTCTAATAAAATTTAGAATTATAATATGATAATGATACGCATAAAATTGATATTTGAATATAATAATATCATAATAAATTACGTAAAAATATTATAAATTAATTTTAAAATTATAATATGATATAAAAATATAAACTTTATAAATTTTATAATTATAGCGTAGTTTAATTTTATTTTACTAATATAATAATATTACACTTTTTCCTTCTAAAATATCATAATAAGTTATATAATAAGTTTAATTTTAATTTATTATTATCTATTTATTATATATTTTATATTTTTATAAATTTTATAAAAAGTTTTTATCTTTTACAACTATTAAATTACATATAAATGTTATATTTGTTAGATCAAATTTAATTATAAATATATACAGGTACATATTAACATGTAGAAATTTATATGTATAAATTATCAAATTTTGTTTGTAAAATTTATAATGTTTTAAATATTATTTTTTTTTATAACATATGTTAGTCAGTTTTTTTTCTTCTGTCAAAAGTTTTTTTTCCATCAAAGATTGCTATATATATCTTTATTAAGATTATAATATACATACTCTCCATGTAATTAGCAAACATAATTATTTCTTAATCTATATATGTTATTTTAAATTAATTAATTATAAATACATAAGATTTTTTGAAGATAATTTAAGGAAAATTATTTTTTACAAAGCCATCTCATTTACAAAGCGAAAAAATAATTGTATGGTAGGGTGTTATTCTCCATATTGCTTTATTTCTAAGATTAACTTACTTACGTGACAATATAAAATTATAGATAATCGGATGGGTAGGCATATTAATTATAGTTTGTATGTTGTAAGGTATTAGTTTGTATGCTGTAAGGTAATGGTTTGGCTTGTGCTGTAATGTATTAGTTTTGTATGCTGCTTGAGAGTATTGGATTTGTACGTGCTATAAGGTAATTGTTGAAAAATGATGTAAGTGTTGCTTCAGTGATGTATTACTTGATTTAAAATATATAATTTAAATATATGTTTTTCTTAGTTCACTATGTCACCACAGCTTCTATACGGTACTCATATTGTAGAGTATACAATCGATGTTCATTGAACAACGTCTTGTCACAACTGATACGAATACAAACTTTGGGTGGAATACATTGTTCGATCTAAGCCTTGCACCAACCTAATGTCGAGCAATGCGTTAGATGCGAATGCTCCGTTTAGTACACCTAATGAATTGATTTATTGATTTAGCGCGATTCTTTAATTGAATTCCGCTGCATTTCTGTCAACCGCATGCTAATTAAGCTGGCCTCGAATACTCTTTAGGATCAGAACATCTTATCGGTTCCCTTAACGTAGGCATGTCTACATCTTATCACTCCGTTCAGCGCTCTCCACTACTTTGAGGCACGATCTACATCTCATCTACTTTCGGCTCACCATAGCCCATCCTCTGTCTCCCATCACTTTCGAGCACGCGGAGATGAAATTTGAATCTGAAAAGATGCTCGCAGCATGACACAAGCCTCGTCAGATCTTATACATAATCGGTGGTTGATGGCGACATCCGTGTGCTGGAGGACCTTTAGATCAGTATTGTTGTGCTCAAAACTACCTGAGCAAAAAAATGGAATGATTACGTAAGTAAAATACATGTTTTTTAATTATTAACTCAAGCGGTTATGATATGTAAATTATGAGTTCCATTTTTATGAAAAAATATATGGCGTTTAAATAAAGATCTCGATGTGAGACTAAAAGGGTATTAAGAACTTCGTGAGGATTGATCATTGAATTCATTCCATGATAATGAAAATTACTTGACTACGTTAGAAATGCGGATTTAAGGAGGTATGATGAATGATGTTTCAAACCAACAACATACCCCTCATTCTGACGATGGGTGACGGTGGCACCACGAACCGAACACATTTAAGTATCTTGGTTAGGGAGATGAAAATCACACTCCGTACATGCTATCCTTGATAATTGAACCCTAAAACTAATTTTTTAATAAATTTTTTTTAAATTTTTATCGATTCATTTAATAATAAAAATAATTTTTCAATAAGGGTTAGAACTTACTCTAGTAAACCCGTCATTGGCGATAAAGCTGTATTAATGAATGATTTGATGAATGCATCTTGACTCACAGGGGTTCATAAACCAGTAGCGCCGTCCTTGATATAATACAAGATGAGTCTTCGAAAAATTCCTGACGAGAGTCTCTGACGCTCGAGGTTACCTATAATTATGATATGGAATCGTATTTATTTCTGATAAGCAGCGATTAAATCTGAAGCATTATCTGGGGTGTTGGGTGGTCTGAAATCTGATGAAGTCCACAACTATGTGTTGGGGAATAAGTTGCGGATCTATTAAGATAAATATTTAAATACAAATTTAATTATGATAGTGATTATTACTTGGCAAATTAATCACCATATTAATTCTAGAATAATAATTAAATGACAAATCGTGCATATATTTAATCAATTCACGTAGTCCCTCTTGGCGTCTGAATTTCTCTGATTTCGTGAGCGATACCCTCTTGGAATGGTAATGGTACCGTTGATTAATGGCCAAAAACCTTCCCAAGTATTCCTTAATCCTTACTTTCGTGATCGTTGGTAGGATCTTTCGCGAACAAATTAACCAAGGAAAATAAACTTTGTTGCACCTTTGTGGATTCTTAATTTTTCGGTACGTGGGTGCCTTGGGAATGAAACTTTCGTCCCATATTTATAGAGTGTTGGTCGAAAATTTTGGGATAAAATA
>JBBCBC010000006.1:9076285-9246285 GCA_037126765.1 Stenogyne calaminthoides
AAAATCGAAGTGAAGAAAAGCTAAAGCCGGCCAAAAGCAGAAGAGAAGGTTAGATCGGAAGAGGCGATGGGGCGATCAAGGTCGAGCGTGGTCGAATCGGATGAAGGCAGATGGGGCGTCAGGAATCGAGCGTGATGAGATCGGATATGACATCGCCCGATATCACTAACACGATGCTCTTGACGATGCTATCTGATATGTTGATCTGAAGTATTGATCGATCGGTTGGTACAATCCAGATCGAGCAGGGAAAAGATATCGGATGCTTTGGTCGATGTGACTGAGGTCGAATATACGAGAATTGAGAAGAGCTGAACTCGATAGCTGAGTGTCGGTATATACGATCGAAGACGAGGTCATTTCGAAGTCTGGCTGGCGGATCAAAGAGCACGAAGGCTCGGATCTTTCCGGATAACACAAGAAGGCTCGGATCTTTCGAGGATAACTGAGAGAACAGGATAAATGAAGATCTGAGACTCGAGGAAGATCACGAAGAATATAGCGTTAGAATCGGTAGCGATGGGCCGATAAGGAGGAAGGCGATAATGCGAAAAATTATAGCTACGAGGAATAGTATGGATTTGAATGCAGTTATCTCCGCGGTAACATTCAATCATATTCCTAAATACAAGTTCTTAAGTTCATTATTAAGTGTGGAGAATGTGGAAATGTGTGTGGAGGAAATGTGGAAAAATGTCTTTCTGAGCCGAGCCACATACCGCAGACATTCCATACATAAGAATCTGGTAAAAATACTGCAGCATATATTCAAGAGTGTTCTACCACACAGATCTGCTTGTAAAATGTAATATACAAGTTTAGAGATTTTCCCATCCTTAGCATCGAAATTTAAGAAAACAAATATAAGGGAAAATCTCAACCTAGTTGAAACCAAACAAATCTTTACCCAAACCCAAAGTTAGGTTAAGTTTGTTCTCGCAAAATTCAGACTGAGGATTCTAGTTTACGATTTTACTTGATTGGTTGAAATGAACTCCTGTAAGCATCTATAAGCGATCCCTGAGGGTGATAAGTCCCTGTTTGAGTGTGGCCTGATGAACATCTCTGTTGGGTGTTGAATAACACGTTAAACTAAGTCCGTCCCGGTTAAGTTAGTTAAGTTGGTGCCCTTTGTGAAAGGGAAGAGTGGATGTAGGACGAGTTTAGTCCGAACTCACTATAAAAATGGAGGTTTTCATTTCAGCATTTTTATGTTAACTATATGTATATTTGATTATTATAAGCAAAACAACACATATGAACTTAAAACACAAAAAATTAGAATCACTTTGCCCTCACCCCCGCTTTTTTGCATATGCGTTACACAGTCTTCCAAGGCATATGGGATTTCCCACATAATCGGGACCAACCAGAATTGTGGAGGAACAGACCTTTTTCTTTTTTATAAACTCATATTCTGTTTCATGAACTTGTTTTTTAAACTTGGGCAAGATAATCGCTCTTAGGCTGGAATTAAATTTCTACAAAAATTGTAAAATAATTGTCTCATGACTACTTTAATGAGGAGAAATACTATAAAATTGATTGGCAAGGAACTATTAAAAGAGTGTGTAAAAATTATATGTTGATTGAGATTGTATTAAGAGTGAATAAAATAAAATAAAAAAATAAAATAAAAAATTAAACATTAACAAATTACTAATTTATCCTCATCCTCAACAACACACCATCGTCATCATCTTCAACATCATGAACAAAATTACAGCAAGAACAAAAATTACTATAACAAAATTCCTAATTGCTCATCCAATTAACCAAAAAATTGGTACATCTATTTCCCAACAAGAAACCAACAAAATTAAAGAAACCCAAAAACCCAAAGCAAAATTGAAGAAATCAAAGCAAAATTGAGAAATCAAACCAACATATAGATCCTCACGAAAGAAATTGGTCATCTGCTTACTGCACTTCTTTTCTCTAATGCATTCTTAAAGGGCATTTAATTTAATACCTTAAGGACCTCAGCAGAACACCCATTATCAGCTAGATTGGGGTGAATTTTCGTTTCTTAATCCCACCACTGCTAAGGCAATTCTTAGTCTACTCTCCAACGTTTAACATCATTAAAGCAACAAAACTGATCTGCTTTTTTGCTGAAGAAGATTGGTTAAAGGATAAGAAAGAAAGAATATGCCCAACAATACGGTTACTAATTTGTAAAGAAGATTTACTTTTCTCAGCGGTTTTGTAATCGTCTCTCCTGAGAAAGAAAGGCAGGCATGCGGCGGCGGTATGGTGACGGCGGCGGTGTTTTGGGGGGTGAGGAGAAGGCTGATGAAGGGAAGAAGGGAATTTGGAATGGAGGGTGGCATTTGGAATAAATATTAATGTTCAAGCCTCTTTAATTTAATACCATTAAAGATGTATTATTTTTTATAGAAGTGAACAGTGTTTGAGTGGTAGATAAATAGCGGGTCAGCCTATAGGTACTTTGGGTCGCCGGATTTTAATCAGAATCCTGCGTTAGTTTTTTATTTTAGTAAGGAAGGTCTTTTAGGGGTTATTAAATACTACTAATCGGGCCTTAACTCTAGTAATTATAGGTTGGGTACTACATCCTGAGCTAAATAATTAATCATTTGAAATAATTAGATAAAGAATCGTAATAGTTTATTAATATATATTCATATAATCAACATATATTTATAATGTTAAAAATATGTAGTAGAATAGAAAAACAATTTCAGCTGCCGTAAAATTCTACTGTCACAAATACGATCATTTTCTAATTACTAAAATGATTTTGACTGGAGCCATTCATAAACTGAATTATCTTGTGCTTTCATAATTGACCAAGATATACATCACTCAAATCAATATGATAGAGGCCATTTGCTTTATATGACTGATGAATTGATTAGCTATGATACAATTAGTAGGATTGGATAAAAATTTAAATTAAAATATACGTTTGGATGGTAAGATTATATATTTTAATTATGTATTGAAAAATTAATATTCTTATTTAAATTGAGAGAATATAAAGATATTAAAATGTCATAAATATCTCCATGAAATAAATTTAGTCATTTTAAATACAAATACAAGTATAAACATTGTAATATTATATTTTATGATATACTTTATTCCACCTTTCACATGAGATATGTTCATCCTTCAATATAATATAGAGATTAAAAATTTTTTACAAAAAAAAAAAAAAAAAGTATCTGGTCTAATCTAGCAAACCAAACAACCGAGATGCTTTCGATATTAAACCGCTAATCCCCATTTATCCGGCAAGAACTAAACGAGGCTAAGTATCTCATTTTTTACTGACAACAAAGCTCTCTAGTAAATGCATCTACATATAATTAATCCCCTAGTCCCTTATTTTTTCTAAAAAAGTATAAAGGAAAGAAACACTGAATCAACATGAGATTCAAAAATTGTAAGATCAAAGACGACCAAAATTCTAACTTTTTTTTCATTCCCAGACATGATCAACTAAAATAGTAGAGCAAAGGACCCATTTCTGACGTTTTTTAGTGAGGATGATGATACCACCAACTGAATTAACCCCCTTTTCACGTTCATCAAGAGTTAAAGACGTGTTTATATTAATGCCCATCGTATTTTGTGATAATATGCATGCAATGCGATGAGGCCCCCACCTCACGTGGCACAAATAAAATTATAAAAAAGTCACATTTCTCTTTTATTTCTCTAAACTAATTTCTCTTCAAATGTTGGAATTTTGGGGAGTCAGGGGAGTTTGTAGTATATACCCCAAAATAGGATAACATTGTAAGGCAAACGCCAAAAATATATTCCCAGTACCATTTTCACATGACTATGTTTCAACTTCAAAAAGTTCTTTGATTCAGAGCATTTCTTTTTTTTTTTTTACATTTTTTCTGCATATATCATAAAATGCAAGGAGAATAATCAGCTATTTTATCGCAAAACTCTTTGTTGGCCAATTTACAGTCACATTGTTGTTAAAAAAAAGCAAAAAATAAAGATTGTTCAACCAAAGCACAGATAAAAGAAAGACGGTGAAAAAAGTGAAAGAATTATTAACATGATTTATGCATTATTGGAGAAAAGAGATTGAAAAAGGGACAACTATTGAGGGAAAGAGAGTTCTTTATGAAGAGCTTTTTTTAATAAAACAGAATATCCGGAAAGTATTCTCAAAACTAGTAATTCTTCAGTGAGAAGCACAATTGAACAGTGATAAATTTAGCATGAAAATCGTGTACTGTGACAAGTTGTGATAGGAATCCATATTAAGGTTTTTTTATCCACGTATGCATTGATCTTTATTGAACTTTTACTAGCTTATTGTATGATTTTTTTTTCCTAATATATTCTAGAATATTCCTTGCAAATTAATCACCAAATCTTACGCGAGAATGACGCAAAACATGACATTTGAGCAGTTCAAAAGGGTATATATGGTTGGTTTCTGAATATGTGGCTTTTTTATATGCACAAAAGCCTTTTATTATGATGTCTACATTTCTGATAATAAAACAAAACATACCAAACAATTTGAGACTTGACTCTTGAGTAGAGAACTCAGATGTGTATATTTAAAAAGGCAACTTCTGAGACTAAAACCCAACAAAACACAACTCAAAGTTTGGTTATACCAGTTTTTTCTTAATAATTTCACCTTCTTGACTTAAGTCTTGAGAACCAATGCTTAAATTATCGGAACTAGCACTACTACACATTTGAGCTTGGAGAGAGCTCACCGACAAATTTTTTTTAGAAACGACTCTGCAAGTGGTTCCTCAGGGAAATGTTCTATTAAAAAAAAAAAAAAAACAAAAGGCGGTTAAAAACCGTTGTCAAGATCAAAAAAACAAATGTTCATAAATCAAGGCATTCTGAGAAAGTAATTGGAGAGCGGTTTTTGAGCAATTGCCCATCAAGTCTTAAAAACTTAGGTAACCGTCTCCAAATCGTTAATTTTTTTATTTTTTTTTTTTTGTAAAGCTTTTATTTTTGTTTTATTTTTTTTGTTTTAATTTGTAAATTCTTTTTTTAGAGTGTAGTTCAAATATTTTATTCTTTAAATTTTAAGTGTTTTTTTTTTTAATATTAAGTAAGTATATAATGAGATTAACACAAACTCTTATAAAATTTGTTCATAATATTACTTGTTTAAATAGAAAAGTATTACTTGTTTTTAGATAGAAAGGTATAACTTATTTAAAGAAAAATATTACTTGTTTAGATGAAAAGTATTACTTGTTTAAAGGAAAATATTACTTATTTAGATAGAAAAAGTATTACTTGTTTAGAAATAAAATTATTACAAGTTTAAAAAAAAAAGGTAGTACTTTTTTTTAAAAAAGTACAAGTAAAAAAACTATAATTTTAATATAATATAATTTAATTTAAATTTATATATAAAAAATTATTATATAGAAATGTGATTGAATTAATAAATAAGATAATTGAAATAAAGAATTTAAAAAAAATTGTAAGAAAAAAAGCGATTTTTAGAACATATAAATTAATTTCATTAAATAAACATAAAGAAAAGTATTACTTGTTTAGATGAAAAAGTATTACTTGTTTAAAAAAAAAGAATTACTTGTTTAAATAGAAAAGTATTACTAGCTTGTTTAAATAGAAAATGTATAACTTGTTTAAAAGAAATATATATATTACTTGTTTAGAAGAAAATATTACTTGTTTAAAAAAAAATATTACATATTAAGATAAAAAAGTATATTACTTGTTTAGAAGGAAAAATATTACAAGTTTAAAAAGAAAGGTAACAGAGTACTTTTTAAAAAAACAAGTAAAAAATATAATTTTTTAATTTAAATTTATAAAAAATTATTATTATATAAAAAAAGTGTGATTGAATTAATAAATAAGATAATTGAAATAAAGAATTTAAAAAAAATTGTAAAAAAAACGCGAATTCTGGACATATAGAATTAATTTCATTTAAATGCATAAGAGAAAGCTTGGTGCCGAGGTGAATTGATCGCATTCAGCGCCTAAGGTCCCGATGGTTTGGTCCCCATGGGAGCCAATAATTCTTGCCTCAATTAATTGGGAGACTTAAAGAAATTATATGAGATGCTTGGTGGGTTAAGGCCTAAAAATCGATTTAAAAAAATATATATATTAGATAGCGTTTTAAAACCGTTTGTCCAGGAAATTTGATTAGCGGTGGAAAAAAGCAAACTGTCTAATCTTGCCTAGCCGGTTCAAAACCGCTATCTAAGTCCAGAGACGGTTTTTTAAATTGTCCAAGCTTGGATAACGGTATTCTTGGACAATTGTTATAACCGCTTTCTCTAAGGGCTATTTTAACAATTTGTCAAGGCCAAATGAGTATAGTGTAGATAATGTATTTTATAAAATTGCATCAAGAACTAGAAGCTTTAGACATGGATACGAGTATATTTCCTCCCTTGAATTTACAAACTCGCCTCCTCTCTCATGTATTTGGCTCGAACCGACCCACATTCTCCTGGTCTTCAAGAATCAGTTTGATCCCGTTGCTCTTCATAGCATTCACAACTGCCCAAACCTTAGTGCGATTCTGGAAACCTTTCTTCTCGATTTCCTTGTCCACATGAACATGGATGCCTCGTCCCTGGCCTTGTTCAAGACCCTCCACTCTAAGTCGACGCCAATACTTCTCCCACAACAGCTGCAGCCTTTGTGTTGCAACAACGCCCACATTCCAGTGTGTTTTTGAGAGCATGTTCAACTGTAGAAGCCGTTGCAACTATTCGTCCATTGTTCCTATCTACCACATTTGCTGTGATATACTTCAGTGATATGAAAAGTCTCAGCACATATCTCTTCAGCAAGGTCATCCCCTGAATATTCTGTGTACCCAAGAAAACCATAATTTAGCATCATGACTTTCTACAAAATATGGAGTAACACTTGGGTGCAAACAACTAATACTGTTCAGCAAAAAACAACTAATACTGGCCAACTAATACCATTTAAAAAATGCACTTTAGTTGCACGGTGCAACTGGTGCATAGAAGTAATTGCCCAATATATGAAGTAAGATAAAATGCATTTCGATATAAAGAACCTACCCAAGGCCAAGTTCAAACACTTAAAATGTGCACTGCTACACCCAGTCCCCAGGAAAAATACCAGTAACCTGATAAGGTCTTTACTGAAATCTCTGTTCCAAAGGATACTTAGAGTCAAATGTAAAAACAATGGCACAAAAACAGAAGGTTATCCATTTTGTAAATTTTTATCCATGCATGTTTCTAAAAACCAAACACTTATCTCAAGTACTTCACATTTTTTACTACAAAAAAAAAAAAAAATCAATCATGGATGCTTTAATTTGTATGCCACATTTTTTTTTTTTCTCTGATCATATGAGAATCTTAATGTATCAGTTTGTCACATACACTTTGTTGCAATGCATTAAATCACATGATTTGTTTCCGGATTGATATTACAAAACATGTGAAGCCTCTTGATGTTGCTTCCAAGTCTACATTCATCCCCGATATGTAACTGGGAGCATCATGGTTGAAGTTCCATATTTTATCCATCTTTTTTACGGGTTCTCTTTACCTCATGACATTGTTCATTTATGGCATCACTATAAGGCACTTAAGCTTCCTACATCAAAATGTACACATGCTCAAATGCAAAGACAGAAGAATTATGGTCAGTTCTTCAAGAAGAATCTGGTGAGCCCAGAAATGACCTCTTGGACAAAAAAATTGTAGTTTGAACAGGTTATTTGGTTACCAATTTCTTTTTTAATTGATGTGTAATTATTTTTAATCCATTGACAATTTAACACCATTGTTTCTTCCTTGGTTGATACTATTTGTTAACTCTATGGAAATTCTGGTAGCCATTATCTATTTTTCATGGGACAGTCACAGTTTTGTATAGTGGTTCTCATGGTGAAGGGGTAATGGATTGTTCCAAGAACTCTCTGTTTTGCTTGTTAAGATGCTCGTAAAAGTTTCTTGTTGCAAACAAAAAGTGAAACTCTTGATGTTAAGGAGTTTTTTGGAGCCAACTTCATCAAGCCGCCCTTGGATTAACGTTAATGTGGAATCTTTTGGGAGAAATATGATGATGACCTGTCTTCTAGACTGAGGGATGCAATAGAGAAAAAGTGCTTATCAACCTGTGATAAGCAACCTCTTTAGAGTTTGATATGCAACCAGTTAGAAAAGACTATACTTGAACCCTACGAAGTGAGAATAGATTTAGCAATGGCAGAATGAAAAAGGCGACTAAAGGTCTCTCAGCTACTATATTAGATGTTTTAACAGGTGGGAAAGTAGAGGACAAATTAATTGTTGGGCAGACGGCGACACTTAGGGTATGTTTGTTTATGGATTGGGAAGCCGCTTTTGGGATTTCAAATCCCAAATCCCCGTTTGCTTATCAGGATTTCGGTATAAGATTTTAAATCCTCCAAAATTCTACTCTATAATACCTACAATACACCTATTTTACCTTTTTCAAACACAATTTCCAATACACTATCAATCATCTATCATACACTATTCAATTATTATTATTTATTCAACTCAATACTCTCTTTCCTACTTTTTTTACTTTATTATCATTATATAATCATTCAATTATATCTATATTACCTTTTACAATATAATATTATTTTCTATCATCAACTTTTTCAAAATCCTACTTTATCAAATTCTACAAAATCCACATTCCCAAACATATACAAAATACAAATACACTTTTTACTTTATACCAAACCCTTCCAAATTCCCTCTCTGATTTCAAATCCTCTCAAAACTATAAACAAACATAGCCTTAGATGTTTTGGTGGTGGCATCTATTGTCGTGGAGTGGTATCATATTGTTAGAGTTAAGAGAATGGATGCACACTTAACGATAAAATAAACTCAATATATTGATAATTTAAGAAGTTGAAAAAAGAAAAATACGGGATAAATCCGTCCCAAGCCAAAAAGGCCAATTTCTCGGAAATATCCCATCCCCAAATTTGTCCGTAAATAATGATCTCCAAGATAATCTCACTAGGAGACACAATATGGTGGTAGTTTGGAAGTATAACAAATACTAAATGCACATGTCCACCTATAAACAAAACTAACCAAGCTTGTTCCATTTCCAAAAACAAAAAGTAACCAAGCTTGTTCACATTCCCATTATTTTCATCAATCTCTTTCTCCTTGTTTCTCCTCCATTACTTCTCCAAAAAATCCATTTTCATCAAGAAACCATATAGCTAGTGATTGTTTTGTATCAAGCAACAATGTATCAAACAGTTGGTGAGCAATTATCAATTAAAAAAATGATAAACCCCACATAACAATCAACAATAAAAACCAAGCCATTTAGTAGTAAAAGAAAATTCACAAATCCAATTAAGAATAGCAGAATGGAAACAACCAAAAATCTAATCCAATTTGTGAATCGCAAGAAGACAGCAGTAGGACAGAAGAAGAAACTTACAGTGAGAGGGAAGAACGGTGATGAACGCCAGCGAACAGCAGAAAGAATTAGGAGAGATGGGAGAAGCAAAATAATAGTAATGGGCCAGGAGAAGCAAAATAATAGTAAGGGTCCGGTTATCTGCACCCCCATAATAAATAAATGAACCCACGACCCATATTTTCTACCAAATATACCCTTCTCATTTCTTTTCACGCTACTCAACTTCTTCCCCACCACTTTTTTTCCTTACTCTCAAATTGCAGATTACCGGCGCCGGTACCACCGCTTCTACTCCGATCCGTCTCAGCCCTCACAACGCCGCGCACCGCCGGATGCCCCTGCGCCAACAACCATCACCGTCTCACTGCGCAACCCTCGCATCTCCGTCACTGCCACCTGAAGAATGTCGGCGACGGCAATATCATCTGGACTCTGGTTTTTTTTTTTAAATTGAGTTAAGATTTTGGGGTTTTTGGTATAATATTAGTTGTGGAGATTTGAGAGCACTACCTGGAAAAAAAAAGGAGGAAAATGACGAGAGAAAAAAAAAATAGCAGTGGACGACGGCGGCAGGGGGGGAAGCGACGGCGGATATGCAGGAGCAGACGGTGGAGCGGCGGCGGAAATGTGGCAGCGCCGCAGCAGGCGATGGAGCGACGACGTCTGATCATATTCAAATTAAGGTTTGGATTTGGGGGTTGATTGAATTGGTAAGGGTAATATAGGACTTCTATGGATAAATTAAAAGATGGGTGGGTATATTTATATATGTTGGGGTGTATATAACGGTAGTAATTGGCCAGGAGTCTTCTACTAATGGGCCTGATGTCGTAATTATTGACTAAGCCCAAATACCAAAGCCCCAAAGCCCATTTATTTTGTTGAATTTACGTTATCTAATTCCAGTACGCAAGCTGTTGTTAGGCCTTTTAAGCATCACCGTTAAATTTTTATCTAAACCCTTCATTCGTCGTCACGTGTCCCTCCTGCATCCAGGCAGTTAGGCCTATATATACACCGTCTCCAAACCCAAACCCTCATTCTCGGTTTCGTCTTCAATACCGACTCCTGACGCACACCTATTGCCCGAGACATAAGGAGCGGACCCAACCCTAGATCTCCACCGAATTCTATTTCTGTTGAAGTTTGTAATTCTCTCGACATTTCAAGGTAAAGTGACTATCGATTTTGCTGTTTTGTTGATTTAAATTTGGTGTTCTAGGTTTTACGATCGAGTTTCGATTTGGCAGATGGTGTCCGATGCGAGTAAGAAGAAGGCAGCTCAGAAGAAAGCTGCGGCCGCCGCCAAGAGAGGAGGCAAGGCTCCCGGTGCCGCCTCATCTAAAGGCTGCTGCATCTGAGAACGGTAGCAAAGTCGATAATTTGGCCAGTGGAGTCAACGATATTGTAATATCTGATCGAACATGTACCGGAGTTCTCTGTTCGCATCCTCTGTCTAGAGATATTCGGGTAAGTTCCTCGATCCAGCGTGGATTCGATTTTTTCGGGCGAAATATCTGTGGATGTATGCTTATAAATAAATCTGTATGGCGGTTCTTGTGAAACTGTTGTTTTGGACATTTTTGTTTAGTTATGTGGATTATCTTCCTCTGCCTAATTTATGTTTTTTTTTTTTCTCATTTATTTACGTCCAATGGAAAATTACCTAAATCATATGAGAAGTAAAATGATGGCAGTGCTTAGGTCAACCTTTTGTGCATTTTATGCATTTTTTTGGGATTTATTGTGAGGAATCAGGGATATGATTTAAGTTTGGAAAATGTTTAGCAGTGCTTTGTTATGTGATTTTGGCAGTCCCTGTGAAGTTTGTCTTTATATTTCATAATTTCCGAAAGAGTGGGTTTGCTGATGTTATATTACTCCTATACAACTTGGGGTTCTGGCATTAATACCAAGAAATGCAATATTTGTGAATCTCAGCCTTCCTTGGCATTGCATTCTTGGTCGGACAGTAATCTATGTTGTGGGCAGTATCCAACATGATTGAATATATTCCGTATCTGCCCCACTATTCATATCCTTAATGGGTCTTTGTCTTTCTAAAGTTTTTACTTGTCAACTTGGACTTGGAAAGCTAAATTTCATGGTTCTCTGGCTTTATAACGTTAATTATCTCGCAGGCCTTTGTTGCTGCTAATGGAAATAATGGATAGGTATTTCAGTCATTTGAGCTGTCCTGGGATCAAATTTGTAAGTGGGGTAGATCTCTCTTTCTTAAGACAATGAAAATTTAAACTCCCTCCATTGATTGAGGAGATGCTTAAGTTGCTTGATCTTACTAAGCATGGATAGTTAGCAGTTTTTGCCTCATTTGATGATGCTTCTCCGTTGATTTTGAAATGTTTCCTGGAGTAGTGTCTCATGTTTAGTTTATTGTTGCTAGCTTGGTGCACCTAGATGAGCGCCTTGTGTATCCAATAACTTCATCCATGTAAGGAAAGCTCTATAGTAGGTAATAATGTGCATAAAATGTCATTTTTGCTGTGCAACTATATTTCTCGATCCAAATTTGTATGTGTTGCCATATTCTGAATGTAAACTGATTGTTTGCTGGCACATGACTCATGCAGATAGAATCTCTTTCCCTCACATTCCATGGTCATGATTTGATAGTTGACTCTGAACTGGAACTTAATTATGGCAGGTATGTTGTGATTCCCCACTGTACTATATTGTCATTTTTTTTCAATTGAACTGTGCACATTGTTTGATGCCTTTTTGTTGCAGACGTTATGGTTTGCTAGGCTTGAATGGCTGTGGTAAGTCTACTCTTCTTGCGGCTATTGGTAACCGTGAGCTTCCCATTCCAGAGCACATGGATATTCATCACTTGTCGAGGGAAATTGAAGCTTCAGACATGTCTTCACTTCAGGCAGTTGTAAGTTGTGACGAGGAGAGGCTGAAGTTGGAGAAAGAAGTTGAAATATTGTCTGCTCAGGTACATGTTACATAGCTAACTTCTGGAAGTTTGTTTTAAATACAATGCATCTTTCAAAGTATTAACCATCACATGTGATCATCATAGGAGGATGGTGGTGGAGAACAAATTGACCGCCTATATGAACGTTTGGATGCGATGGATGCATCAACTGCAGAGAAGCGAGCTGCTGAGATTTTGTTTGGTCTCGGGTTTACAAAGCAAATGCAAGAAAAAAACACGACTTCTCTGGTGGCTGGAGAATGAGGATTGCTTTAGCAAGAGCTCTTTTTCATGAACCCAACAATATTGTTGCTTGATGAACCAACAAATCATCTTGGTAAGCTTGGTCGACAAACATTGCCATTTAACAACTTGAAAATGTATTGTGATGTTCATTTTGAATTATAGTGGGTCTTTAAAATAATTAAGTACTGGTATCCTGTTTTGTCTTCTTAAATTTACTTGCGTGTTTTTACAGACTTGGAGGCTTGTGTGTGGTTAGAGGAGACATTGAAGAAGTTTGAAAGAATACTCGTTGTGGTTTCACATTCTCAGGACTTTCTGAATGGTGTCTGCACCAACATCATTCATATGCAAAGTAAGAAGCTGAAGATCTACACTGGTAATTTTGACCAGTATATCCAAACCCGATCTGAACTTGAAGAGAACCAGATGAAACAGTACAAGTGGGAGCAGGAGCAGATATCTTCAATGAAAGAATACATTGCGCGCTTTGGACATGGTTCTGCAAAGCTTGCTCGTCAAGCCCAAAGTAAAGAAAAAACTTTAGCAAAAATGGAGCGTGGTGGGCTTACAGAGAAGGTTGTCAGAGATAAAGTCCTTACTTTCCGTTTCACTGATGTTGGAAAGCTTCCACCTCCAGTTCTTCAATTTGTGGAAGTGACATTTGGTTACACTCCTGAAAATCTCATCTACAAGAACCTTGATTTTGGTGTAGATCTTGATTCTAGGGTAGCCCTGGTGGGTCCCAATGGTGCTGGGAAAAGTACCCTTCTGAAGCTTATGACGGGGGATTTGGTTCCTCTCGATGGCATGGTTAAATCGCCATAATCATCTTGAATTAAGCAGTTTCATCAGCATTTGACTGAGAAACTTGACATGCAGTTGTCAGCCCTGCAGTTTATGATGAAAGAGTACCCTGGGCATGAGGAAGAGAAGATGAGAGCTGTTGTGGGCAGGTTTGGGCTTACTGGCAAGGCCCAAGTGATGCCTATAGCAAACTTGTCTGATGGACAAAAAGCCCGTGTGATATTTGCGTGGCTAGCTTGGAGGCAACCACAGATGCTCCTGTTGGATGAGCCCACTAACCATTTGGATATCGAGACTATTGACTCACTGGCTGAGGCATTGAATGAATGGGATGGTGGGTTGGTTCTTGTGAGCCACGATTTTAGGCTGATAAACCAGGTGGCACACGAGATATGGGTGTGTGAGAATCAGGCTGTGACTCGGTGGGAGGGTGATATCATGGACTTTAAACGTCACTTGAAGGCAAGGGCTGGTCTGTCCGATTGAATTGGATAGGAGTTGGGTAATGAGCACACAAGTTGATGCGACTCTGGTCGTATTATTGCATCAGGCCACATCCTAAATGGTGCTGCTATGCTCTTTTTATCGACTACTATAGGTGGCAGCTGGGGGTGGGCAGAGATGGCAGCCCTCCACGAATATCTATTCTTCTATCTCTATTTGCAGCATATTCTATATATAAAATTTTGATGTACTAGAGTTTTGGGCTTTGGAACCATTGTCTTTCATATTTTATCTTAATAATCATATGTTGAGTGGATATTAGACTGACGACACTAGTCTTATTTATTTGTGTGATAAATTGTCTTCATGAGGTACTTGTTTGATTTGCTTTGTGGCTTGAGAACCCATTTTAGACTACGAGAGTTGTGTTTGTACTATTAAACGAATGCTGTTATGCTGTGAAAATTTGATGTTTTATTGTTCTCAGTTTTCAGTTCATGGATTTTTCTTTTGAGTTGATGGCCAACTTGAAAACTTCCTGGGAAGTACCGATTTTCTTAAAGGTGAGGTTATGAATGTTGATTCTTTTGATGTTTACTTAAAGGTGAGGTTCTACTTCCCACACTAGATCTGAATTGTTGCTTAATAACGATGCTTATTTTATTTTATTGAATTGAATAAGTTAACTTTTGTTTAATGTATCCCCTCCTCCGTGGTCGGTTCTGATGTATTCCCTATTCGGTGGCGAATCTGATGTATTCCCTCTTCGGTGGAGTCCGATTCTCATGTATCCCATTCGGTGGCTGATTCTGATGCCCTAACTCCTCCGAAGGTAATCTCTGTCCTTTCTGATGATTCTGGAAATTTTATTCATTTAGTGTGTAATTCTGATGAAGTTCCTCCTTTGTTCAACGAGTTTGAACAACTTGACACTGTTGTGCCCGAATCTCAACTTGAATGGCCTGTGGATGATGATTATGCTAAGGTTTTGGTCCCTGTTGTGGACCACATGAGCCTGAAATGCGACGATTATGAGGAGAGATACATAAGGTGGTTTCCAGGGCTTGCAATCCTCTTAAAAAGGTCTTCTCTGATCTTGAACTTTTATTTTGCCAATTACCCTTCATTATGCACTGTTGGTTATTTGTGTATGTTGATTGGGTGCTGAAATGATGATTGTGTGTTCGGTTATTTTAGTTTAATGTCACCACTAGGAAGATTTCTTAGTTAGGAGGCTTAAACTGTGAAAATTTAGTGAAATGTGTATGTTTACTTGATGAAATGTGTCTGATCAGCCTATTTGTTGTGGTTTTCTGAGGGTACCCAATGATGTTCTTAGTTAGGAGGCTTAAATTGTGAAAATTGAGTGAAATTTGTTGGTTTACTTGATGAAATTACAACTGATCAGTCTATTTCTTGTGGTTTACTTGATGAAATGTGTCTGATCAGCCTATTTGTTGTGGTTTTCTGAGGGTACCCAATGATGTTCTTAGTTAGGAGGCTGAAATTGTGAAAATTGAGTGAAATTTGTTGGTTTACTTGATGAAATGTATCTGATCAGCCAATTTCTTGTGGTTTACTTGATGAAATGTGTATGTTTATTTGATGAAATGTGGCTGATCAGCTTATTTGTTGTGGGTTTACGAGGGTACCCAATGATGTTCTTAGTTCGGAGGCTTAAAACTGTGAAAAATTGAGTGAAATGTGTATGTTTACTTGATGAAATGTGTTTGTTAATACGCATGGGTGTAGAATCGCCATTGCGGACCGCTAAATACCCGCCTAAGCGGTCCTTTTTTAAATTGCAAAATAAATTAACATAAATCATTGCAAAGGCAGCCTGAAGCCAAAACGATTTTTTTCTAGCTGATTTTGGCAAACTCGAGGTCGATCGGCGACCGCCTAGGCCGAGTTCTCGCAACCATGGTTAATAACTTATTACCACAAGCAATTCAGGCAGAATTGCTACTTGAAAAAGATCCACATGGAAAATATGCTAAGATAGGGTGTCCGAACTACGTAGCCCGGGTCGGATCGGGTTAGACCGATCCAATCGGTATTAAAGCGGTATGATGTCATAAATATATATAATTAAATAAATAAATTATTAATCATCACATATTTTTCCACTTATAATAGTATATTTGATAATCAAATTATGATAAAAATTAAGTAAAGATGCATCTAATGCTATATTTTAAAGATCAACTTTAACAATTTAGATCAAATTTCAACATACTAAAATAATTTTTTAAGTAATTAAATAAATTTATATTTAAAATTATTTATTAGTTTTACTTAAAATTTTGTATTTTTAAATTCAAATATAACAATTAAGTTTCAACACATCTAACCCTTTTTAATAAAAACATACTTAGGCCATTATTATTATTATTATGAAGAATGGGAATCCCGGCTTTCATTAAAAAAATAGAATATTTTTTCACTTACAATAGTATATTTGATAATCAAATTAGGATAAAAATTAAGTAAAGGTGCATCTAATGCTATATTTTAAAGATCAAATTTAACAATTTAGATCAAATTTCATCATACTAAATAATTTTTTAAATAATCAAATAAATTTATATTTAAATTTATTTATTAGTTTTAAATAAAATTTTGTATTTTTAAATCCAAATTTAAAAATTAAGTTTCAACCCATCTAACCCTTTCTAATAAAAAACAAATAGACCCATTATTATTATGAAAAATATACTTAGGCCCATTAGTATTATTATGAAGAATGGACCTTAAATAAACCGAGCCCTAAATTTCAGAAGAAGGCTGATTCGGCCTTAAATGAAATGTAGCCCTAAATTTCACCTATCATCTCTTAAATCATTTGTCACTTCCATCGAGTCATGCCTCTATTTCTCACTGCGACACTCATCCTAGCCCGTAGTAGCTGCCTCTATTTTCCCCCCCTAAAGACTGAAGATGCAGTGATTCTTATTTTTGACGGGAGAAAATATAGTGATTTGAAATGGAGATATTAGAGTTCTTATTTTCACACACACATTCAAAATGTTTTCTAAAAAATTATCATTCACCCATAGCAAATCTACTGTTATTGTTGGAGTTTCTAACTCCAACAATACTGTGATTCAAAAGTCTTCACCCTTTGATTCAAAGGTCGCTGGCGTTCTCCTCGAGGTCGCCCATCGTGTAGGAAATTTGAAATTTGAAATTTGAAATTACAATATTAAGGGTAAATATGAGATAAATGGGAATAAAATACCAGAACGATATTTATTTCAAAATAATTCAAAAGACTAAAACGACATGTAAATAATAAGTGGGGAGTAACACTTTAAACATAATGTGTATCATACTATCAATTTTCTTTTTAATAGTATCAACAAAATATCTTGTTTCTTTAATAAAATTAATCGACTTTTGTTCAGTTTTATCCAAAAAAAAAAGGATCTTATTTCAATAATAAAGATAAAATTAATTGGTTTTAGACTTTTATAGTCAAGATAACCGACACATTTTGTTAAGAGGGGGAAAAACTTTTTCTTTGTTTATTCTCTTATCAAAGGCTACCTAACATCTATCAAAATTTAAATATAATTGTTATTAGATATTTTATGGATGAGTGTTAAATGTAAATTTTTTTTTATTTAAAGCGCTTTTCAATATCTAATGCTTGTATAATATAGTATGAGTAATTAATGATATGGAGCCTAATACCTACATAAATTACTTGTAGATTATATAGCATGATACAAACAATGAATGCAAGTATTGTGTTTCATAAGAAACCCACCATCTGATTCTATAATCCTCTATATTTAATAGAGAGTTTTTTTTTTGATGTGTCGAATTTAGTTTAATTTAATTTATGTGTCATTCAATGAGAAATTTTAGTACACATGTCGTTTTTCTATTTTGTTCTTTTTATAAAATAATTTTATGTGTCATGAAACTTAAAGTTTTTGTGTACAATTAATTTTTAATTATTTAGGTATTTAAAATATGTGTGAATGTTATAAAATGTGTAATTCATATCTATTACTTTATGTTTTATTTAAATATACAATATTATTCATTTATCTTTCTTTTGGTAATTTTTGTTTGACTTAATTTAAGATAAATAAAATATTAATTCTAAATGTATTTTATCTTAGTGTGAATTATATGGAATTATTATTTTCTTAATAAATAATTTTATTTTATAATTGCTCTTATGTATATCTTAACATATTTTATGGGGTAAAAATATTTTATATTATAATTCAATTATTTTTAAAAAATTTCATTATTACATATTAATTAATTTATTAGTCTTTTTTTAGTCGATTTATTTTATTTTGATTTGTAGGTTTCAACTTCATATTAAAATGAATAAATAATATTTGATATAACAATTTTATTCCAAGGTTTTAAGAAAATCTAATAATATACACTTAAACACTTATTAATTTATATTTAATGTATTTATGCACATATTTATATTTTAATTATTAAATATATTATTTATTGAAAATGTTGCAATTTTTAATTAGAAAATCGCGTAACACGCGGGCACTAAACTAGTGTAGTAAATATACGTATGAATTAAAATCTAGTATGGTCCAAAATGAAATTACGAACTGCTCTATTTAGGTAATTCATTTAAAATTTTAACTACATAATTAAACGATATTTTCAGTACATTAAAAAAATATAATTTAATAAACGTACTTCATAAACTCATCCAATCCTCATCATTTGAGATTATTGCACAATTTTATTTCGTACCAAATGGTATAGAAATGTTTAAGCGAAGCACAGAAAGAGTACTATGAAACATTGGCGCTTTTCAATAGTTAATAGATATATCTACAATAACGCTAAGTCTGGTGTGCCAAACTCATAATAGATTTTAGAATCATACAATCTATTATATTGAAAAGTGTAATTTATTTACATTGAATCGTGCAATTATTAATATAAAAAATAATAATTGCACGGTTAAATATACATAAGTTGTATCTTTCAATATAACATGTTGTACGATTTTAAAATGCAATATGAGTACACAGTGCATATGGGTGTTCATGAGACCATCCATCTACGATCTACAAGACTACAAATATATAGTTGATCCTACATTTTGAACGGTCCAGTATACAAAAAATGAAAAAAATAACATGGTAATATTTTAATTAGTTTTATTTTTAATTTCTGTAAAAGAAATGAGTTGAGAAGCTGACCTGACTTGTCGTGTATTTAACAAGGAAAACATTGCTACTACTAGTGTAAAATATCATACAACATGCATGAACCTTTAACTTTTGTGTAAATAACACAATGCAATTGGTTCAACTTGTACTATATATTTTTCTATAAATATATAGAGCAACATTTTTTATTATATATATATAACAAAAATAAAAATATTTAAGGGGGGCCGTACCAAGGACTGGCCTCATTAGTATTTATAGTTCCTAACTTGAATTTAATATTCTCAAGATTATTGAAGAACTTTCTTAGTATAGTGTAATTGGTTTAGTTATAAATGGAAAAACCTGAATTAATGCGGATGGAGCTGCCTCGGATGATTTGATCAAATATAATTAGGCAGCTAAATGACTAAGTGTATTTGGGTTATAGTATATAATATGTGATATGGGTCCTCAATAATTAGATAAGACTGAAATTCCACAATGTTTTCAATCAAGCCTTTCCACAAGTGACAACTTAAATAGCGACCTTTCATACTTCATCAAACCTTTTATATCTCGCGTAGGGGTGAAAAATATACTGAATATATTAGTATATTGGGATTATCGTATAAAAAAATATCAAAATTTTCAATATATTGAAATTTTAGGTACCATAATTTAGGATTCAAATCTGGTGTTGTATAGTACACTCTTGTGCACACACACCATTAGATCACACATGTATACACACATACCCGTGCGGATGTGTGTGATCCAAGGGTGGGAAGGGTGCAAAACACCACCCTCCTACACAGCACAATTTGTACTTCCCCACTATTAAAAGGATATATCACCTCTAGTGCTTTAATATATTTTTTTATGACACCCAATTATACCCTCACTGACACACACACTATATATATCACACCTCAAATAAAGACTAGAACCATTACACATTACTCAAAACAAACACAAACATTGCTCCATACATACACCACCATTAAAAAAAAGCAGCCCTTTTAATCAATTCCCATCATCTTTAATTTCTACTTCTTACACAAACACGATGGGCAAAACAAGAACAATCAGCAAGAAGAAAAACGGTGGGTTCGTAAAGCTGAAAATAGTAGTGAAAAGGCTACAAAAGTGCCTCATTCTCGGCAAGAAATCATCGTCGCCGGAAATCGACGAAATGGCGGTGCCGGAGGTCGTTAAGGAGGGCCATTTTGCGGTGATCGCGGTGGACGACGACGAGCTGAAGAGATTCATCGTGCCGTTGAATTTCCTAACGTACCCCTCATTCTTGAGGCTGTTGGATCAAGCGGCGGAAGAGTACGGCTTCGATCACGACGGCGCTCTGACGGTTCCTTGCCGGCCGAGCGAGCTCGAGAGGATACTCGCCGAGCAGTGGGCGGCGGACGGCGGCGGCAGTGGTGAGAGTGATTGGTGGAGTTCGTATTGGTCAGGTGTTGCTAATGAATTAATTTAATGTGTGCACCATTATTACAGTTTAAATTTGATTTAAAATAAGAGTGTATATATATATACATGTACCCATTTGATTTGAAGTGAACTAATAGAATGTCATGGCTCTAGCCTCTATTAATGGATTTAGAACAAGTTTGGACTTTCTCTTACAATGTCGCTTATATATAGAAAACGAAAAGTTTACGGATATTTAAAATCGGGTTGAATCAAGTTATATTTTTTTTTAATATAATAGTATTACTTATTTGCATGGTTACGTGCTTAGTATATATATATATTAATGAGTGGGTCTCATGTGCATCCGGGTGCATTGTGCACTCATAGTGCATTTTAGAAGCGTGCAACTATACAAAATAGAAGCGTGCAACTATCCAAACAGAAGCATGCAACTATATTCCCATATTAACAGTTGCACTTTTCTTTGTAAATAAGTTGTACTTTTCAGCATAACAAGTTGTACGCTTCTAAAATGCACTGTGAGTGCACGGTGCACCCGGATGCATACAATACCTAGCCATATTACATTGATCAGCTAGATTATATAGTACTGCCTTCATTTTTTATTAAATGTCATTCTGGATTTTTAAGACAAATTAAACATATATTTTTATGTCAAAATTAACTTTAATTAATATTAATTTAAAAAATTTAACAATTATTATTATTGGCTGAAAAATTATACATACAATATATTTATAGGAAATTTTAAATTTTAAATTATCATGTTAAAGGTATATATGAGATAAAAGGGAAAAAAAAAACCAAAACGACATCTAATAAAAAAATATTTCAAAAGCTAAAACAATATTCGATAAAAAATGGAGGGAGTATAAGACATGTAATATTATATTGTTTGTTTGGGAAGTATTATTGTTATGCAATATTATATGTACAAACATTTTAGATAATATTCTCTCCCTCCATTGTCTTGACCATGCAATCGCATAAGTCCGTCCTTGACAAATCTAGACTCGCTGTGACTACGAATGTGAGGAAGATAAGGAATATCATAAGCAGTGGTTGAGCTCCAATGAAATGGCTATGTGTATCATCTTGACTTCAACGTCAGATGTGTTGAAACACTAACACCAGGACTTGGAAACCATTGCAGCTATTATGATAGATCATAATGAATTCTCCACTCATCAAAATCGTAAAGCGAGTCAGATAGTCATACGGAATTTGTTCCCATAGAAAATGACATTAAAAGGTGTCAATAAGAAGACAGACAAACGAAAATGCTTAATTGCGCCCTGAGAAGACATCGGAGGTCAGCTTGTCTCAAGCCTAAAAAGGTAAGGAAGAAATGTTAAACACACAACATATTTATAAGAAATTTGAAATTTGAAATTTGAAATTATAATATTAAGGGTACATATGAGATAAAGGGGGATAAAATATCAGAACGATATTTATTTTAAAAATAATTCAAAAGACTAAAATGACATGTAAATAAAAAAGAAAGGAGTACAAATAATATAAAAAAAAGGAACAATACTCTTAAAATTAATGTAATTATTTGGAAACTTTGAGAAAGTGTAATCTAATATATCTAATAAATAATAGTTCCATTAATGAACTTGTGAACTAAGCGATTCAATATATTTTACTACTCTTTCTTTCTCCTATCTGGAGAAGCTAAATGAAATATTGAATGCTTAAAAATTGTGATTTATTTTTTATAATTCAATACAAATGAAATTTTTTAGAAACTTATTGCTGATGTGACTTGTGAGTTGTGAGAATCAAAACTCCTTGTCACTTCTGCATGAAATTATTAAAAAATAATATCGTGTGTAAAATTATAAAAATGTCAAAAATATATTTGCAATCAATTCTTGTTAATGGTTTTTTTTTTTAAAAGCAAAGATGAAATATCATTATCAAAATACAAGGGGTACTCAAATGCCAAATAGTTACCCCACACGCTTGTAAGTAAACTTATCGTGATCAGGGTGAACACATAAATTTATTCCGAGCATTTGAGGCATAAATATAGAAAATAAAAAAAAAAATGTCTCGTACAAACCAATTATTTTTTTCAAACTTGGCAAATGGTGATGCATATCATATGAATTCAATAGTTCTGAGTGAACACTCGAATACAGTAACACCATATGAAAATTATTTTGATTAGATATGATCTATCACCACTACTAAATTAAAATCAAGTTAAATTCATATAAAATTCACCAGAATTAGGAATTTTTTATCCGAACATGCAAATCATGAGCTTGCGCAAGAAATTAATAGGGTTGGTAATAATAGTTGTAGGAGCCTGAATTGTTGAGATGAGAATATAAAGTAGATTTCCGATGAAATTTATTTATACACTTAGGCTCCATTTGGATGCAATTGAAATCCACGAACTTCACACATAAATCATCACTCTCAAATGGATTTATAAATACTTAGATTTGAGAGTTTAGGGAAGAGAGTGAAGGAGGGAGAGGGAGAGAAGGGGTAGAAATGAGAGGATTTCGAATGACAAGTTTTGATGAAGATTTGAAATCCCTCAATTTTAGACTAGACTCTCAAATCTAAATATTTAGAAATCCATTTGAAGGGTGATACTTAAAACGGTATATCATAGAATGGAATTGGATTGGATTATATGAATAATAGTTAGTGTTGAGTTTTGTGTTTGTTTTTCCTCCATAATTACAGTATGAGTTTGTTAGTATGTGAAAAATATAAGTTAAATACTTATACTGTGGTAGATTTTATCATTTGAAGTAAATTTGAGCCAGAAAAATAATGTTCTACTCCCTTGAAGTCATGTAAGAGAAATTTCTCACCTATTTCCTATCATTGTTGGCTGGGTATAATTTGTGGCAGACTTAGTCATTTTGAATTGCTATCACGGACTCCTCATAAAACATCATGATGCTTGAATGTCGGATTTGTTTTGGGACATGAATGCCGCCTAGGAACATACTCTGTCATGCTAAGATAGAGTTCTCTTGATCCCCTGTATTTCTTGCACATAACCTGTTTGTGTTTTTTTGCCAGACTGAGTTTTTTCACATGTTTTAAGCAGATATGCCCAAAGAGGCATCTTTCGACATTGGTGTTGGATTTGATCTTATTTTCCTTGTTAGAAGTGAGCTCAACAAGATGGTTGAGTTGCGGAGAAGAGTTGAATTGCTGATTCAGAATTTCCCTACAGAAATTGATAATCAAGAAAAAGAACAACATGATAACCCCTCAAGGCTCAGTATATCTTCTATATTATCAAAAACTCATGTCCAAGAAATCCTGTTATGATGATGAACATGATTTCGGTCGATGTGTATCTCCTAATGATGTTAAAAGATCGCAATGTAGTTTTGGCAGTAACTGATTTAGACGAGAGAGAAGTTTGAGAATGGATCAACTTACAGAACTTGAAGCTGAATTTGATCGTCTGCAACTCCAGATGGATGATGGAGGATTCATTTTAAACTACTCGCCACAGCCATGTGTGGAGGTATACATTTTTATGGACTAATTGGAAGTTACTTCTTTGTGATGTGAATTAAATTTGTTTCCAGTTTGCTTCAAGTTTTGATTAATCAATGAAAGTAGAACTCATAATTATGATGAAATGAAGTAGAATAGAGAACAAATAGTCGTAAAGCCATCATGAAGTCAGATTCTTTCTAATTTATATCATCCCTTTTGGCGTTACTTTGGTAGAATTTTATAAAGTAAGTATAATGTGATAGCTTCTTTCTAATTTATATCATCCCTTTTGGCATTATGGATATAATTAATTAGCGTTTGATTTCCTGAATGCAGGAAGCTGAATCTGAACAGCCATTAGTAACTAGTGTGATAGTCTAAGTATCTTTTCCAATTTGTGCTCATAATAGCATTCAATCTGATTTGTAAGATTTGGTTCTTTATCAGAGTACACAACTGCTTAACAATCATAATTTTGCAGAGGGTGCTTATCTCTCTTACGCCTCTGAGAAAACCTTTGAAGGTTTTAAGAGGACTGTTTTTTCCCTAGAGAAAATACATACATTTCATGGAGAAGCCGATGATGTTGTTATTCATGTATTAGTTAGCACACACAATTGACAGAATTACATTCGATTGAATTAATATTCATGGTTCATTTACATGCATATTCTCACATGTATATTAGGTAATTAGATGGTAAATGTTGCAGTATGTGTAGGTATATATATTTCTTCCAACTTGATGTTTCAATTTAATTTCCTTGATAGATCAAACCAGTTTGAATCTGCATAATAAGGCTTAGCACTTGTTATATAACTGAGACATTATTGATTTAAAGTGATGGATATAAATAAAAATTTGATATGCAACTAGCAAAACATGCATTGGTGCTTCATGTTTAAATACTTGGCCTGTTCAGTAATATAATCCAACTCCTGCTCAGATAATGATGTAACTTAATTTATCTACTAGTAAACTCAATGTGTCTGTTTTTTATTTCTTTTGGTTGCGTAGTATTAGTTATTGGTGTTTGTTTGTGATGGGATTGTGGGCATTCAAGATTTTGTTGGTGATGTTGAATACCAATTAAATGAGGTTTATAGTTATGCTACTCAATCTTATTACTATTGATAGTTACATCTAATTCAAGCAATTGTGCAACAACAACGACAACACATGGTTCTATATATATTCTGTTAGGGAATGAATAAAATTTGCCAACTATTGAATTCATTCAAAGAATTTTATTAGTCTTGTACTTTAGGTTTTTATATCTATTGAGATTACTTATCCACCTTTTGTAACATTCTTGCATATTGACAACTATGCTTCTTTTGTAATTGGTTCATTGACAACTATTTAATAAGGTCTCCTGCGAAATTGGTTCCATATTTACAAACCTGACTCTTCAGTTATCACTACTAATGCTTCTTTTGTAATATAAGTTATACCCTTCAGTATCACAATTAATACCCTTTCTGTAGTAATAAGTTATACCTTTCAGTTATCATGACTAATACCTTTACTAATATAAGTCATACCGTTAACCAGTTTCGTGGATCTCTTATGTAAAACTTATTCACTAAATATTTTGCATTTAAAGAGATGAGAAAAAGATTGATGTATTTATAAATCAATGCCTAACATTTTTTTATATGATAAAAGTAACTTTCAGTTATGATATATAGTCGATGTGGAATAAATAGTTAATAAGTTCAACTATTTAAGTAATGATGTGTGGTTTAGATTAAATTTAAACCTTTTTAATATAGTTAATCTCACTATGAAGCCCATCTTTTATTCTCATTATGGACAGATGGAGTATATGATTTCTTAAGTCATACCCATCAGTTATCTATGAGTGATTTATTAATTTTGTTGCCTTTTAAATAGGCATTATTTTGTCATAGAAAATTATTTGTTGGCAAACTGTTAGAATATTTTTTAAAGTCATGACGAACTGTGCTAGGAGAGTTGGCATTGCTGTTGGCATGGAGTTGACATATTTTTATAAAGAGTTGGCATCTGTTTCTAGTCGAAATAGTCAATATTTCAAGCGTATTTGTCAAACAAAAAAAAAAAGTGTATGAGCCAACTTGAAGCTTTATTCTTGCCATATAAACATCCCAACAAATTATGACACTAATTGAATAGTCTTATAAATTTCACATTTGCAAAATTAGTAATATTAATTGTAATAATGAAGTACAATAAATTAATAAAAATTTCTATATTCTTCTTTAGAACTTAGAAAGTAATTGAATAAATAAAATAATTTAATTATAAAAATTAATGTGAACTATGTTGGCTTTTAAGTTGCTTTTAAGTTGGCATTTCTTTGATATAGAAAATTATTTGTTGGCAAATGGTTCGAAGATTTTTTAAGGTCATGATGAATTAATAAAGAATAAGTAACTGTTATTTTCCTAAAAAAAAAGTAAGTTTATGAGCCAACTGTGCTGGGAGAGTTGGCAAAATTGTTGGCATATTTTTATAAAGTATTGGGACCGTTTCTAATTGAAATAATCGATATTTCAAGCGTGTTTGCAAAATTAAAAAATATATATACAAGTGTATGTGTCAACTTGAAACTTTATTCTTGACATACAAACATCTCAAATTATGGCACTAATTGAATAGTCTTACAGTTTCTATCATATTTGCAACATTAGTAATGTTAGTTGTAATAATGAAGTACAGTAAATCAATAAAGATTTCTATATTCTTTTTTAGAATTTAGAAAATAAAATCAATAAAATAATTTAATAATAAAAATTAATGTGAACTATGTTGGCTTTTAAGTTGCTTTTAAGTTGATATTTCTTTGGTATATATAGAAAATTATTTGTTGGCAAATGGTTCGATCACCTTATTTTATCACGTCGCGAATTCCAGGTTGGGAGAGATAGGCAACACCATCAGTTTCGCTGGTTTTTGCTGGCGACAAAGCCGAGAAGTCCATGGCTCATAAGCATGGGAATTACCTGTTTCTTACATAAAAGGTAACTGGAAGAGATGAATTAGGGTTGCAATGGGAACTGTTGCTCGACCATGGAGGAATAGGAGATCAGACGAAGGCTGGATCAGTTTTCATTGTACAATATTAATTATTTTTATTTTGTAAGGAAAAAGAAAAAGGCAAAAATGAGAGAATTGTCCCAATTAAACAAGCAAACATACAACATGTGAAAAACAAAGTGGAACCTGCTCATGTTACTTCTGCAACTCTACAACTTTGCGTAGAAGGGGGAGGAGCATACACATCGATTTCAGCTCAAATTGAACCCATGTGGCACCACCCAAATTTGAATTTTTCAAGGGCCTATCTAAAAATTAAAACAAAAAAACTCATATGAGACCATCTCATTATTGAGGCAGTCTGACAACTTAACACAAATCATACCCACTATCCTCTCAAAGTGTTAAAGCGTCAATGCTCAATCTATGTCTCATCCCACTATGGGATAAAAAGCAAAAAACATCCATGTGTTTTAAAAAATGCATATAATCACCTTGTATTGTATTAATGTATGCATACTCTTCCCTGTGTTTTAACAAATGCATAAAAACCCCATTATTTTATAAAGTGCACAAACACCCTATATATTTTATTAAATGTACAAAATCTCCTTGTGTTACATTAAATTAAATAATTAATAAAAAAGACTATGAAAAAAAACTACTATACCTTAATAAAATGTACACAAATAAAAAATATAGATAAATTAGATTAACCAAAAAATACATCAAGTAATCTCAAAATTAGATCAAAGTCTAAAATTGTTAGTTCTTCTTTGAAAAAAAAGAAAAAAAAAGAACGACACGAGTACAATAAAAAACCCAAAAACGTAAAACATTAATTAAAAACAAACTCGAGCTAAATAAGTTCAATTAAAAAGTAACGGAAATAGATTTTCTATATATTTTTAATAGAACACTTGTGAGAGGATTTTATGCATATTTTATAAAACTCGGGGTTGATTCAATACTCAATTTCATTAAGGGAGGTGACACACACTCACCATTTAAATATATTGAAAGGAAATTTTATGTATACTATAATAAAATACAAAGAAATTTTATTTATTTATTAAAATATAAGAGTGTTTTGTGCATTTTATGTAAAATAACAAATATATATTTTACTTTTTACCCTTTCATCATCTCATATAAATGTGTCTCAAAACTAAAATCTTACCCAGTAGGCAAACCGCTTTTCATTGCAAGTTGAAATAGCACACTAGATTTCTACATGTTTGTACGTCTCCAAAGTTAAGAGCCTAGGGTAGAACCTAGAACCAATTTACTTTTAATTCAATCACATGCTACACGTTTTAAGGATAATTTCGTTTTATAGCCTTATAAGGAATGTTTCTTTGGAAGACTTATTTATAAGTATATTTTAGGATCCTAATTTATTAAAAGTACACAATAATTATATATATATATATAGGTACATTTGTACTTTACAATGTAACTTTAATTATGTAGGTCCCGTTTGAAAATTCATGAATGCGTAAAAATATCATGTAATGCATATAAAACAGGGGGTGAGGGAATGGTGATTACATTTTTTTTTTAAACGATGTGTTTTGCTTATAATCGAATGCATATGGCAAGTAAGAACATAAAGCAGTGAAGAACACACGATTTTTATAGTGGTTCGGAGTCTAACTCCTACATCCACTCTTCCCTATCAGCAGGGGCACTAACTTAACCAACAGATATTTATGGAGCTCTCACTCAACGGAACTTATCTCCCTCACGGGATTGCCTACCCTCCCTTGCGGGATTGCTTAGATGTTTAACGAGTTCTCACTCGCACCCAGAAAGTAAGCTAGTCCAACTAACTTAAATTCCTTGCTTAACAAACTCAACCTAACTTTTGGGTTTGGGTATAAGATTGTTTGGTGTCCAACTAGGGTAAGATTTTCCCTTACATTTGTTTAGTCTCAATGCTAAGGATGAAAAAATCTCTCTAAGCTTAGGATATGCCATTTTGTGCTTAGATCTAGGGTAGAACACTTTTGAATATATGCTTGTATTTCTTGCTCAGTGTTCTATGGTGGAAATGCTAGATGGTTTGGCTTTTAGCTTGATGGATCACATTTTTTCCACTCTTAATTTGATGGAAGAACTTGTATTTATAGTGTGAATTTGAATGTTACGGTTGGATGGAGTCACATTCAAATCCATACTATTCTGTAGCTTTTTGCAGCTTTTTCAGGCTAGTTGTCTTCCTCTCATTGGTCCACGTCAGCTGAATCTAACTGCTATAATCTTCAGGATTCTTCTGAGTCTTCAGGATTCTTGATTCAGCTGACTTTTCTTCAAATAACCCTTGTCGTCGGTATAATCGACACTTTTCGGGCCAACCGAGTTCAAATCTTTCCGACTTGGACATCGACCCTCAGTCACTGCTTTCGAGCTATCTAATCAGTATTACGGTTCTCGATAAACATGTCTTCAGATGACTTATCTTTAGGTGACATCGGTCGATGCGCTGTGTTTCTTTATTGAGATCTTCGACTCTTGTCTTGATTTGGTCACTTTGATCCGGTATGTAGATTTACGATTTTTGATATCGATTTCTTCTCGCTTTGATCGATCAAATCTTTGATCGGATCGGTTACATCATCGATTCGACATATCGGGGTTAGCTCATCAGTTTAGCATTTTAGGTCAGTTGCATCAGGTTATCACGCCTCGATCTCGTCAGTCTTATCTGCTCCTCTTCTGATCATCAACCTTCTCTTCTAATCTTACGTTTCGGTTATGTTACGTCGACATGCGCTCTTCGATCACCAAATCGTCCTTCCCATCGATCGGTCATCTGTGCGGTCACGATATGTTTATCGTCGATCGGCATATACGCTCTGGTCATCTGATCAGGTAACTCTCCTTCTTCTGATCAGCTGGCTTAACTTTTCTTTTCTTTTCTTTTGTTTTTGCTCAGCTCATCAGTTAACTCCGGAACTCATCCTACTCATCTGATCACGATCAGTCTCGTCTGCAGCCTCGTCTGATCTTGATCATCTTTTTCTGATTTCATGAGTTCCCCCTCAACTTGTTCTCTCGTTCCCCCTCAACTTGTTATCTGTAAATTAACTTGAATAACACAAGTTGATAATGTTTTGGCATAATTCATCAAAATTAAAATATCCCAACAAATTATATATGCAATTTTGTTTGTATTTATTAGTAACTAGTATTTTCTTCTGTGCGATGCACGGTCAGTATATTAATAATATTTTTTTTAATGAATTTTGCCATATGAAATGCATAATGAAATAGATAATATATATTATATATTGCATACAAAATTTGATTGTTTCTTAGATATAAAGAATTCATGTAATCATATATGCGTGTGTGATGAATCAAATGTGATATTGAAAATCTGTAAAATTATACTCAATCTTAGAGACCATTAATTATTATACGTATATGTATAAATAAAATCAACTAACGATATAATTTAATCTCAATTAGAGAATGAGTAGGATTTATTATATAAGTGGGGTTACATAAAAATAATGTAACTTACTATATACTCCCACCTATTCAAAATATATGATGTTTTAGCTTATCACATTATTTACTTTTTATTTGACATTTTGGATTTTATTTCCCACTCTACCCTTATTTATTACCCTTTCTTTAATTTCTTATTCTACTCCCAATATTATTTCTTCCCAATGCCGTCGTTCCTTCTCTCTTCAGTCCCCCTTATATTTTTTTTCATCATCAAACTACTCCAGAAATTTGGTGAGTTTTCTTCTCCAGATCGGATTTTCCCAGAAATTCGGAGATCACGCTTTTTTTTTTGGGTTATGTTGATTATGGCATTTATTGTTGAATTTTTTTCTAATTTTATTTCGCTTTTTCCCCTGTAATCATTCGGCTGAGGTGGAGGGAGCAGGTCATGGAGTATTTTAACAATCCAGTACATTAACAAAGTCCTGTAACATAAATGTCTTTAATCAAACTCTAAATTCCAACAAGCAATTTCAATACTTTAATAACCCCAATTTGCAATTAAAAGCCTTTTTCGCAGAATTTATAAGAATAACCCAACTTGAGCGCAAAAACAGAGTGTTGACAAATAACCCAACTTGAAAGCATAAGAATTCATATTTGTAGAATGAAGAACCCTAAAATTCAAAAAAAAAAAGCCAAAAATCGTTTGGCTCCAATTTGAATTTTTTCGTCACTTGTTATTCCCTCCTTGTTGAATTTTTTGGCTCCAATATGAATTTTCCTAATAGATGACGATGAGAATTCCAAGCAGAGAAGTTATGTTGGAGAAGAAAGAGTCTCCTATATTAATTGATGTGTTTCCACGGTTACCAAACCAAAATTATGACATGTCATTAAACATAGCTTATTATTAAATAAGGGTAATTTTGATATAATTTTTATTTATTAATAAACGTCAAGATAAATCCAAAACATCATATATTTTTTGAATAGTATGAAGTATAATTTAAACCCGAAATGAGTTGATTTCACTGGGCAAAGCCCATCTCAATACCCTATTAAATTTAATAAGCCCAAACACAATCTTTGAACAAACTTTACTAATTAAACTTATTTGGGCCGAGGCTTTCATGGGCCAAACTTTTGAATGGGTCGGGCATGCTAATATGTTTATTGGTGATTACTAATTACTAAATGTATCTATATTTCTTTTGCAATAAAAGTAGCTGGAAGCATCTATATATTAACTATACCAAAAAAATGAAAAAGAAATCCAACTCTCACAAACCCTATCTGCAAAGTGCAAACATTGAAAATGGTATTGATCGGCTTTTGAATCCTAAACGCCTCAATCTTCTGTTCTCCGATCTGGTTCATGTAACTCCATCTGATCCGTATGGCTTCGATGAAGATTTAAAGGTAACATTTTCAGATCCACACTGTTTACGGCTCATCTTGTAACATCCAAAACATTTTGATAACTTATTTTAGGATTGTAACGTATTAAAATGTACACAATAATTATATATATGTAGGTACATTTACACCTTATAGTGTAACTTTAATTATAAATTCAATTTTATTTGTATTTATTAGTAATTTACATAACAAGTTTATACCTATTAGTAATTTTCCCCATTTAAGGAGTATAACTTTAACTATATATACAATGCAACTTCATCTGTACATATTAATAATTTGCATAAAATGTTTGTAACTATTAATAATTTCCCCAATTTATTTCTCGAGGTTTGGTTCAACTCATTCCATTGGTCACAATTGGTACTCCTTCAAGTATTTAATTTCATTTTTTTTTAATCGGTAAAAAAACTTAGGCTTCATGTGGATAGATGGATTTGAAATATGTAGATTTCACATATAAATCACCACTCTCTCCACTTGAGTTAAATTAATTTACAAGTACTTAGATTTTTTTTTTCGACGGAAACAATTACTTAGATTTGAGTCTAGCTTAAAATGGAGGGATTTCAAATTCTCATAAAAACCATGTCATTTTAAATCTTCCCTCTCTACCTCTTCCCCTCTCTCTCTCACCCCTTCACTCTCTTCCCTTATCTTCCATCTCTTGACAATTCATGATTTGAAATATATACTCTCTTACACTTATTATTTTTCAAATCATCCCTATTCAAATGGAGTCTTAATTAATTACGGGTAAAAGAGGCACCCAAATACAATATTTAAAAGTAGTAATATTAACAGCCTAAAACTACTACAGGATGTGTAATCCAATAATTAAAGGAAAACCAAGTCCAAATGATATTCTTAACACTAAACCAACTCTAAAGTCTAGATTTTAATTTCTCCACAATTTTATCAATAGAGAACGCAACCCCCTCAAATAACAACGCATTTCTCCCTTTTCATAGTAGTCAAACCATACATTGCCAAATTGCAATTGTCATATCTCTCCCATTCTTCCCCTTGAGTAAGCGACTTTGAGCAATGATACTTGAGAACGAATAGGAATGCAAGACAGTCAATACTGTAAGTCAATTAAAATATTTCATCCATACCTCGTGAGAGACGCGACATTCGAAAAGACGTGTCTTTCAAATTCCTCCTCCTCACCACATAGTGCACACTTCAAATCTTGATTCGGGTTAAGGGCATTCCTTCTTTGAAGATTAGTCAATGTCGGAAGTCGATCCCAAAGGATCCTCCATAAGTGAACAATCAAGTATTTAATTTCGTATTTTGAAATTTGATTCCCGTTACCATCAACGACATATATGATAATATGACTATACTATGACATGACGACCCATAACAAAAATTGTAAAGACAATACTAACTTAATAAGACATAATTAATACGAATTTTCAAACTAAATTCAACTTCTTATTTTCATGTTTACAATAAGAAATATGAGAATACTACTAACAATTACTACGTTAACATTAAGATGTACATCAGTTCTCCATTATTCATCGATCGATATTTCAATTTATAATCAATTAAATATAACAGTAAATGTTTAATTCTTCAAAATAAAATAAAATAAATAAGCACAAGAAGAGTGGTTGAATACAATTTGATCTTCTATTGTAAGAAGATATTCTTTTCCCAATCTTTTCAAACGTGTTATATAAAATGACATCTCACTCTCAGTATGTTACTATCAATAAAAAAAAACCCTGTGTTCCAATCAAAAAAAAAAAAAAAAGTGGTCCAATTTAAAAAAATAAAATGTTACTATCAATCAAATATTGACAAATTTAGTCTAGAACAACTAATGCGTTCCAACTTAAATCAAGAGAAGAGAATGGAGCTGTAATTTTTGTCATGGGTGTATGGGTCCTAAAATTTATTATAACCCTCTCATTACCATATCCATGTAACCTACCCAAATTGGCAAAACGTTCTATGAACTCAAACTCACGTAATTTTTTTTTTCTATATTATGCATATGTATTATCACTGTTTTGCACATAAAATATCGTTGTTTGAAAATCAAGTATTTAGAGAATCGAACAGTAATTTTTGTTATGGGTGTATGTAAATGTGGGTCCTAAAATTATTATAACCCTCTGAGTACCATATCCATGTAACCTACCCAAATTGGCAAAAATTAAACTCGAATTTATGTGAACTTTTTTTCTTTCTATTATGAAATTTTTTTTTCTAATGAATTTTTATGCAAATGTATTATTACATCAAAGATCATCTATTTTTAAATGGAATGAATAAATTTTCATTGTTTAAAAATTAAATACTTTTTAAACAACAATATTTCGTATGCATAATAATGACATTTAAAAAAAAAAACTTTACGTGAACCTAAATTTATGAGAGACATACTCCTATCAGTTCGTTCTCATCTAAGAAATGCAAAAACACGTGTCATGATAAGGAGTTGATTGCAAATATATTTTTGACATCTATAACTATATAAAAACAGCCGTAGGTTTAAAAAGAGGCAGTTAAATGAACTTTTCAATAATAATGCCCTTACCGCGTGAACAGTGCAGGTGTAAAGGTATTGTAATATTATTCATTCTTTATTTTAAAAAAAAATTTATCATCAGTGGTTCTTTATTGGTACTAGCACACAGTCTTAATAAAAAAACCTAATTTTTATGACATTGCTATTGATTCCATCAAACAGCATTATAAAATAATAAAATTTTAAGACTTTAATAGGAGAATTTCAAGGTTTTAAATTTTTATATGAACATTTTCCTGGAAAAGCAGGTGTAGTCTTAAATATTTGTCAGACACTGTAATAATTTCATCTCAAAAGCCCAAAAGATCAGGTTAAGCCCAATTTCAAATTTAAATTTCAAAATAAACCCCACATATGTGACCTTTCAGTTTACCTTTCCATACTATAAATAGCTATTACATTTGAGACCCACTACACCATTTTTTGTGTACTTGTCAGTTCATTCGAAGAATCTGATTCATTTTAGCTTTCAGATACAGTTCATACCTACACCTGTTTCATTTTGGTGTATTATTATGTTTAATGATTTTTTTCTATTCAACTCCATGCATCTGTAATTGTGCACGACATGATTGGCATTTTTTTTTTCATAGTATCACTGTCCAAACTCATCTTCTTAATAATCAAGGGAATTGAGCTCTAATGATCAAACGATCTAGGCATACCATGTACCTGCACTATGAAATAGGAGAAGCTGTTAGAAACAGGAGAAACTATTTTATGTGATCACATGAATGAAATCAACTAGAAAATATAGTAGTATAAATTCACTTGATTTACATGCATGAATGAAACCAACTAGACAACATTTAGGCAATTTCTTTATTAGTAATTTTTATGTTTCACGTTTAACTGTTGCTCAATGGTGATTTATGATTAATTCCACCTTTAATCACCAAAAATTAATATTGTTTAGAATATTTGCATACTTAGGGGATGCTTGGTTGAGACCTTTTACAAGTGGGGAATGGCAATGGAATGAGAAATGATGTTTGATTCATTACTTTGATTATTTGCTACAATGATTTCATATCCCAAAACAAAGGAATCATGATTCCTCAACATTTTGGGTGGAATGACTATCATTCCACCCAAAAATTGCACTTAAATTTTTTTCTATTTATTCCTTTGAATAAAAAAAATTTTAAAAATATTTTTTTATGATTTAAATTAAAATTATTCAAGTAATATTGTTCTCTAGAAAGAAAAATAAGAAAAATGAAAAGATAAGTTGATTCCATTGCTTAACAATTCACAAACAAAACACAATTTATGGTAATAATAGTCATTCTCAATATTAACCAAACAATACAATAAAAATGGTCATACCCTTTACCATTACCCATAACTATCATTTCCATTGTTATTACCATTCCTCATTGGAAACCAAGCACCCCATTAGTATGCTCAGTAATCCTGATTGTTATTTGCATATTTACTTGCAGGAATGGAAGAAAAACAAGAATAAGGAGCCAAAAAACTGACTTAAACTACTTGCATGAACGCAAACAAACAAACCAAGCCTGTAATCCCAAATCATTAGGGCATGAATGTAAGAATAAAAAGGAAAAAAAGTGAATATCATTAAAGAAAGCAGCTATGGTCAAGCAAGAGGGAGGAGGAAGATGATTCTGAGCAGGTGTAGGACTTCTGTTCATTCTACTGCACTTTTTTTTACACTAACCCATCCCCTGTTTGCCTTTTTGTTGTTTTAATTACTTAATTGATATGGAATTCAGATCTAAAAAGTCAGATTAGTTCAATAGATAATTAAAACAAACAACTATTTCACAAGTCCAACTTATAGTTATTTATTTGTACCAGTTATTTTTATGTTTCACGTTTAACTGCTGCTCAATGGTGATTTATGATTCTGAGCATGTGTAGGACTTCTGTTCATTCTACTGCACTTTTTTTACACTAACCCATCCCCTGTTTGCCTTTTTGTTGTTTTAATTACTTAATTGATATGGAATTCAGATCTAAAAAGTCAGATTAGTTCAATAGATGATTAAAACAAACAACTATTTCACAAGTCCAACTTATAGTTATTTATTTGTACCAGTTATTTTTATGTTTCACGTTTAACTGCTGCTCAATGGTGATTTATGATTCTGAGCATGTGTAGGACTTCTGTTCATTCTACTGCACTTTTTTTACACTAACCCATCCCCTGTTTGCCTTTTTGTTGTTTTAATTACTTAATTGATATGGAATTCAGATCTAAAAAGTCAGATTAGTTCAATAGATGATTAAAACAAACTACTATTTCACAAGTCCAACTTATAGTTATTTATTTGTATCAGTTAACATTAAAACAGAAAAAGAAAATTCTGATATAAATCTACAATTTATTAAAGAAAACACACATGGAATATTTAGAACCCAAGTAAATATAGAAAAGAAATTGGTTAATCATCAAAGCACAATAACACTTAATTCGAAGTCCTATTCAAACAACAGAGAAAGGGGGAAAATCAGATCAAGAATGAACACATTAGATAGCAAGAAATGACAATTAAAATGCAGAATTGCAATAAATGAATGTCACTGCAATTACAATTCACAATTACAGAACACATAATTTTATAAAAGGCCAAATTATATGAAGTTCATACCTTATGATTTTGAGGAATCATCCTAGGAGAAGGAACACCCACTTTGTAAATAATAAAAGAACTGCTTGGATCTGAAATGAAGATAAAGAAGAAATTGAATTACTCATATTGTCCTTTCACAAAACAATTATAATAAAGCTTAAAAATAGGTTCTTCAGTTTTGAAATTAAAAAAGAAAGGAAATTGAATAGTGTAAGTAATCTCAGTCCAACAAAGAATAAGAACTGTAATGGAGACAAAATTTCACTAGAAAATGAAAGATTTAAGTAACACATCTGCATAAAAATAGAATATCAACAACAAAGGTAATAAAGGTGAACTTGAATAATTAACATCCATAACTTTTGATGTTAAAATTAACTCATTTGTTCAGTTTAAGCAATTATTAAGGACTTAGCATTACAAGAGCGCCGTTATATATCAAGAATGTTGTTATACTTTCAGATATATTGTCAAGAACAAGATACATTTCATCATATAGGCACATCATCCTGAATAACTAAAATTCAACATTTTCATTATTTATTCTGAAGGTTTTATTTGGAACCGATGCAACGCTACAATGATTAAGATCAAGCCTCACTCACATCAAGTAAAAACCAAAACATTTCTCCTAGAATTATCATTTCGGATTTGACTCGCTTTTTTGTCTACAAGATAAGGCGTTTGTAAACTGAAAAATGATGTAAACTATTTCTAGGATATACATATATTAGACATTACCATTCAGACTTTATCTCCTCTCTGGAAGTATATGCTTGGATTCATCTCCTATCTGGAAGTATATGCTCGAATCTACAAATAGTATAGAAAAAAATCTTAAAAATAATATTGATAGCACAAAAAGATGAGTTGTTGTAGATCCGACTACATCACCTTCAGATCTACATCGCAGATCTACTGTAACGACAAATTTTAATTTTAATTTGTCTACATCTACGATTCAGACTGAGACACACAAACCACAACGCTATTTACAATTATCAAATGGCCCACTGAAAAGAAAGACATTTGAGATAATGGCGCGACTACGTTTTGCTTAATTTGTTTTGCAGTGGAGAGTGAAGGGGAAAATGATTTATGAATTGAGCGGACGGGATTTTACACAGGTGAAAAATGTTTACAAGACAGAGATTGAGGGAGACAATGGGTGGATAGCAGGCTATGTTTGCGAGGTGAGAGACTTGATTAAAGCCAATCCCGACTCTCCTTTTTTAATTTTATAACGCGTGTGCATGTTCGTGGACACGTATTTACTCAAACCGTTGATAATAATTGAGATGTAGCACTAAACTACTAATAAATAATAATAATACTGCTATCTAATAATAAAAGTAACACGCATGGGCCGTAACAATAATTTCAGAATATAAAGATTGGCCCATTAAGCATTTCGTTTGGGCTGATTACATCTAATTGGCAAATTTTTGTTTTACTTTCATAATAATAATAATAATAATAATAATGTCACTTTTATTACAATGGTGCACACATTACATCGATTAATTAGCAACTCCTGACCATAATCTTAGTATACGAATTACTCCACCTATCACTTTCGCCGCCGCCCGCCGCCCTCTGCTCGGCGAGTATCCTCTCTAGCTCGCTCGGCCGGCAAGGAACCGTCAGAGCGCCGTCGTGATCGAAGCCGTAGTCCTCCGCGGCTTGCTCCAATAGCCTCAAGAACGAGGGGTACGTTAGGAAATTCAACGGCACGATGAATCTCTTCAGCTCGTCGTCGTCCACTGCGATCACCGCAAAATGGCCCTCCTTAACGTCCTCCGGTACCGCCATTTCGTCGATTTCCGGCGAAGGTGATTTCTTGCCGAGAATGAGACTCTTTTGTAGCCTTTTCACTACTATTTTCAGCTTTACGAACCCACCGTTTTTCTTCTGGCTGATTGTTCTTGTTTTGCCCATTGTGGTTTGTAAGAAGGAGAAATAAAAGATGATGGGAATTGAATAAAAAGGTTTTTTTTTTTAATGGTGGTGTATGGAGTAATGTTTGTGTTTGTTTTGAGTGATGTTTAATGGTTCTAGTCTTTATCGGAGGTGTGATATATATAGTGTGCTTGAGGGTATAATTGGGTGTCATAAAAAAATTAAATTAAAGCACTAGAGGTAATATCCTCCTAATAGTGTGGAATTATATACTTCATCCTATTCAAAATATAAAATATTTTGATCTTTTGCATGGTTATTAATAAAAAAAAATTATACCAAAATTAACCTTATTTAATAATAAATTATTTTTAATGATATGATAGGGAGTAAAACAATCAAGTAAAGAAAGAATATTAAATAAGAATAATATAGGAAAAATAGAAGATAGAACATCAAATAAAAAGTAAATAATATAATAAATCAAAACATTTTATATTTTGAATAGGATGAAGTATAAATTATGTGATTGCGAGCGAGTATGACACTTGTCACTATTTAATCACGTGCTTGAGGAGGAATTTTATTCATAATTTGAAAGTATAATATCGGAGCCCGCTAGCCGAAATGAAAAGTCGTTCTCAAACCAAATGAATAGGCGAGCCATGAAAAAAAAAAAGTCAATAAAAAAGCATCTAATTAAGGCTAAACAAACAAGAAAAAAAAGAAAAGTAAAACATACACATCATATCATAATCACCATAAATCTATTATCTCTGGACTGCTTGCACAATTTATAAATTTTAGAATAAGAGTCGTATATAGAATAAATTGTCAAGTCTGATTAAGGTCTTCTTCATCAATTAACGAGAAATTTTTTAGGCCTCCAGGCCTCTTATAATTCCACATGCTATAAGGATTGTTCATGGAATAATCATGAAAAAGGAACGGAAAAAAAAATGAAAATAAGAATTCAAAACCAAAAAACAGTCGAAATTAAAGATACACTACGCATGGGGCGACTTGTTATTCCCCCGGGCAGGGAGGAGCGACAGCTGATGGACGATATAATTTTTTTAAGAGAACAATGGGGTGGTATAACTATCATTATTCAATAACTAGTTTAAAAAAAAACATTATCTAATACTCCCTCCGTCCCAAAGATGTTAGGAATTAAAAAAGCAATTATGGAGAAAATAATAGAACTAGGAATTTAGAGACAAACAATTTGGTTCTTCGGTTAAATGAATGACTACGTCCCAAAGCACTACTTCTAATGGGAGATTCACTCTTTTAGTGTGTTATTTTCGATAAAGAGAAAATACAATGAGTCAAGATTTAAATGAGACATGGGCCAAAGCCCTAATTCACGCCAAGACAAATAAGTGAACCCGCTTCGACCACGGGCCTTGGTCGAGCGGTTCCTTTGATCGAATCGCCACCGAAGCGCCACCAATGCTCGGTCTCCCGTCAAGGCTTTCGACCTCCTTTTGGTCGAAAAGTATGCTCGACCTAACACCATGGTCGAGCACCTCGCCTTTTAAATTGATCCCTTCTCCGACTCAGGCTCCACAACCCAACAATCTCCCACCGAGACCGACTCAAATATAACTTGTCTCCCCGCTCCAACGGTTTCTCTCCACTTAGTAGTAGTGTCGGGCCTTATGTTCGATTTCAAGGTCGATTGAAGTCATGCATAACTTCAACTTCTCTAAGGTCACAACCTTAGTCAACATGTCGGCCAGGATTCTCACTTCCCTGATCTTCATCACCAGAAGATCTTGTTCTCGATGAGGTAACGAATGTAATGATACCTCAACTCAATGTGCTTCGTCCCCAGTGAAAGACCGAATTCTTCGCCAAGTGAATAACACTCACACGTCACTATACATAATACTATCCTTTTGCTCCTTCCCCAACTCACACGGCCAGATTCTCGCAACCAAACCATTTCTTTACTAAATTCGGTGGTATCGCAGAACTCATCGCTTCAAGCAGCCGATCGAGCTACGATCTTTTGCAACTTAGAAGCCCAAGATATTGTTGTACCACCAAAAGTAAACACATACCGTAGTACTCCTCCTTTTTATTCGAGATCATTTGATGTCAAGTCTGCATCAATATATCCTGTCAAACCCAACCCAACGCTTTTGCCTCAAAGCACAAAGCTTGTTCAAGAGTACCTCTCAAGTATCTAAGATCCACTTCATTGCCTCCCAATGTTTGCTTCGGATTGTCCATAAACCGCTAACAACTCCCACCACTGTGTGCAATATCCGTCTTGTACACACCATTGCATACATCAAACTTCCAATTGTTTGAAGCATACTGAGTGTTTTGCATGTAGGTCCGCTCCCTCTTCGCTACTAGGTGAGTCCTTGTTGGATAAACTTGAACCGACTTCCCAACGGACCTCGAATCGCTTTGCATCTTCCATACTAAATCTCTCCAAGACTTTCTTTATGTATTCAGCCTGTGAAAGATACAAGTTTCCTGCCACCTTGTCACGATCGATTCGCATACCCAAGATTTGCTTGGCATCTCCAAGGTCCTTCATAGCAAACCTTTCAGACAATTTTTCCTTCAACTTGCTCACCTCCCGAGCACTAGAGCTTGCTATCAACATGTCATCAACATATAATAGCAAAATGATATAACCATCATCATACCTCTTGAAGTAACAACAATGGTCAGCCTCACACCTATTGATCTTAATCTCGTGCATGAACCCATCAAACTTCTTGTACTACTGTAATGGAGCTTGTTTCAGACCATACAAGTTCTTCTTCAACTTGCAAACTAGCTCACTACTCCCCTTAGACAAGTATCCCTCCGGTTGCTTCATGTAGATGTCCTCATCTAAATCACCATGAAGAAATGTGGTTTTCACGTCCATCTGTTCTAACACCAAATTTTCTGCAACCACCAGACTCAGAACCAATCGAATGGTAGTTAGCTTCACCACTGGAGTAAAAACATCAGTATAGTCAATACCATGTTTCTGCTGAAACCCCTTCACAACCAATCTTGCCTTGTAGCGTTTGCTTCCATCAGCCTCCTCTTTTATTCTGTAAACCCACTTGTTATGCAGTGCTTTCTTGCCCTTAGGAAGCTCAACAAGCTCCCAAGTTCCGTTGGTCATCAATGAATTCATCTCATCATCCATTGCAAGTTTCCACTTGTCCAGTTGTTCACTACGTGTTGCCTCTGCATAACATCCAGGTTCACCACCATCAGTTAACAATAAATAATGGAGGGAGGGTGAATACCTATCAGGAGATCTCCGATCCCTCGTGGATCTCCACAGTGGAATTGTTGGTGGTGGTGTACTTGGTTCTTCCTCAACAATCACCTGATCATCTAGAACCCATTTGTTCCCACCCGAGTTTGAAATGTCTAATTCCACAACCTGAGACTCAGAACCACCTTCTTTGGATTTTCCCAACCTGTCTTTGTACATCACCTGTTCATTAAATATGATATCTCGACTACGAATCACCTTTCGGTTTTCCTCATCCCAAAATCGATAACCAAATTCATCACCGTCATATCCAACAAACGTACACTTAACAGATTTTGCATCCAACTTACTTCTACTCATAGAATCAACATGAACATATGCAACACACCCAAATACCCGAAGAAAAGACAGATTTACCTTCTTTCCCGACCAGGCCTCCTCCGGTATGCCATTTTCCAAAGGAGTTGAGGGTCCTCTGTTTATCAAGTAAGCTGATGTGTTAACTGCCTCTGCCCAAAACATCTTTGACAGCCCACACTTCAATCTCATGCTCCTAGCACATTCACATAGGGTCCTGTTCATACGTTCTGCCACGCCATTCTGTTGTGGTGTTCCTCTCACGGTTTTCTCCATTCGGATTCCATTCGCCTCACAAAATCCTTTGAAATCACGGAGCTCGTATTCTCCACCATTATCGGATCTCAAATGCTTCACCTTGAGACTCGTTTTAGTTTCTACAAGAGCCTTCTATTTCCTGAAAGCATTAAAGACATCAGACTTATTTTTCAAGAAATAAACCCATACCTTCCTCGTAGAGTCGTCAATGAAATTCATGTAATATGATGCTCCACCAAGGGATGTCACTTGTGCTGGACCCCACAAATCACTGTGAACTAACTCCAGCTTCTGCTTCTTCAAAGCCCTGCCTCCCTTCGAAAAACTCACTCTTTTCTGTTTTCCGAATACACAGTTCTCACACAAACCAATGTAAACTGTCTTGAGGTCTGGCAGTTTACCCTTCGAGCACATAACTTTCATCCCCTTTTCACTCATGTGGCCTAGATGACAATGCCACAAACTTGCATTCCCTTTTTCACTAGCAAGAGCAATGTTATCTCTGGTGTTGCCTGTCATATACAACGTCCCCTCTTTATTTCCACAAGCCACTACCATGACATCTTTGGATATCTTCCACGAGTTACACCCAAAGGTCACCTTGTAGCCCTCGTCATCAAGTTGCCCAACTGAAATCAAATTTCTCTTCAATCCAGGAATATGTCTCACATCTTTCAATTGTAACACAATCCCATTTGGTGTCTTAATCCGAACATTCCCCTTCCCTTTGATTTCCAGAGGCTCATCATCAGCTAGATAAACCTTCCCAAAGTTCCCGGAAGTGTACTTTTTCATTACGTCAGCACTGCTGCACGAATGAAACGATGCTCCAGAATCTAACACCCACAACTCCAATGGACTACTTACACTCAGAATCAATGCATCTGAGTCCTCATCAGTGGCAACGTTGGCTGGGTTGTCATTCTTCTTTGGTTCATTCCCTTGTGCCTTGCACTCACTTTTGTAATGACCAAGTTCATGACATTTATAACACTCAACTTTACTCTTATCCTTCTTGGGCTTATCTTTGCCCATTGACTTCGATCTACCCCGATTTGGCTTCCCCTTGGATTCAGATCTTCCTCTGCTTCCCGCTCAAAAGCGAGATCCCCGGCCACACCCAACTCTTTCCTGCGAATTTCTTCGCTCATGACCAGATCCCTAACCTCATCAAATTTCAGTTTCACTTTACCTGCTGAAGCACTAACAGCCTTTACCGTCCCACTCCAACTTTCTGGTAAAGAAGACAACAAAATAAGGGCTTGAACCTCATCATCAAAATCAATCTCAACCGAGCTCAATTGGGCTATGATCATATTGAACTCGTTGAGATGGTTTGCTACCACAGTATCCTCCGCCATCCTCAGGTTGAATAACCTCCGCATCAGATGAACCTTGTTCGCTGCAGACGGTTTTTCATACATCTCAGTCAATATCTCCAGCATCTCCTTTGTGGTTTTTACTTTCACCGTATGTAGGGCGACGTTCCTGGATAACGACGCATTTAACCACACTCATCGCCTTCCTATCCGGCCTTCCACTCGTCGTCCTTCATCTCTTGGTTTTTTCACCCAATGGTTGATCTGATCTTTCTTTGTCACGGGTAATCTCCGATCTGCAATTTCCAGAATCTAAAATCCGTTCCATCAAACTTCTCAACAGGCGATTTCCCTTCAGCCATCATAATTGCTCTCCACAGATCCCTTTAACCCGATGCTCTTGATACCAGTTGTTAGGAATTAAACAAGCAATTATGAAGAAAATAATAGAACTAGGAATTTATAGACAAACAATTTGGTTACCCAGTTCGTCAGGAATGACTACGTCTGGGGGCACTACCAAGCCAGGAGATTCACTCTTTTCGTGTGTTATTTTCGTACAAAGAGGCAAATACAATGAGTCAAGGTATTTAAATGAGACATGGGCCAAAGCCCTAATTCACACGCGCATCACGGAACCCGCCGACCACGGGCCTTGGTCGAGCGGTTCCTTCGATCGAATCGCCCGGCTTTCGGCGCCTCAATGCTCGTCTCCGTCGCGCTCGACCTCCTTTTGGTCGGCGTAAGTGTTCGACGACCTAACACCATGGTCGAGTGCCTCGCCCTTGCTGGATCCCTTCTCTGACTCAGGCTCCACAACCCAACAAAAGAAACGTGCACGTTTACTGTTTTCACGTGGTTTTGTGAGCGATTTTTTTATTAGTATTTGAAATGATAAAATAATTTTTAAAGATGCATGCAATAGATGAGAGGTAGATCTATAATACCCCTCTTTAAAAATCATTTTATCATTTGAAATACTAATAAACAACTCGCTCACAAAAACTCGATAATAAAGTAGGTGTGCACACTTTTATGGGACAGAGGTAGTAATTAATTGTTCTACTACTGTTTTTTTTTTTTTTTTTGACAGGAGTTCTACTACTGTTAAACATATATACATTGGTACTATAACTTTTTTAAGGTTAAATACTGTCATAAGTTCGACGATGGCATTGATAATAATGTTTATATCACTTGAACTATTCTACTTCGTTAAAACTATAACTTTGTTACAAAGTCTAAAAAAACCATTTCATTAATTATCACCAATAAATTATATTTGTTGCTAATAAATTATATATATTTGTTGCTAATTAGAGATTGGGGTTTGGGTGGGGGTGGGGGGTTATGGAGGGTGGTGCAAGTATGGGAGACCAATGCATGTGAGATATGAAAGAAGGTTTGATGGAGTATGAAAGGTCACAATTTAAGTTGTCACTTGGGGAAAGAGTTGATCGAAAACAACATTATTTTAGTTGGGTTCAAATAAAAGTGTGGAATTTCAGTCTTATCTACTTATTGAGGACCCATTCACATATCATATATAACACCAAATACACTTCGGTTCCATTTGGATAGAGATAATTTAAAATGAATGAATTTGAAAAATAATAAAAGTGTAAGAATGTACATATTTTAAATCATAAATTGTCAAGAAATGATAGAGAAATGAAGAGAGTGAAGGGGCAGAGAGAGGAAAGAGGTAGAGAGGGGGATTTTAAATGACATTATTCTAATAAGGATTTGAAATTCATTAATTTTAAACTAGACATAAATCTTAGTATTTGTAAATTCATTTTAACTCAAGTAGAGAGAGATGATTTATGTGTGAAATTCATGGATTTCAAATCCATCCATCCAAATAATCCTTAATTATTTTAGCTGCCTAATTATATTTGATCAAATCATCCTAGGCAACTCCATCTCCCATAATTCAGGCTTTTCCCTTTATAACTAAACCAATTACACTATACTAAGAAAGTTCTTCAATAATCTTGAGATTATTAAATTCAAGTTAGGAACAATGAATACTAATCAGGGCCTTCCTTGGTACTGCACCTCAATATTTTTGAGTTACTTACCCCATGAATCCGGTCTATGATATGAACTTGAATTATTTGATACATTTTACTTATTTCTAATACATTTTTCTAAACCATTAAATTTGACTCGTATTAAACCTGAGTAGGGTCAAATGTCATGAATTAGAAACAAGTTTTATAGTATGATTCAGATATATACAAGCTTTAATTTGTCGAATATTTTTGTTTTTGTTTATATATATATTAATTCAACAAGAGTAATAGAAAATTGTTGCGCTATTGATAGAAAAATATATATAAGTTGAAGCAATTTATTGTGTTATTAACACAATAAATGTTCATGCATGTGGTATGATATTTTATACTAGTAGTCTAGTAGTAATATTTTCCTTGTTACTGCATGTATACGATAAGTCAGGTAAGGTTCTCTTCTCATTTTTATTTTTTTTTACAGAAATTGAAAATAAATCTAATTAGAATACTATCGACCATATATATTATTTTTTCATTTTCAGTATACTGGACCGTTCTAAATCCTTTGATCGCCTATACGTTAGTAGTACCAGTAGTAGTCTTGTAGATATATCTATTACCTATTCAAAAACACCAATGTTTCATAGTACTCTTTTTTTACTTGGGGAAGTGACTCTCCACTACAAAGTCATTAATAAAAGAACTTTAAGGTACAAAAAAAAAAGTGATTCTAAGGTACAAAAAAATGGTTAAAAAGTCTAAGTTGCCCTTTTAACACGTTTCTGCACTTCTGATTCTTTTTAACTTTTTGTAATTTAAAATTTTAAAAGTTAAAATTTATTAATTTACTGAATTAATTAAATTATTTATTAATGCAAAATTTTGAATTTCAACACCATAATAATTTTAGTGATTTAGTAATTTTAAATTTATGCACTTTTCGATCAATTTATGGTGCATTTTTTAAAAAAATTGTATTTTGTATCAATTTTTTAAAAAAAATTGTATTTTGAAGTCCAAAAAATATGCAATTTTCAGAAAATAATTTTTTTAAATCTATGCACTTCTAGGCTAATTTGAAAGTGCATTTTTTTATATTTTATGTACTTCTAGACAATTTTTAGAGTGCATTTTTTTTTTAATTTATGCACTTGTGAGCCAATTTTAGAGTGCATTTTTATGTATTTTGTGTACTTCTAGGCAATTTTTTAAGTGCATTTTTTTCAATTTTTAGAGTGCATTTTTTTTAAATTTATGCACTTGTGAGCCATTTTGGAGTGTATTTTCTTGTATTTTGTTTACTCCTAGGCAATTTTTGGAGTGCATTTTTTTTCTACAATATATAATTACAAAATTATTTTTTTTCTGCAAAAATTAATAAAAAATACACAAAAATAAACAAATTAAACTAGAAAAACCATAAAAAAAAATCCCTAAATATGCAGAAATCCTAATAAAACAATACCAATCTGCAAAATTACAAAAAATCGGCAGAAAACCTAATAAAAATATTTAAACAAATCTGCCAACAAAAAAGAACAAAAAATCCCTAATCTGATTCACTCCACCGCAGAAACAAAAATTACTAAAAATAAACAGAAAATTACAACAACAATCTGCAGAAAATTACAAAACACCAATCTGATTCACTCCATTGCCACTCTACAGAAAATTACAACATCAATCTGCAAAAAATATTACAGACAAATTAACTTACCACTCAAATTCTCAATTTCTCAGATCTACAAAACATACAAAAAAATAAAAACAAAATAAATAAAAAACAAAAAGATTACCTTCTTCTCTATTTTCATCTGCATCGAAGAATTCCTTTCGCCTCCGTCGTCATCGCGGTGCCTCCGTCGCCCTCTCAACCGATCCGCCACCACTATCGTCCCCAAACCACCAAAAACCCGTCACCGTCGCCCACCACCGGCCCTCAAAAGCCACCACACGCGGAGGATCTGTAAAGATCCGCCGCCTCCATCACCACCACCACTGTCGTCCCACTATCGTCGCCCCCGCACGCCGCCCCACCACCTGTGTTTGAAGTAGACTTGGGCGGCCTCAAAATGAAAACCCTAGGTTGCGGCCGCGCGCTGCGGCCGCCATCCCCCCCCCCCCCACCTCTGCCTCCGTCTCCACCACCAAACCTCTGCCTCCATCTCCACCACATCATCACGCCACTGCAAACGTGAATTTTGGGAGGGAAAGGAAATAGAGAACGTGAATTTTGGGAGGGGGAGGAAGAGAGAGAACATGAATTTTGGGAGGGGGGGAAGAGAGAGAAAGTAAATCTTGAAAATGAGAAAGAGGAGAGGAGACCAGTTAAAATTAGGGTGAGAAGAAATAGTGTGTGAGCCCATTCAGAATTGTAATTATTGTTTGACACTAAGGGCAAAATAGTCACCTTTTGTACCTTAGGGTCACTACTCAAAATTCTTGTACCTTAGAGTCAATTGCCTCTATTTTTTGTACCTAAGAGTCATTTTCTCTGTGTACTTCGCTCTAACATTATCCGAGTCCGTACCAAAGTTCGATTATTTTGATGAGAAATGGTCTGTTCACGGTACGGACCAAAATGAATTTTTAAAATTATCCATATCTGTATCAAAGTTCGGTTATTTTGAAATTGGAATGTCGGTACCAAAACATTGGTTCGAAACGGTACTAATTTTTTTTGGGTATAGTTCGAAACATATTTTCGTTTATAACGGAATCGGATCGGACCGGAGAAACATGACATTTTTGTTTACCTTTTTCTCTCTCTTTTTTCTATCACCCCTCGTTTTTCTTTTTATTCACAATTTTTTTAGAAATATTGGTGCAATCTACACAAAATACACATGAATCCAATACCTCTTCAACCATATTCATACATCTACCTTTTAGACTCAAATATATTACATGATAGGATAATTAGTTGATAAAAATAATAATAAAATAACTCAAGACACCACCAGTAGTGTAAAACGTGGTTAATAAAATACACATTTAGAAATATATTGTGAATTTTTGTCTGTCTAAATTGACGAGAGATACAGACTATAGAGTGATGAGTTGGTACGAGAGAGTAAGAATGCGTAATTGCAAATTGAAAATGAAGTAAATATTCTAATATCTCGCCAAAATAATCATATGATATATTTAATATTAAATTACATGGATATCAATAATCTATAATACAATTTAATGAATGAAAAATAAATTGATAATTAAATTTATTACATATTTAAATTGGTTATTAGGTCCAGTTCGGTCCGGTACAATTTGGTGCGGTTTCATTCGATTTTTTGGTACGGTTAACTCGGTAATATTCAGATCCATATAAAAAAAATAAAATCGATTCGCTTCAGTTCTGAAAAGTTCAAAAGGTCAACGGTTATTTTCGATTCGAGTTCGGTAATCTCCAAACTCCGTGACAGTCCTGTGGATGAGTTTATGAAGTAAGTTTATTAAATTATATATTTTTTAATGTCTAGAAAATATCGTTTAATTATGTAGTGGAAATTCGAAATGAATTACATTAATAGAGCAGTTCGTATTATTTCATTTTGGACCATACTAGATTTTAATTCATACGTATATTTACTACATTATGGAATGAGATGGTGGATTTTTTTTATAGAAAGCAACACTTGCATTAAAAGTTTGTATCATGCTATAGTGTACAAATAATTTATGCAGGTGTTATGCTCCATATCATTACTCATGCTATATATATTATACAATTGTATTAAATATTTAAAAGCGCTTTAAATGAAAATTTCACTACATTCAACATTCATCGAACCATAAAATACCTAATAATAATTATCTTTAAATTTGGATAGATGTTAGGTAGCTTTTGATAAGATAATAAACAAAGAAAAAGTTTTCCCCCCTCTTGAAAAAAATGTCTCAGTTATCTTGACACTAAAAGTCTAAAACCAATAAATTTTATCTTTATTAATGAAACAAGATCCTTTCTTTCTTTTTTTTTTTTGATAAAACAGAACAAAAGTAGATTAATTTATTAAGGAAACAAGATATTTTTTTTGAAAGGTAATCAATTACACAAGATATTTTGTTGATAATTTTTTTTTTTTTGTCGAAAGGTTTGTTGATACTAGTTAAAAAGAAAATTGATAGTATGATACACATTTTTTTAAATGTTTATACTTATAGTATTATTAATTGATAATTGGGCACTCATAAACGAATTTTCTGCCTCCAAAATGTCGCTCACCTATTATGGGCATAATTAGCTTCTAATGCGTCGCATTAAAACCGCGATAATCACCGAAAGTGTAATCTTTCCTAATCTGTAATGAACACAAGAAAATGGGTCACGCACAATTTGCCGAAGATAAAACTTGGACAATCTCCAGGGTCAAGTTTTTAATTCATAGACATTTGACCTATTCAGAATATAATACCGGTCAAGTTTAGTGGGTTAAAAAAATGTTTAAGAATGAATAAAATGAATCAAATAATTCAATTTCATACTATGAAACTTGTTTATGGGAGACCAACTCTAAAACTTGTACTCCCTCAGTCCCCCTCTTAATTGAACTTTTACTGTTTTTTCACGAATTTTAATGTAAGAATTGTTTATTATTAGGGTTAATTCTAAATAAATACACGATATTTAGGTCAAATATCAATTTAATCACGACTTTTAAAATTATTATATAAAAGTTCAACTTTTGATGTTTTTGCAAATTAATACACGTTTTTTTTTCTCCGACCGTGAAGAGATGATGTGGCTCGTTGGAACTATTATTTTTGTCATGTTAGCTTCCACATCAGACTACACATAAAATGAAATGTCCAAATCATAAATATAAAAAATATTAAAAAGGTGAATTAAATTGCAAATAAATTTTCTATTTAGTTTAAAGAGGTGGACTGCAATGAGAACAACATCTGAGGGGTTGAGGGGACGGCTATAGACAATGGATGGATTGGAGGTGCGGGAGAAATTGAGGAATTTCATTTAATGGAACATGTTTAATTTTGAAACATTGGCGACGAGAATTACTTTTAAGTTTTGGAATTTAGATTTAAATTAATTGTTGTTTATTTGATGTGTAGTTCTGCAAATTTGAGGGTATGAATTTCTGTTTTGTAAATCTGAATCAAATTCACGTATGCAATTTTGGGTGAGGGTTGCTTTGGGGATTCGTAGAACTCGATTTTGAAAATGGGGGTCTGTGGTTTTGCAATTATGAAGGTTTTGGGTTCTGCAAAACTGTTTTATCGATTTGCAATGCGATTTTGTGTCGGGGTTTACTTTGGAAATTCGCAGAACTCGATTTTGGAGATGAGAGTATGTGGTTTTGCAATTATGAGGGTTTTTGCATATCTGTTTTATTGATTTGCAACAACAGTAAATGTTGGGTTTTAATAATGTGTATCGATTTGCAACAATAGCAAATGTTGAGCTTTAATATAATAATCTTGAAGATCATAATTAAATTAATATATATTTGACCTAAAGATCGTGTATTTATTTAAACACTACAACAAAAATGAGCTTTAATGACATTTATAAAAGTAATTATAGGGCACTTATTACTACATTTTGTCTAATTCGACATTTATATAAACTGTCATCTAATTTAATGTAACAATAGATAAATGATCAATTATGATATTCTTAAATGTCGTGATAACTTAACTTATACTACACTTTCTATTTTTTTTTTTTTTTGAGAAAAGGGACTTGCAAAGAAAAGGTAAAGAGTACAAAGTATAAATCCTACAGACGAAGAGAAGTACGTACAAATCCTTCAAACAAAGCACAAGTCCTTCAGGCGAACGATCAAAACACCGATCGGAACAACACCTACCTTGAACCAATCATGAGGAACAGAGGAGGGGAGAATCGCAATCCAGTCCAAAGCACAAGGACAAAGGGAAGCCCCACACTAAGGCTTATACTACACTTTCTAAACTGCTAATTTCAATTTATTTATTCACAGTACAATATATAGTATCTATAAAGACATTTTTAAGTGTCGTAACAGATTTTTAAGAATTATCATTTTTAATTATTTTCATCATTAATAAATTTCATAATTAATAAAAATATAGTAAATTAATATTATTTCCTCAAAAATAAATTGGATCAAATAAAAAACAGAAATTAAATTGGAACAATTAAAAATTATAATATTAATTAATATTTACACTTACAAATATTGTAAACTGAAAAGAGTACTAAATTCTAAATGATAGAACTTTATCGAAAGCCTCTATTACACCATCAGAAATCACAGAAGATGCCTTCACTAATATACAACCTCATGAAATGTGTCATTTAACTGGAAAGTTTGTTGGAGGAAAATTGGTGGGAAACCCGTATAAAATGAGCTCCATAAAACATCATTAAGAGACAATCCTCTTTTTGTTGAATTTGTCATTAAACGTCATTAATAGGAAGACGATGTCGCCCTTTTGAACTCAAACAAACGCGCCCATGTTTTCTCTCTTACATGACATCGTGTTCAACTTCTAGGCTTTGTATCGAGCATCAAATGAAAGAAGTCTGCACAAGAAAAAGTGTTTGAACATACAAATTTAGACTTAGCCTTTGTTATTCATCAAAACCCACAAATATAGAAGAAGACAGAAGACGAAATAACCTATTACATTCATGATACATGTAAGAAAAAATAACATCTATATGCCCTCTCAAGTTAATTCAGTTTTGTATCAAAAAAAAAAAAAGTTAATTCAGTTTCAATCAAAGGTAAAAATTCATCAACATTTGCTTGCTATCTAGATAAGAAACATCATAGTTGTTATAATTTTGTGTGTTATAACACTACAACGATTATTATTGAAGCCAACCAGAGAATTCAAAGTATACAAGCTTCGGACTTTCAAATTGAAAATTTAGTTTATATTTTTCTTGAGCTTCAAGAATATTTCTCTTAATAAATAAGACTTTTCTTTTGAATCCAAACTTTACAGAGTATGAAATTTCCAACGACTATAATCTACGTACAATCGTTCAAATCTGCCAAGTTGCTGCATAATCAATTGCAAACAAGCAAGCAAAGGAAATATATGAATCCTAACCATTACATTTTATCACAAAAATAAAAAATGAAAGTCTATCTTAATGCGATTATAAAGCAGCCATCTTATTATCATCCCCTGAATCTAGTTTGGTTGCATTCTGCCAAAAGTCTTCCTTATTCTTCTCTACAATTCAATTTAACCAAACAAAAAAGTTCACATTTCTTAAAATTGTTGAAGGAACTTGTTACATATTATGGAGTGTATAAGGGGGAGATGAAATGAGAGCAGGCAAATCAACTTAGAGATAATACTGCAGGAAAATCTAGAGCGACACCTCTTAATAACACTCTACCATAAGGAATAAACTGATATCACATCAGTTGCAGATACTGATAAGAATAACATCCATGAACTAAAAGTTCCATACTTATAATACTTCAGATAAACCTATTGGCTTGGACATTGACATGGTTTAGAGCTAGGGGGTTCACAACACCACCATTAGGGATGAACCCAATTGCTTCACTTTGCCATTCAGTATCAAAGAACACATCGTCTTCTCACATTTATTTCAAGTTAGGGGAAAAAATAAGATAAAGAAATAGATATTGCCATTAATGGAATTGCAAATCCCCTCAGCTTTTAAGCTATAATGAAGTCAAGCTGCACCTTTAGTCATGTCTTTTCTAGTCACTTGTCTATTACATAGCAGGAACATGGAACTTGAATAACTTAATAAATGATGGGTAAAAATTCAAAGGACAAACCATGAGAACATAATCTTTTTGGAGTCATGCCAACATAAAGCTACTACATAGGAACAAATTGGTACCTGGAAAAACTAGATCAGTTGGCTCAGATAACCGAAGTTCGCCAATGACTGAATCTGAACGAACATGCACATATCTGGAAGAGGCATAAAACATTCACTAAATTAAATTCAGTCACCAACAAACAACATATCCAGAATGATCAAAGCATTTTAAAAGTACTTTGCTGCCATAGAATAGCACATTTGAGTGTGAGTTTAATGCAGAAAAGCATACCAAAAAGGATACACAAGCACACCAATACTTGAATTTAGAAAAAGAATCGTTTAATCTCACAATTTATAATAAGACCCAAGTTTTAAACACCCTTCCCAGATACAATCAGAATGAAGCGTACAAAGACTTATCCCAAATTTCATGCGCAAAACCTCCATAACAAAGAAATTTTATCCGTAATAGTCATACATACTTCAGAAGTAGAACAAACATTTTATAAAGAAGAAATTAAAAGTTCTGCCCTAAATATTTTGAGATTTGGGTGTAAACAAACATCAACCAAAATAATAACCCTAACAATAATGAAGATGAATTTAGATGCATAAATTAAGGAGAGTGATAGAGATTACAATCCCTAGCCAGAAATAGCTTCAACAATTTTCGTAGAATGCTGAACACGCGGACGATGAAGAATGTTGTTGAACGCACAGTACAGAGGGGATTCAGCAGCAGATGAAAAACGCTGGCGCCTGGGTGAAGAATTGAGGGGAGAATATGAGCTTCAATAGTGTCCGATCGATGGAAGGAGGATTTGGCCGATTGAGTTGGAAGAGATATTCAAAGAACTGGTTAATTTCTTGAATTCGGAGAAGAACTACCTTTGTACTGCCACAGTTTTCCCTTTTCTTCAGAGCGCCGATTAATTAATTTTGATTTCCCACTCTTATTTTTGTTTTTGAGACTTGAAATAAATTAGTATAAAATAATTAATTCTTAAAAACTAAAATAGGACTAATAGTACGCTAATCGAAAAGTCCTAATAGTATTTTATTACGACACATAGTCAAAAGTGTATTAATAGGTTGTAGAATAGTGTAGTTTTAGGTTATGGGAATTCAATGAGATATGCTAAATACACACTTTTGACTTGTGATGGCGACGTAACCTCGTATATGTGTATTAAATACCGCCGTGTGACAAAGATTATTAAGTTGTGTCAATGTCCATCATGACGCGTCCATATATATATATTTTTTTATTTTTCTTGTGTCGCGCCGTGCATGCGACAACTAATCCAGTGTTGCGCCGTACGCGCGACAGGAAAAGCTGTGTCACGCAGTCAACGTAGGGAAGACAAAGGGGCGGGTTTCAACCCGAACCTGACACGAATTCGCCCCAGATGGGCCGGGTTAAACCCGATCAAACGGGTTACGGGGCGGGTTAAAACCCGATCAAACGAAAACCCACCAGATGTGGGGCGGGTCATGGTATTAGGCAAACCCGCCCCGTTTAAAACCCGCCCCGGGTCATGGTATATATATATATATATTATATTAAATGTATTAAGTAATATATTCTAGGGTTTGTTAATTCATTTGTTTCCAATTTCATTCAATTGCACATCATCATCTTTAATGTGAGATTGATTATGATATTATGTATTTTTTGTTTGTTTTAATTTGAATGATTCTAGTTTATGTTTTATTTTTTAGGAACGATATGTATTTAAAAATGATACTCCTCCGTCTCAAAAAAACGCGTGCGTTCTTGTTTTCACATGTTTTTTTTCTTGGCGAGTTTTTTATTAGTATTTGAAATGATAAAATAATTTTTTTAAGATGCATCTGAATAGATGAGAGGTAGATCTATAATACCCTCTTTAAAAATCACTTTATCATTTTGAAATACTAATAAATAACTCGCTTCTCTCAAAAATAAATAATAAAGAGTCTTTTGACGCTTTTTATGGGACGGAGGTTGTATGTATGAAATTAGGAGTACGAATTAAAAAATAGAGAGAAAACAAAATTAAATATGCGGGACCCGCCGGGTTCATGGGGCGGGGGTTGAGCGGGTTCATAAAACCCGGCGGGACGGGGCGGGTTTCGGGTTTGGGAAAAAAATGGTGGGAGGGTTACAGGTTTGGCCAAACCCGCCCTGTTGCCATCCCTAGGTCAACATGACACAATTTTTTGTTTTTTGTTTTTTAATTTTCTGTTTTCATTAAATTAAAATTAAGTTATTTGGCATTTATTTAATTACTTGTCATTTAAACAATACGTGAGATATTAACATTTGTAATTATACATTTTGGACTATAAATGTGGTTTCAAAAAAGTAGGTCGAATCATGTTTACAACAGTTTTATTAGATAAAAAATTTAATAAAAAATTTGGAATTAGGAGAAAATTAGAATTAGAAATAGTGAGATCTCTAATGAGCCACGTAGGATTAGAAAGATTGGTAAATAGATATAAGGGGGATTAGTTCATCAATTGAAAAGTATTAACATTAATTGAAAAGTATTAGTTAGTCGGTTATAAAGTATTAATTCAATAATTGAAAAGTATTAGTTCAATTATCAATTTAAACATGAAAATTTAAAATATTATTAACATTATATGAAAAAAATATATATACACATTACATAATTTCAATCCGAGAATGAACAGCGACGTGCTGCTAGAAAAAAATGTATTAAATATTACAAAAATGTATCATATTTGTCTTTCTCTTTATTTTTATTTCTAGACCTATAATTATACTCACGTCGCGGTGCATCCGATTCGTGTAATCAACGGTATAGCTCTATCCTGCTTTCAAATTCTAAATGTATACCATTTACAGAAGGGTCATGTCTGCGTTCCTAGTATGCAGATATAAACGGTATTGGATGCTCGTCGGTTGTCATATTCAACTGAAATTACAGTTAAAAAATTATAATTATAATTAAATAAAATACATAAATAAAAAATTTATAAAATAACATTAATATAATTTTTTCTTACCAATATCCAATGAGAATTGTTGTGCACGCTCCCTAAGACCAATTTGAAGGTCGGAAGTCCTCAATATTGATCTGTTATTGCGGGAAGACAAAAATGTCTGCCATGTTCACTAAATGACATTACGAAAACGTTATATGTGGTTGCAACCAGGTATCCATGTTCAGGTAATGAAAACCATTTATTAATTGTGGCAAAACCATGGAAGTTATTAAGTGAGTTTTCCAACTCTGACATGGTTGTGTAACCACATAAAGCGTTTTCGTATAAATCGCGTCTTATTTGCAGATCTTTAAAAAGATCCATTCGTACCGTGGGCCAGTGGTCCTCGCTTCCGTAGATTGCGAGTGCAACAACTCTAAATCCACAGTTCCCATCTCCAATTACATCATTGTATGAATGAATATAATTTCTAATATATGGAGGAAAATCGTCCTCCACCGGAGACTTAAAAAACTGTATTGGATAGTTAATATTCTTTTCAAAATTGGGCGGCATACTTGAACTAGCGGTACTGTTGCGATGCGGGACATCAGAAGGTGGGGGCCTCTTGGGCTTTGAACTTGGAGTTTTTGGGGAATTTGTGTCGGTATGGCCAGGATTTTTGGAAAATCTGTTCCAAGTCTCTTCAGAAAAACTCATAGTACATCTTTCTGATGTGCTATTTCTACGATCAGCTTCAGATGGAATATCCTGGTGCGCATTAGTTGCCGCCACTCTCCCCTTACCCCTTTTTTTAGTAGACTTCTTCAATCCCACACCTTTCATCATTCTCTCATACCAAGAAGGTTGACGATCGCTGTCTTTAGTCTTCTGTGTCGACTTTTTTTTTTTTTTCAACCTTCGGTGGAAGAATGTCTTCCGTGTCATCATCGAATAATTTTCTCCTAGTCTTACCACCACCGTCATCATCTGTTCCGGTGGTAGGTATACTAGAAAAATCTATATCCAATGTTTTCCAAAACGAGTCTATACAATTTAAAGGTATTGGAAAGTTATTTTCAAAGTACCTTGTAAGCTCGCATCGGCACTGAAGACCATGTGTTCTTCTGAGATAGCAACCACAATTTGAGTCACCTAGTTTCCTCTGCATTTCTTGGACAATGAGATTGAATGCCTTAGATGTGATATTGCGCACTAGTTGGTTGAAGTATTCGTTCTCTAACATATCGGTCCTTGTCTTGTGGCCGCTAAATCTCGATTGCATTTTTATCTCACATATTTGCAACTCCATTACCTGGTGAAACTTATTGAAGATCATGTCAAAGTGTTTCTTGCCGTCATCCAATTTTTTTTTCACCCTATGGTGTTCTTGTTCAACCCTACAAATATATTACATGTTTCAAAACGTCGTTCCAATAGTTTTAGTTATGATAATAGTGTAATAGTTGTCATAAAAAGTATTAATTTTGTATGGTTACCTGTTGGTGGTGTAGTTTCCGTAGTGCAGATGATGATCGAGATACATCCCTAAAATTCTCATTTGATGCGGCCTAAGCCACGTATCTTCGCAATACGAAATTAGATCGTCAAATTTTTTGTACTTCTTCTTTACGTAATCCCACCTAATTTCCCATTCTTCAGGTGTGCCCGCCTGGATTGCATAATTCCACTGGAATTTAAAATTATCAGCAAATTTTTTGTTTAATCCCTTTTCTACTAGAGCTAAAGCCCGACCATAAACAACTTGCTCTATGTGGCGCCTGCATAAATGTGCTTGAGAATTTGGAAAAATCACATCAACAACATTCATCATCGAGAAAGCCCTGTCCGTAACAACGACATTTGGTAGGTCACTGTTGTACATGTTGGGGAATAAGTTGCACGGATCTATTCGGGATAAATATTTAAATACAAATTTAATTCTGATAATTATTACTAGCATGAATTAATCCTATATTAATTCAAATAATAATTCAACAACAAATCATGCATATAATTAATTCACGTAAATCATACGCATGCGGAATTTCTACGAGTTTACGTGAACGTACCTCTTGGAGTGACAAATGGTCTTGTTGATTAGACACACCAAAAAAACCTTCCCAAGTATTCCCTTAATCCTTGCTCGACAATCCGGTGGTAGGATGCTCGCGAACAATTAACAAAAGGAAAATAAACTTTGTTGCACCACCTTTGTGGATTTACTAATTTTTTTAGCACATGGAATTGTACTTGGGAATGAAACACTCATCCCCTATTTATAGAGGTGTGGTGGTCGAAAATTTGGGATAAAATAATATGGGAAAATCTTTTTCTTGATCTCCAAGAAATCTTGAATATATCTCATATATTATTTTCTCCATAATTAAAATATTCAACAAAAATCCCAACTCCTCTTTGTTATGTAATATTTTCGAAAAATAGGGGCAAGAATCCAAGATTTGGATCTTCTTGAATTTATGAGATATTCTTGTATTTCAAGAAATACATATCTTTCATAATATCTTTTCAAGAAAATCAAGAAAATCTTTCTTTCCCCTTTTTTTCTCAAAATTTTCGAAAATAACTATATGGATAACCAAGTGGGAGATTTCTTGAATTTAATGAGATAATCTTGTATTCCAAGAATACATATCTTCATTCCATAACAAAATTCAAAGAAAATCTTTCTCCCCTTTTAATCCATAATTTTTGAAAAAATAGGAAAAATATGCAACAAGATTTATTTTATTTTTAAACACCTTTTTCAGTTATTGGACTTTATGTTGGGCTACTTAGGGGGCCTTTAGGAGAATTAAGATTGGACCTTCCAATGGATCTTGAATTATCAATATTGAGCCACAATATTATTCAAGCCCATAAATATTAATTAATCCCACTACATAATTAATATTGCACTATCCATCTTAACCCATATTACAGTTAATATGGCTCCCGGTTATTATTTTCCGTGTTTAAAATTATCTAGCCCATTAATTAATTCAAGCCACTGAAATAGCTTTCCATTAATTAATATCTTTTGTCCTTGGTTAAGGAACGGTTCAACATTATTATCCATACCTGAAACTAGTTCCACTTGCAAGATTTGGTATGATAAAGCTTATGAACCTCCCAAGGGCCGTCGAACAAAAGCGTACTTGCACACGATTCTCCGTATTAAATCTTAGCAATCACATGTGACCAATAATATTGCCCAAGATAAAAAGTATTGAATCTCGTTGATTCTCTACCCGTGATAAGTCAAAGCAATAGTTACCAACCACACATGATCCTATTTAAGGAACGAAGATTAAGAATTAACGAACCACCGAGGTCTAATTCTTCCTTGTTCAGTTCTGAAGAATTTGTCCTCTTGTAGGTCCTATTCAGTGCATCAGTCATGCACTAGTGTAATCTCTTGGTCAAGACAAGCCAATCTGAGCCTTACACTTCAACCTTTCACGATGGATTGTTCATTTTCATCTAGGTCGTGAATGATGTACTTTTGGTTACATGGGACTGTTAATTTAATCTTCTGTGATCTGGTATCACTAAATTAACTACAATGTAACACGTACTATTTATTGAACAGTTATGCAGTAAATATATATAACATTCGATGATATTTAAAGCATCAGTGATAAACAATTTATTTCAGTAAATAAGTCCGAAATTCAGTTTTGATTATACAAAGTAAAAGCATACTTTCCAGTATAATCCCAACAATCTCCCACTTATACTCAAAGTCTGCTTTTAAGTATACTACATCATGTCTCGTGTAGTTCCTAATACGTGACATCTAATGTCACCTACACGAACCTAATAATTTCTCCCACTTATACTCAAAGCAGATTGACAACGGTCTTGACACCCATTCCTTCCACATGTCTCTCGAATGTATTCTGAGGCAGACCCTTTGTGAATGGATCTGCTAGGTTGTCTTCTGACGCTATCTTTGCCACTTCTATATCTCCTCTCTTAACGATATCTCGTATAAGATGGTATTTCCTTTCAATGTGTTTGCTGGCCTTGTGGGCTCTTGGTTACCTTGAATTTGCAACTGCTCCGGCATTGTCACAATAAACAGTGATTCTGCTAGGCAAATTCGAAACTACACCCAAGTTCACTAGGAAGTTCTTGTGCCAAACCGCTTCTTTCCCTGCCTCGCAAGCAGCTACATATTCGGCTTCCATGGTAGAATCTGCGACGCATTTCTACTTAACGCTTCTCCATGTCATGGCTCCTCCCCCCATGCAAAACACACTACCGGAGGTAGATTTTCTGGAGTCTATGTCTGATTGGAAATCCGAGTCCGTGTAGCCGATGGGGATTAAACTATCTGACTGATAAATTAACATTCTATCTCGAGTTCTTTTCAGATACTTCAGAATGTTTTTAACTGCCGTCCAATGTTCTTTCCCCGGATTACTTTGATATCTTGCCACCATGCCAACGGCAAAGCAGATATCCGATCTCGTACACAGCATTGCATACATAAGCCTTCCAACAGCCGAATCATATGGAATGCCTCTCATGTCATCTATCTCCTTTTGTGTCTTAGGGTACATTTTCTTGGATAGATGGATTCCATGTCTGAAAGGTACGAAGCCTTTCTTGGAATCCTGTATGCTGAATCGTTTCAAGACAGTGTCTATGTATGAAGCTTGCGATAAGCCTATCATCATTTTCTTACGATCTCGAGTGATCTTGATCCCAAGGATGTGTGCGGCTTCCCCTAAGTCCTTCATATCAAACTGTTTTGAAAGTCATGCCCTTACGTCTGATAACACCTTTACATCGTTCCCGATGATCAGAATGTCATCTACGTATAGTACTAAGAATACCAATGCAGTTCCAACATGCTTTTTGTACACACAACTTTCGAACTCATTTTGATCAAACCCATAAGACTTTATAACATGATCAAAACATTGGTTCCAAGCTCTGGATGCCTGTTTGAGTCCGTAAATGGACTTCATGAGCTTACAAACTAGGTGTTCTTGGCCTTTTTCAATGAAGCCTTGGGGTTGTTGCATATAGATCTCTTCATCAAGACTTCCGTTAAAGAAAGCTGTTTTGACATCCATTTGCCAGATTTCAAAGTCGAGATGCGCAGCAATCGATAAGAGAATTCGGATGGACTTGAGCATGGATACGGGCGAAAAAGTTTCCTCATAGTCGATCCCTTCTTTCTGAGTATAACCTTTCGCCACTAGCCTTGCCTTGAAGGTTTCCACCTTCCCGTCTGGTCCTCTTTTTCTCTTGTACACCCACTTGCAACCAATGGGTTTGACCCCATTAAGTGGTTCGACTAGCTCCCACACTCTGTTATGATACATAGAACCCATTTCGGCTTTCATTGCTGTTTGCCAAGAAACTGCATCCTTGTCTTGGATTGCCTCGTCATATGTCCATGGGTCTGATTCGTCTTGTCCGGGAATGAAGTCCGAGGACTCTCCTATTCCATGAATCTCTCGTGTTGTCTCACAAACCTCCCACTACGACGAGGTTCCGGTTGTGTAAGTGTGTCATTTGGTATGTCATCTTGTACAGTTGGCATTGAGGTTAGCCCCCTTAGCTCATTTAAGGTAATCTTACTTTTGGGTCTTCTTTCGTTCATATAGTCTTCTTCCAAAAATCTAAAGTGGGTGCTTATTACCACCTTTTGATCTTCGGGACCATAGAACATACACCCTTTTGTTCCCTCGGGGTATCCCACAAACAACCTTAATTCTGATCGAGGATCCAATTTTCTGGCTTCCTTGTCCAACACATAGGCCGGACACCCCCAAATCTTCATGTGTCTCAAACTGGGCTTACGCCCCGTCCACAATTCTTTGGGAGTTTTGGGAACCGATTTTAATGGCACCAAGTTCAGAATGTAGGCTGCTGTTTCCAAGGCATGACCCCAGAACGACTTGGGAAGATCCGCATAACTCATCATAGATCTAACCATTTCCAAAAGAGTTCTGTTTCTTCGCTCTGCAACCCCGTTTTGTTGAGGGGTTCCGGGTGCAGTCAGCTGGGATGCAATCCCTTTATCAGACAAGTAGTTCAAAAACTCATCGCTGAGGTATTCGCCTCCACGATCGGATCGTAGAGACTTGATACATTTTTCCCTATAATTCTCTGCTTGAGCCTTAAATTCTTTGAATTTCTCAAAGGTCTCAGATTTATGCTTCATAAGGAAAATATAACCGTACCTTTAGTAGTCATCAATAAAAGTGACGAAATACTCATAACCTCCTCTTGCTTTGGTTGACATTGGACCACATACATCTGTGTGAACGATTTCTAACACTTCTTTGGCTCTATTCCCCTTGGCTCCAAATGCCCTCTTGGTCATTTTACCCTCCAAACATGATTCGCAGGTTGGAATTGGTTCAACTTGGAGAAACTCCAGTGATCCGTCTTTCACCAACCTTTGGACCCTCTTTGGATTTATATGTCCCAATCTTAGATGCCATAGAAGTGTCTCGTTCACGTCTGATGAACGTTTTCTTTCCTCGGAAATAGTTGATGTGTTATAGGATGCATTTCTTGAGTGGTGTGCACAGTTAATTGTATAGAGATTATTCGACAATGTTCCATGACAGATAAATTTATCAAAAAGATAAATGGTAACAACTTTATTAAAAGTAACCGAATATCCATCAAGGTAAAGTTTAGAAACTGAAATCAAATTCTTTCTAAAATTCAGAACGTAAAGAACATCTCTTAAAATTAAAACTCTGTCTTCAAAAGATAGATGAATTTCTCCCACTGTTTAGCTGCCACTCTCATAGAATTGCCCAGAGTGATGAGGATCTCACTGTCACTAAGTTGTCGGGTCCGCTTGAACCCCTGTAAAGTGAAACAAACATGATCAGTGGCTCCCGTATCCACTACCCATAAATGGGAGGCATACGCCGCTAAGCAAGTTTCAACAACTAGTGCGTGAAAATTACCTTTCTTTCCTTTCCTTTTGGGATTGGAACAGGCTGACCTCCTATGTCCATTTTCACCGCAGTTAAAATATTTTCCTTTTGGTACTTTCTTGACACCCAACCAGCTAGCTGTTTTTTTCTCACTTTTCTTAGTGATGAGTTTGCTTTGGTTCTGACCACTTTACTTTTCTCGAGTCTTGCCTTCCATTGGCCTAGACCTTGAGAAAAGACTTTTGGTCACCAATGCTTCGTCTTTCTTTCCTAAATGCTTCTCTATTTTCTCCAAGGCTTCTTGTAGAATGTCCATAGTAAACATGTGATCACTCATCACAAAACTACAGTAAAACCCATCGAAGCACCTTGGAAGAGTTAGCAAAAGAAATTCAATTTGGGCCTCATCACAATACTTAGTACCGAGATAAGCCAATTTTTCAAAATAGCGTTTAATTCTGAGAACATGCTCCCTTACGGGTGTTCCCTCAGCCATCTTTAGCCTAGCCACGTCGTCATTTTTAAACTGATTGATCATGCGGTCTTTTGTTAAAAACATTTCTTCAAGACTTTGCATAATTTCTGCAGCAGACTCAACACCTTCATGAATGTGTCTCAAATCATCAGACAGTGAAGTCAAGATTACACGTTTCATGGGTTCATTGGCCTGCTCCCAAATATTATACAAGTGTCTTTCCACATTATCTGATTCATCAGTAGGCTTACGGGGCTTGGGTACATCAAGAACCCAATGATGTTCTTGTGCAGGTAGGACAAAACTCATATTTCGTTTCCAAACACTATAGTTGTCACCAGTTAATTGGTGTTCTTTGAGTGTATATAACAGTGGATTAAAAGGTTGCAACATGATGAACTGAAATAAAAAATAATATGCATAAGCACAAATATATCACAAAATTCGATCACATGTTTCATATTAAAATCTCAAAAAAAATATGAACATGCATCAGCCAACATCTCAAAACAGTTTAAATAAGCCACGTGGGGTGGGTCATTATTTAAACACATTCAAGCAGGTTACAAACAAGAACAGTTATTAAACCTTTAATATCCAGATTAATAGTTGGCTCCCACTTGACCAATATAAAATTGACAGGGACTTCGGGGAAGTATATGCATATCAATTTTATACCTAAGTAATAACCATGATTAAATACATAATTATTATTTCACTTTGAACGAGCCTCGTGGGGAGGGTCATCGTCGCCACTAGTAATAATCCACAATCATCCATTTGGAATTCATTCATGTGAAAGCTAACTTTTGACCGTCCCGTGGGGGGAATTTCTCCAAAAGAATTCACAAATAAATAAATCGAGGAGGTCAAAATTAATTCAATTTTATTATCCGGAATAAAATTGTCAATTAATTATTTAAACATACTTAGTAATTTTTGAAGGTGAGATTTTTCATTGGGCAACTCTCATGCAAACACATTTAAACAAATTAAATAAAGCACAAGAAAACACAATAATAAATCAAGCAAAATGGAAAAATAAACATATTGGGCACAAATTATCCAATTGTCATGGTTTGATTTTTCTTGGCTTGATTTTGAAGAAACGTCGTCTTGAATTTCTCCTACTCGATCGTCTCGAAAAGAACTCCATCTCGAAATGCCACGCCAAGTAGCTCGCAGCCGGGATGCACGCCCGCATCCGGCCGGCCCCTTTGGTCGTCGATCACCTCGGCGACCTCGAAGACGCCTCGGCGAACCGCCGCGCCGGTGTGCCTCGACGCGCCTCGGCGGCCCGGCTTCGACGCCGCGTGTCCGTCTTATCCGTCGGCTCGCCAACCTCGCCTCGCGCTGTGGATCTCGGCAATGGCCTTTCGCCTCCCCACCCGTCCACCTCGGCCGCCATGGTCCCCGGGTCCCACACGCGCCCATGCCCGCGCCCGTGCGCGTCGCCCTTCCAGGCCAATCCCGCCCGACGCCTAGCTTCATGCCCGTGCGCATGGCGACGTCCAGCGTCGTGGCGATGCCTCGCCAACCGCGTTTAGCGCGATCTGCGTTGTCAGCGTCACGGTTACGATCTATCCTTTAATTCTTCGTCTCGGCCTCCGTTTTCGATCCGGTTACAATTTATTTACAAAAAATAAATAAACCTAGATCTAGACTAGTCTATTACATTGATCAAATCAAACAAATCCTAATCTACTCGTGGATTTTCTCACGAGGCAAAACGAATTCAAACGAATCGAATCAAAAACCACAATTTATATATGTATGCATAAATAAACACATTAAATTCCATGACAATTGGATACCTGCAAAAAAAGATCTAGCAATTCTACTATCCAATTTCAAATTTAATGAAAACGAATTAAATTACAATTTAAAATTCTGAGTCCAAAACCGAGGCTCTGATACCAGTTGTTGGGGAATAAGTTGCACGGATCTATTCGGGATAAATATTTAAATACAAATTTAATTCTGATAATTATTACTAGCATGAATTAATCCTATATTAATTCAAATAATAATTCAACAACAAATCATGCATATAATTAATTCACGTAAATCCTACGCATGTGGAATTTCTACGAGTTTACGTGAACGTACCTCTTGGAGTGACAAATGGTCTTGTTGATTAGACACACCAAAAAAACCTTCCCAAGTATTCCCTTAATCCTTGCTCGACAATCCGGTGGTAGGATGCTCGCGAACAATTAACAAAAGGAAAATAAACTTTGTTGTACCACCTTTGTGGATTTACTAATTTTTCCAGCACATGGAATTGTACTTGGGAATGAAACACTCATCCCCTATTTATAGAGGTGTGGTGGTCGAAAATTTGGGATAAAATAATATGGAAAAATCTTTTTCTTGATCTTCAAGAAATCTTGAATATATCTCATATATTCTTTTCTCCATAATTAAAATATTCCACAAAAATCCCAACTCCTCTTTGTTATGGAATATTTTCGAAAAATAGGGGCAAGAATCCAAGATTTGGATCTTCTTGAATTTATGAGATATTCTTGTATTTCAAGAAATACATATCTTTCATAATATCTTTTCAAGAAAATCAAGAAAATCTTTCTTTCCCCTTTTTTTCTCAAAATTTTCGAAAATAACTATATGGATAACCGAGTGGGAGATTTCTTGAATTTAATGAGATAATCTTGTATTCCAAGAATACATATCTTCATTCCATAACAAAATTCAAAGAAAATCTTTCTCCCCTTTTAATCCATAATTTTTGAAAAAATAGGAAAAATATGCAACAAGATTTATTTTATTTTTAAACACCTTTTTCAGTTATTGAACTTTATGTTGGGCTACTTAGGGGGCCTTTAGGAGAATTAAGATTGGACCTTCCAATGGATCTTGAATTATCAATATTGAGCCACAATATTATTCAAGCACATAAATATTAATTAATCCCACTACATAATTAATATTGCACTATCCATCTTAACCCATATTACAGTCAATATGGCTCCCGGTTATTATTTTCCGTGTTTAAAATTATCTAGCCCATTAATTAATTCAAGCCACTGAAATAGCTTTCCATTAATTAATATCTTTTGTCCTTGGTTAAGGAACGGTTCAACATTATTATCCATACCGGAAACTAGTTCCACTTGCAAGATTTGGTATGATAAAGCTTATGAACCTCCCAAGGGGGCAAATCGAACAAGCGTACTTGCACACGATTCTCCGTATTAAATCTTAGCAATCACATGTGACCAATAATATTGCCCAAGATAAAAAGTATTGAATCTCGTTGATTCTCTACCCGTGATAAGTCAAAGCAATAGTTACCAACCACAAGTGATCCTATTTAATGAACGAAGATTAAGAAATAACGAACCACTGAAGTCTAATTCTTCCTTGTTCAGTTCTGAAGAATTTGTCCTCCTGTAGGTCCTATTCAGTACATCAGTCATGCACTAGTGTAATCTCTTGGTCAAGACAAGTCAATCTAAGCCTTACACTACAACCTTTTACGATGGATTGTTAATTTCCATCTAGGTCGTGAATGATGTACTTTTGGTTACAAGGGACTGTTAATTTAATCTTCTGTGATCTGGTATCACTAAATTAACTACAATGTAACACGTACTATTTATTGAACAATTATGCAGTAAATATATGTAACATTCGATGATATTTAAAGCATCAGTGATAAACAATTTATTTCAGTAAATAAGTCCGAAATTCAGTTTTGATTATACAAAGTAAAAGCATACTTTCCAGTATAATCCCAACAGTACAGTCCCCGAATAAATCGTAGGATATATTCGAAGTGTTCCTGCGTTTCACGGATCATAAATGCATATGCAATGGTGAACGTCTTGTGAGTGCTTGTTGCCCCAACTGCCTCAAGTAAAGGCATACCGTACATGTCCGTGTTGTATGTTGTGTCAATAATTAATACTTGCGGATAAGTGTTGACCATTACAACCGAACATGGGTGGCTGAAAATTATATATTCAAGTTCGTAATCAGCATCCGTCCTATAGTCGTACCTATATTTTTATATAAACAGATCAAATATAATACAATCACAATCAAAATATGAATACATGTACATCCCTTTGTATATAAATAACTATATAATCATTCAAAAGTTGATTTCTGATGTTATTTTGTAGCTTGTTCTTTACATAAGTAATAACAACAAAAACCCAACTTATTTCTAAAACCTAATATAGTCTCTCCAGCCTTTTGTTTACATTACTTCTCTTTTCAAATTTATTTCATTGTTTAATATAAGGCAAAAAAAGGTGAAATTTTATTACTAACAAATGCAAAAAAAAATTGGAAACAAAAAGGGACTTGCATACCCATTGTTCAACATGCATCTGCCACTACTTTATACAGATTGCAAGCACCAAGTCTAACTTTGTTAATTACAATTAATTAGAAAATAAAATGTGTTTTTTTAAATATTTTTTTTAAATTAGATGCATCGTGAAACTTAAATGAGTTTTTTAAACATACAATTATTTTTGTTGGAGCATGCATTTGTTTTCATTGAAATATGTTTTTAAGTTTTTAAAAATAAGCTCTTGCTTTCGAAAATAATAATAATAATAAAAGTATTATTATTTAAATTCTGATATTATTTATAAGAATTTTAAAAAGAGTAATATCATACTTAGTCGTCAAATTTAACCTCAATTTTCAGTTTTAATAAAAAAGTCTCTCATCATTAAAATAGTCATGAAAGTGAACCTTTTTAATCACTTTTACTTTTGCTTTGGGTGTTAGTTGAATGTTGACCGTAGACTAGACGGACGAGATCTTTTTTTTTTTTTGGAATATATAACAAGTGAAAGTGAAATACGTAGAAGTTAATCATGGGGACAAAAAATAATATTATTACTCCATTAAATACATATATATTGTTTTAAATAATTACATTTTACACCCCAAATATGATTTATCTTACTTGTAAACATAAATTAAAGGTTGTTTCGTTCAACATTTTCAATGCAAAATTGTAATGAGAGTGAGCATGAGAGAATTGTGGTAACAAAAAACAGGATTTCAAATTAACGAGTAATGTATATATAATGCATATAGACGAAACAATCTTAAAAATTTTGCTAGTATTTATACCTGTAATTTATCTTTTGCAGTAGGTGTATGAAGTTTTGTGTTGAGGTAAGCTCCTCACGGCTTTCTCTCCTTATCTTTTGTTGTGCATTGTACATTCTCTTTGAGTCCGTACTATTCTTGGGATCGATTGTCTTTAAATATCCCAAAATGTTGCTCGAACTGATATTCATTGAATCTAGCAGTTGTACATGTTTGTACTGTTCGGGGGTTACTTGACCAATTCTGGAACCCTCAACACATTTTGTACATTGTGTGTCCCCTCCAAAACACTAATTTGCCACATATCACGGTCGGGATCAGAAAGCCAAGCAACTAAAAAAAAAGGACAGGAATTTTTTACGGTTCTGGTATTTCACTCATTCGTGGTTTTTCTAGGTCTATAGGTGCTGCCTTCACTACATATATACCTTACCATTGTTGCATTAGAATTACGAATGGACAATGTGATGTTTCTCATACCAGCAACACTCTTAAGAAAAAAAAAGCAACCAAATCTTTTCCTATTAACCCATCACCAGGAGTAATAAAATCAGCAGTGACATCTTTGGACACATAATCAACATCATAATAAGAACTCATCTTATGTAATATTATAAAAATATGGAGGAATAAGGTGATAATGAATACTAAAGAAATGTAGGAGAATGTGCTGAAGTAGAATGTATAAATTGTGTGAAGAATTGTGCTGAAGCAGACGAACTTTATAAGGTGAAATTTATAATAAGGTCTTTGCTGTAAAGTAGTATTGAAAAAGTAAACCCTAAGTATGATCACGCATTTGAAATTTATAAGAAGCATGAAAATCTGCATGAAAGGGGTCCGTCAAAAAATTCAAAGTTAAAATCAGTAGTTCAGTACTGATAAGTTTAGAAATGAGCACGCGGACGAAAAAAGTCCGACACAGATGGAAATTCATGTGGCTGATGTGGCCTGGCGTGTCACGCCTGGCGTGCGACACGTGGCAGCCTGTCGCATGAGGCGCACGACACAGACTGCCCTGTCGCATGGGCGACGCGACACATGCTGCCCTGTCGCATGGGCGGCGCGACACAGAAATCCGTGTTGTGCAAGTGGCGCGACACGCGCCTCACTCGCGACAGCCTACCTCTTGTCGTCCTGAACTGATTTAACAACACCAACGTGCTCACTTTATTATATTTTGTCGCGATGTTATTATTGCTCTATTCTCTACCTATATAATAGAGTCTCAGGATTCACAATTAAAAATAATTTAGCCACAATTGCACATATTAGCTGATTCAAATATGAATGAACAAGATTCATTTTTTTATGGAGAATAGTGGACTAAAGAGATAACTGAGTCTCTGGTTGAGTTTCTTGTAAAAGAAAATAGAGAGGGTCGTTGGTTTTGGAAAAATGATAATATGTTTTCAATAGTTAGCGCTACACGACACATAAATATTAGTTTTGATTATAATTTCCACCCAAACGATGTTCAAATCAGAGTTCGAAAATTGCGTCGATGTTGGAGACTTTTCAAATACATCGTCAGTCTTCGTACTATAGTTTGGGATAGATCGACCAACCTCATACGTGCACACCTGGACGTATGGACAAGTTTGATCGAGGTAATACTAATAGTTGAAAATTGTACTTCTATTTTTACTTCCTTTCTCGTGTTTTAAAAAATTGGTATGCTAATATGTGTAGAAAAACTCGATGTCGGCTGCGTATATGACTCATGGAGACCCACTATTTCTATCATTTAGTTTATTGTTCAGCCATTGGAGTGCATAAGATTATGGCCATGAATACCTCCCAGCGACGCCATGGTTGCATCCGGGGGAAGTTCCCGGTGAAGACAATACTGATGATGAACTAGACTACCCTCCCCATCGGGACGAAAAAAGTGAAGAAGAAAGTGACGAGTCGTATGAAACAGATTAGGACACGAAGCCTTGAAGTGTTATGGATATTTCTGTCGTTGTATTTTGTTGGGAGATGAATTTAATAAAAGATATATGATTTTGATTAGATCCCAAAACCCCTGAGTATGACATGTTCAGGATAATCTTGATAGTTGAGTCAGGATTCAGTTTTATAGTATTCAGGATGATATCTGCAAAATGTATAGTCAGCAGATATAGATCGAGTTTTAGATCAAGATTCAAGAACTCAAGATATGTTTCAAGAAACCGGTTTTGATGAAACTAAGTTTTCAAGACTTCGAAGAAATCGAGAATCAAGACTCAAGTGAAATCGAGATATCAAGACTCAATGTGAAACCGAGATATCAAGACTTCGATGAAAACCGAGGAATCAAGACTCAACATGAAGACTCAAAGATATCGATCCAAGATATCCAGAAGAATCAAGACTTAGTATATCAGTCAGTATATCTGTAAAGACTACTGAAGACTCAGAAGACTCAGAAGACGCTGAAGACTCAGAAGACCCTGAAGACTCAGAAGACTCTGAAGACACAAAAGACAAAGATCAAGAATCAAGATCAAGAATATCAAGGCACAAGAATTACTAAAGACTCAAGAATGTCTTTGAATGCTCAAGATAAACCTGAATGTTCCGAGGCACCAATATATCTATCCGAAGGATGCAATATCGGTAAGATCGCGATTCCTTAGAAAAATAGATATTTGCCAAGACATTCAAATGCAGACAAAAGGAACTAAGATAAAGTGTTGTTAAGGTTATATCAACTCAGAGTTTGTAACCAAAAGAGCCGTTGAAGGTGTCTACCTTTAACTGGAGACAAAAAGTCAAAAAGAGGAAGACAACATCGCACCCATCTTAATCGACAAAGGATGTATCACCGAAAAAAAGATGTCAGATGTACAAAAGTTCCAGACTGCAAAAAGTGAAGACCGGCTACATGAAAGGCTATTGCCTAAAACGTGTTAGGGAGTTTCAAACCCTAAATATAGCCGCTCTCACACACCATAAGAGGAAACTCACGGGCTATCTCTCCAACGGATAGTTTTTCAAGAGTGACCTTGGTGTATGCCTATAAATACTAGTGACCCTCTACATTGTAAGGTTACGGGAAATTTATAAGCAACTCAAGAAGCTCAAACTTATTATCGCAAAGTTAAAGCACTCGAAAAACTTAGAATTTTCCAAGTGCTTTTATATTGAAGAGAGCTCATTAAACTAAGCCTAGCTTGATAAGATTTATCCGAAGCTTAGTAGAGATATCCTAGCCTTTGCATTGTACTTCATTGTAAAGGATATCTCATCCTAGTTGGAAACCAACCGAGAAACCCCAAAACCCTTGAGAAGGTAGTTGGAGTGTGTTTGTTGGTGAGAAGAGTTGTAAAGAGTTAGTAAACTACGCGGGGTAGTCAGAAAGCTCTAGAGGTGAAGTTAGTAAGCTACAGAGGTAGTCTGAAAGCTTGTTTGTGTTTGAGTAAGTAAACTACGGAGGTAGTCAGAAAGCTCAAGGTCGGGTTGAGTAAGTAAACTACGTGGAGTAGTCAGAAAGCTCAGGGCCGAGTTGAGTAAGTAAACTACGCGAGGTAGTCAGAAAGCTCAGGAAGTGATTAGTGAATTTCTCTGAGGATCAGAGAGAGTGGACGTAGGAGCTTGAGTCTCTGAACCACTATAAATTGTTGTGTTGTTTATTGCTTTCTTTATCTGTGCTTAACTGTTGCATCACTGAGTTTGAAAGCATATTTTCACTGATATTTCAGTTGGAATCAATCCACTGGAAGTTGCATGTAATTGAATCACAGCCTAATCACTATTCCATTAAAGGAAGGTTTTCAGCAAAGCTTAAAACGAGTATAAACTAAAGGGCCAACCATTCCTTTGTCCGAGTAGCTAGAAACAGATAGTTACCAAACCGAACTTACTCTTACGAGGGTTGATAAGTTAGTTATCGATCCAAGCAACTCGGGATCTCTGAAACTTCGGGACTCGGTTGGGATTATCTCGAGGTTTTAAAGCAACTTCGGGATCACCGCCTCTCGGTGAGACTTTGACTCAGAGTGATTTGTGCTTCTCAGGACCTAATCTTCAGGATTATCTGACCCAAGCTGACCTCAGTAAGAAAAAGTTTTAAAAACACTGAACACGTGTATTCCCCCCCATACACGTGTAAGACTCGTTTTCACCGGGACCAACATATTTTGTTGAAATCGTTTAATTTTCATGCTAATATTAGTAAATTTAAGTAATTTTGTTGAGATCGTTTAATTTTTTAAGTATTAGTTAATTTAATTTTAAAGTATTGGTTCCATAATTATAAAGTATTAATTCATTCATATAAAAGTATTAGCGAATGAATATAAAATTTGGCAGTTTAATATTTATAAAGTATTAGTTTCATATTTATAAAAGTATTAGTTAATGAATATAAAAGTATTAGTTTCATGTTTATAAAAGTATTAGTTAATGAATATAAAAGTATTAGTTTCATATTTATAAAGTATTAGTTTCATGTTTATAAAAGTATTAGTTTCATGTTTATAACAGTATTAGTTTCATATTTATAAAAGTATTAGTTTCAATTCCCTATCTATTCCAACATACCAATCATACCCTAACAGTATTAAATTTTCGGTCAAATAATTCAAATTAAAGCAGAGTCAAAAGTCTGAAAAGTGTAGTCAAAAGAAACTGACATGGCGCAAAACCACGGAGTATGAAACCGCAACACCACAGTCTGAAAAACTGTTTGTATGCTTTGCCACGACACGATATCCTCTGTCGCGCCAAGCGCGCGACACAACTTTTTTTTTTTTTACTTTTCATATTATGTTCAGGCTCTAATATCTCCCCACCATAAATACACTCGTTCCGACTCTAATATCTCCACCATAAATAGACCAATATCTCTTCCAATATAACCATAACCTCCCACTCAAATATTTTCAAACTTCACACTCCCATTATCTTTTGTCTTGCAAGTGCAGAAGCCACCTTCCAACGCTGACCACCGCCTCCCGCCGACCGATCACCGCCGGCCGTTGTTATATATATATATATATATTGTTTTTGTTTTTTTATTCTTATTTGTTTTATTTTTCGACACATAATAATAATTTTTTTATTGTTTAACAGTCGAAGTATTAACCAGGCTACCGCATACTTGACGCCACTTCTTTCAACTACTTCGCTTTTTCTTCACGTTGCCACCTTCAAGGTGTGTTTTCTTTTCTCAGTTGTTTGGTATATTTTATTTTTTATTATAATGTATTAGTTGAATTGATGTATAAAAACGTTTTGTATGCTGTAAATTGGTAGTCTATATGTTGTAAAGTGTACCTTGAATTGTTGTAAAGTAGTAATTAATCGTAATTTGATTTACTTGTGTGTGTATATTTTAATTAATTGAATTTAATTAAATTATAATGCAACTTACGATTATTAATATAGGTCTCATTTTACTTACATAATGGTATACCAAAAAATACTACGATTACACCCCATTTGTAAAAAGCAAGGTACTTTACAATAATTCACGAGAACTATACTTTAAAATTTTAAAAAAATTATTAATATGCAAATAATTATCACCTACATCATCATCCTTATTAAAATAATATAAAAGAGTTATCAATATAAATTTTTTATTAATGTGTGTACTGTATATATAACATATATATATATATATCATGATGTAATAATATACATATAGTATCACTTAACTATATCATGCCATTTTAAATAATAAAAATAATATTTATAAAAGTATTAGTTTCATATTTATAAAAGTATTAGTTTCATTATAAAAAATCTTATAAATATATTTATAATTAATTAATTTAATTTTAATGATAATTATATAAAATGAAAAAAATGAGAACTTATTTACAAGTAATTAATTTAAGCTTAATTAATGACTACGTATAAATCTAAACTTAATTAATGAGTGCGTATTAATATAAGCTTAATTAATGAATACGAATATTATAATTTTAATATATCATATAAATCTAAACTCTAATAAAATTTAAATTATAATATGATAATGATATAAAATTGATAATTGAACTATAATATCATAATAAATTACGTAAAAATATTATAAATTAATTTTAAAATTATAATATGATATAAAAATATAAACTTTATAAATTTTATAATTATAGCGTAAGTTTTAATTTTAATTTACTATTATGATAATGTACACTTTTTTCCTTCTAAAATATCATAATAAGTTATATAACGTAAGTTTTAATTTTAATTTATTATTATGTTATTATTATGTAAATATTTATATTTTTATAAATTTTATAAAGTTTTTAATCTTTTACAACTATTAATTACATATAAATGTTATATTTGTTAGATCAAATTTAATTATAAATATATACAAATTTTATATTAACATGTAGAAATTTTATATGTATAAATTATCGATTTTGTTTGTAAAATTTTATAATGTTTTTAAATATTAAATTTTTTTTATAACATATGTTAGTCAGTTTTTTTCTTCTAGTAAGTTTTTTTTTTCCATCAAAGATTTATATATCTTTATTAAGATTATAATATACATACTCCATGTAATTAGCAAACATAATTATTTCTTAATCTATATATGTTATTTTAAATTAATTAATTATAAATATGTTTATAAGATTTTTTGGAATGAAATTTGGAAAGAATTATTTTTTTGCTAAAAATAAATATAATTTCCTAAATAGAAAAAATAGTTATGGTAGGGTGTTATTCTCATATTTATAGCTATTCTAAGATTAGCACCGCTGTGTATAAAATTATAGATAATCGGAATCATAGGTAGGCATATTCAAATTATAGTTTGTATGTTGTAAGGTATTAGTTTGTATGCTGTAAGGTATTAGTTTGTATGCTGTAATGTATTAGTTTGTATGCTGTAAGGTATTAGTTTGTATGCTATAAGGTAATTGTTGAAAGAAATGATGTAAGGTGTTGCTTCAATTGATGTATTACTTGATTTAAAATATATAATTTCATATGTTTTTTCTTAGTTCACTATGTCACACCGCTTCTGCCCTGATTGCTCCGCACTATGTAGAGTATGCAATCGATGTGTTCTAGCTGAACAACGTGCGCATGCAGCTGAATCTGAATTACAAAACTTTCAGTGGAATACATTGTTCGATCTAAACACCCCTACTTACCAACCTAATGTCGAGCAATCTGTTCCGATGCCAAATGCTCCATTTCGTACACCTAATGAATTCAGTTTCAATGATTTGCGCAATTGCTTCCCAATTGAATTCCCCTCATTTTCACCATCAACACATATGGTCATGGCCTCCGACCCTCTTTCGGATGCGGCTGCATCTTATCATTCCCTTAACATGGGCATGTCTACATCTTATCACTCCATTCACTCCACTCACCAGGGCCCGTCTACATCTCATCACTCAACTCACCATGGCCCATCTACCTCTCATCACTCAGGCCACCAGGATGAGGCTGAATACGAAAGTGCTCCGCACGCAACACAAGCCTCATCCCGATCTTCGCCACATAGTGATTGGTTGATGACGACATCCATGCCTGGAGGACCTTTAGATCCAAGTGTGTTGTGTGCTTTCAAGGCACACAGAGCAAAAAAAATGGGATGATTCTGTAAGTAAAATACATGTTTTTTTTAATTATTATTTCAAACGGTTATGATATGTAAATTAACGAGTTCATTTTTATGAAAAAATATGTAGACGTTTCGTAAGATCCTCGATGGCCAGACTCGAATTAGAACTCGTGAGGATTGATCATTGAATTCATTCCATGATGACGAAAATTACTTGACCCTCATTAGAAAGTCTGGATTGGAGGCTATGGGGCGAATGATGTTTCAAACCAACAACATACCCCTCATTACAGCATTCGTCGAACGGTGGCACCCTGAGACGAACACATTTCATATGCCGTTCGGGGAGATGACGATCACACTCCACGACGTACATGCTATCCTTGGTAAATTGAACCCTAAAACTAATTTTTAATAAATTTTTTTTAAATTTTTTATCAATTCATTTTAATAATAATAAAAATAATTTTTTCCAATGTAGGGTTGAACAAAAATGGCTTCCCCATCATTGGCGATGAAACTTGTATTGACGATGATTTGATGAATGCATGCGGCTCTAGGGGACAAAACCAAAGTAGCGCCATCCTTGACAACATACAAGATGAGTGTCAAAAGGAAAACCACCTGAGCGAGGTCTCTATTGCTCGAGGTTACCTATGGTACTTGATGGGGTCGACACTATTTCTTGATAAAACGCGCGATTCTGTCCCCAAGCATTATCTAGAGGTGTTGGGTGATCTCGATGATGAAGTCCCTAACTATGTGTTAGGGAATAAGTTGCACGGATCTATTCGGGATAAATATTTAAATACAAATTTAATTATGATAATTATTACTAGCATGAATTAATCCTATATTAATTCAAATAATAATTCAACAACAAATCATGCATATAATCAATTCACGTAAATCCTACGCATGCGGAATTTCTACGAGTTTACGTGAACGTACCTCTTGGAATGGTAATGGCCTCGTTGATTAAACACACCAAAAAACCTTCCCAAGTATTCCCTTAATCCTTGCTCGACAATCCGGTGGTAGGATGCTCGCGAACAATTAACAAAAGGAAAATAAACTTTGTTGCACCACCTTTGTGGATTTACTAATTTTTCCAGCACATGGAATTGTACTTGGGAATGAAACACTCATCCCCTATTTATAGAGGGTGTTGGTCGAAAATTTTGGGATAAAATAATATGGGAAAATCTTTTTCTTGATCTCCAAGAAATCTTGAATATATCTCATATATTCTTTTCTCCATAATTAAAATATTCCACAAAATCCCAACTCCTCTTTGTTATGGAAATTTCGAAAATATTAGGGAACAAGAATCAAAGATTTGGATCTTCTTGAATTTATGAGATATTCTTGTATTTCAAGAAATACATATCTTTCATAATTTTTTTTCAAGAAAATCAAGAAAATCTTTCTTGCCCTTTATATTCAAAATTTTCGAAAAAACTATATGGATAACCAAGTGGGAGATTTCTTGAATTTAATGAGATAATATTGTATTCCAAGAATACATATCTTCATTCCATAACAAAATTCAAAGAAAATCTTTCTCCCCTTTTAATCCATAATTTTTGAAAAAATAGGAAAAATATGCAACAAGATTTATTTTATTTTTAAACACCTTTTTCAGTTATTGGACTTTATGTTGGGCTACTTAGGAGAATTAAGATTGGACCTTCCAATGGATCTTGAATTATCAATATTGAGCCACAATATTATTCAAGCCCATAAATATTAATTAATCCCACTACATGATTAATATTGCACTATCCATCTTAACCCATATTACAGTCAATATGGCTCCCGATTATTATTTCCCGTGTTTAAGATTATCTAGCCCATTAATTAATTCAAGCCACTGAAATAGCTTTCCGTTAATTAATATCTTTTGTCCTTGGTTAAGGAATGTGTTGGTCCCGGTGCAAACGAGTCTTACACGTGTATGAGGGGGGGAATACACGTGTTCAGTGAATTTTAAAACTTTTTCTTCACTGAGGTCAGATGGGTCAGGTTGTCCTGATGATTTGGCCCTTAGAAGCACAGACCACCCTGAGTCAAAGTCTACCTGAGACAGTGATCCTGAGCTGCTTTCAGAAACCTCATATAATCCCAACTGAGCCTGAGTATTTTTAGAGATCCTGAGTTGCTTGAATAGCTACTCAGATGTGCAGAATGGTTGGCCCTAAGTTTATACCCGTTTTATGCTTTGCTGAAAACCTTCCTTTTAATGGAATAGTGATTAGGGCTGTGATTCAGTTAGATGCAACTTTCAGTGGATTGATTCCAACTGAATATCAGTGAAAATATGCTTTCAGTTAAATATATGCAACAAATAATCAATGAAGAACAGAAAACAAATAACACAGCAAGTTATAGTGGTTCAGAGACTCAAGCTCCTACGTCCACTCTCTCTGATCTCTTTAGAGAAATTCCTTAATCACCTCCTAAGGTTTTCTGACTACCTCTGTAGTTTACTAACCTTTCTACTTTGATCTTTCTGACTACCTCTATAGTTTATTTACTCAAAACACACACAAGCTTTCTGACTATCCAAGATAGTTTACTCACTTCTTCTCTAGAGTTTTCTGACTACCTTAATGTAGTTTACTAACTCTTTACAACTCCAACTCACCAACAATCACACTCAAACTACCTTACAAAGGGTTTGGGGTTTCTTGGTTGGTTTCCAACTAGGATGAGATATCCTTTACAATTAAGAACAATGTAAAGGCTAGGATATCTCTACTAAGCTTTGGATATATCTTATCAAGACTAGGCTTAGTGAATGTGCTCTCTTCAATATAAAGCACTTGGGAAATTCTTGGGTTTTCGAGTGCTTCAACTTGCAGTAATAAGTTTGAGCTCTTGAGTTGCTTACAAATTTCCCGTAACCTTCAATGTAGGTATTTATAGGCAGACACCAAGGTCACTCTTGAAAAACTATCCGTTGGAGAGATAGCTTCATGAGTTTCCTCTTAAGGTGTGTGATGAACGGCTATATTTAGGGTTTGACACTCCCTAGCTTGTTTTAGGCAATATGCTTTTCATGCAGCCAGTCACCACTTTTTTTGATGCAGAACATAGTACTACTTGATGCTTCAAAGGACTGTCGCTTTCGATTCGTCGATAAAAATACAATGTTGTCTTCTTCTGATTGGCTCTTGTCTTCAGTTAAATGTAGACAACCATAACGACTCTTTTTGGTCAATATCTCTGAGTGTTATAACCTTAACAACACTTAGTTTTTGTTCCTTTTGTCTGCACTTGAATGTCTTGGGCAATATCTATTTTTCTAAGCAATTGCATTTTTCTCAGTATTGTATCCTTCAGATAGATATTTTCAGTGCCTCGGAACATTCAGGTTTATCTATTGAGCATTGATGAATTCTTTAGTCTTGATAACTACTATGCCTTGATATCTCCGATCTTCAATCTTACGTCTACATGTCTTTGAGTCTTGAGTCTTGATTCTTCTCGAGTCTTGATGTCTTCGAGTCTTCACGCGATATCTTGTGATATCTTGAGTCTTCATCTTGAGTCTTGATTTCTCGATTTCATCTTGAGTCTTGATTTACCGGTTTCTGCGGGTCTTGATTTCTCGATTTCATCTTTGAAACTTGATTTCTTAGTTTCATCTTTGAAACTTGAAACTTCGATTTCATCTTGAAACTTCCGTTTCTTCGAAACTTCTTGAGTCTTCGAATCTTGAGAATCTATCTGATCTATATCTCTGGACTATACAGTGGAATAACATCTGAACATTCTAAAGCCGAATCGACTTCGACTATCAAGATTATCACGAACATGTCATACTCGGGGTTTTGGATCTAATCAAAATCTTCTTTTTATTAAATTCATCTCCCAACAATTTCCCCCTTTTTGATGATGCCAAAACCATTTTGTTACAGAACACTTAACCTATACTTAGGTTTCAGTTTTTCCTATTACAGTACAAGAATGACAAATCTCAACGATTTCACAATAAATCTCCCAACAATTTCCTCAAAAACAATCATAAGACATATGAAATATAAAGACATGTAAAAAGATAATGAGGTATTATCTTTGAGCATAAAAGATAAAGTTCCATTGATGTATGATAGAATGTTACAATTTACAATGAACTTATCAGAAATAAAGACAAAAAGATAAAGAAATTACAAGAGTCTTCAGTCTTGATCTTCAGTCTTCTTTGCTCTTCAGCTCTAGCTCTTCAGTTCTCTTCTTCAACCTCATCCACAGGCACTTCAAGGTTAAACATCCCATAATACCTGTTGGTCCCGGTGCAAACGAGTCTTACACGTGTATGGGGGGGGGGGAATACACGTGTTCAGTGTTTTTAAAACTTTTTTCTTCGAGGTCGGCTTGGGCCGATAATCTCGAAGATTAGGTTCTCGAGAAGCACGTGATCGCTCGAGTCAAAGTCTCATCGAGACAAGGATCCCGAAATGCTTTCGAAACCTCGGATAATCCCAACCGAGTCCTCGAGTGTCAGAGATCCCGAGTTGCTTGGATCGATAACTAACTTCATCAACCCTCGTAAGAGTACGTTCGGTTTGGTAACTATCCTGTTTCTAGCTACTCGGTTTGTGCGTAATGGTTTGGCCCTTATTTTATACTCGTTTTAAGCTTTGCAAAAAACCTTCCCTTTATGAAATAGTGATTAGGTCAGGATTCACTTATGCAACTTCAAAGGATTGATTCCAACCGAATATCGCTGAAAAGTATGCTTTCAAAATCAAGTCAATGCAAATGTATAAGCATGCGATAAGGAAAGCAATAACGAACACAACAATTATAGTGGTTCGAGACTCAAGCTCCTACGCCCACTCTCTCCGACTCTTCGGAGAAATTCACTATCAACTTATGAGCTTTCTGACTACCCCGTAGTTTACTTACTCAACCCGTACGAGTTTTCGACTACTCCACGTGGTTTACTTACTCAACCCGACCTTGAGCTTTACACTACCTCCGTAGTTTACTTACTCAATCACACACAAGCTTTCGGACTACCCCCAGCTTACTAACTTCTCCTCTAGAGTTTTTAAAACTACTCCTCCGTGGTTTACTAACTCTTTACAACACTTCTCACCAACAAACACACTCCAACTACCTTCACAAGGGTTTGGGGTTTCTTGGTTGGTTTCCAACTAGGATGAGATATCCTTTACAATGAAGCACAATGCAAAGGGTTAGGATATCTCGACTAAGCTTTGGATAATTCTTATCAAGCTAGGCTTAGTATAATGAGCTCTCTTCAATATTGAAGCTGTTGGTCCCGAAAAACCCGATTTAAAACTCGTAAAATCTCAATGGGAGGTGACTAATTTTTTTTTTTTCGAATGTGTTATGCAGATTTGCTAAAGTATGTATGACAGTTAATATGAAAGCAAATAAGAACACACGTATTTTTTTTATAGTGGTTCTGACAACTCTCGCCCTACATCCACTCTTCCCTTCATGGGGCACCAACTTAACCAACAGATATTTACCGAGTTCTCACTCAAACGGGACTTATCACCCTCTAAGGGATCGCCTACCCTCCCTTTCGGGATTGCTTAGATGTTTACCAAGTTCTCACTCAAACGAGACTTATCACCCTCACGGGATCGCCTACCCTCCCTTTCGTGATTGCTAGATGTTTACCGAGTTCACACTCACCTACAAACTTAACCGACTGATTTGGGTAAGGTTTGTTTGGTTTCCAACTAGGTTGAGATTTTCCCTTACATTTGTTTAGCCTCAATGCTAAGGATGGGAAAATCTCTCTAAGCTTAGGATATTACATTTGTGCTTAGATCTATTGAAGAACACTCTTGGGTAAATTTGGATATGAAATGCTCTGTGTTCTTGAATGGAGATGCTTGAATATTTGGCTTTAATCTTCACTTTGCAGCAAACTCCATCATCTTCTTTTGAAGATAGTGCAATGTATTTATAGTGTGGATTTGAATATTACCGTTGGAGAGTAATATTCAAATCCATACTAATAATCTTCCGATTTTTTTTTTGTCCTTTTTGACCGTTGTTTGCAGCTTTATGTCACATCCATATATGTTGTTGTCTTCTTATTGATCAGCTGCTTTTGTGTGTCTAACGGATCGATCAAATTTCACGGATTATTGTTCATCGCTTCGATTCGTCTTTGATCCGTCCAATAAATCGATCCAGAGATTTACGGTGTCTTTGAAATCACTTTGTTCATCAAGTTAAAAACACTGCTCATCGGGCCTGATTTATCAGATTTATCGCATCAAATCGACATCGCTTACCGATCCGATCTTCATAAATGATCTGATATCGCATACCGATCGATCTGGATAATCCGATCCGATTCATACCGGTGATCTGATATCTTGATACCGATCTGTTTCAAAGATAAATTGATCTGCCATTAATCGATCTAATAATCGCGACAAATTCGATTCGGCAAGATGTTAGCCTGTAGGATTTCTTCTTCTTCTTCGATTTCGATTTCTTCTTCTTAACTTGTTCTCTCGTTCCCCCTCAACTTGTTATCTGTAGATTAATTTAAATAACACAAGTTGATAATGTTTTGGCATAATTTATCAAAACTAAAATATCCCAACAGAAGCACTTGGGAAATTCTAAGTTTTTCGAGTGCTTTTTAACTTTTACAAGAATAAGCTTGAGCTCTTAAGTTGCGTATAAATTTCCGTAACCTTACAATGTAGAGGGTCACCAAGATTTATAGGCATACACCAAGGTCACTCTTGAAAACTATCCGTTGGAGAGACAGCTTCGTGAGTTCCCTCTTGTGGTGTGTGAAACGGCTATATTTAGGGTTTGAAACTCCCTAACACTTTCTAGGCAATAGCCTTCCATGTAGCCGGTCTTCACTTTTTGCAGTCTGGAACTTTTTTACATCTGACATATTTTTCAGAGACACATCATTTTGTCGATGTCGATGGGTGCATGATGTTGTCTTTCTCTTTTTGACTTTTGTCTCCGGTTAAAGGTAGACACCTTCAATCTCTTTTTTGGTTACAAACTCGAAGTTTGTTATAACCTTAACAACACTTCGACTTAGTTCCTTTAGTCCAGATTTGAATGTCTTGGCGGATATCTAACTTTCTAAGGAATCGCGATCTTCTCCGAGATTGCATCCTTGGATAGATATATTAAGTGCCTCGGAACATTCGAGTTCATCTTGAGCATTCATTACCTCACCGATTCTTCATTAAATTCTCGTGCCTTCAAGATTTCTTGATCTTTAGTTCCTCGATCTTGATCTTTGTGTCTTGAGTCTTACGAGTCTTGAGGTCTTCCGAGTCTTGAGTGGTCTTCAATCTTTGTAGTTTATAATTGACCGATGTGCTAAGTCTTCTCGTGAGTCTTGATTTACTCAAGATCCCATCGAGTCTTCAAAAAGAACTATCTGAACTATATCTGCGACTATACATTCTGCAGATAACATCCTGAATATTCTAAAACCTAATCTCGACTCAACTATCAAGATCATTCTCAACATGTCATACTCGGGGTTTTTGGGATCTAATCAAAATCATAAATCTTTATTAAAATTCATCTCCCAACAATTTCCCCTTTTTGATGATGCCAAAACCTATCTTGTTACAAACAAATAACCTATACTCGTGTTTCAGCTTATCCTATTTCAAGATTGGTTGTCTCCCAACAATTTCTTAAATCGAGAGAATCTCTCAACAATTTCGAGTTTCTCAACAGTTTAATCATTCAAAGATTTCTTCAAGAATGAATCTCTTTAACTAGTTCATTACCAAATACTTAAACAATTTCTCCCTTTATCAATCATACATCAGTTCAGAGACATTCATTCAGGCATATCAAAATAAAATACATGTAAATAAGATAATGAGATATTATCTTTTGAGCATAATGATAAATCTTCATTGATGATTGGTATCCCGTTACATATTACAATGAGTTTATCAACAAAATAAAAAAGACAAAATATAAAGATTACAAAATCTTACGGGTCTTCGCCTTACGATTTTGGCTCTTTCATCTTCTCGCTCTTGATTTGCTTCATTCTCAACTTCATCAGCGGGCACCTCCAGGTCAAACATTCCGAAAAATCTCTTCTTCAGCTCATTTCTTTCCTTGATGATGTCCGGACTGTTTCCTGTTAAACCCAACTGACCAGCATACTGAGCAATCTCTTGAGTAATGGCCTTCTCATTCACCAAGCCATTATCAAGTTTTTGGAGGTGGATAGGAATATGGACCAGGGGCTACTATCTGTACCTCTCCTTCATCCGCAAAGTTAATCCAGCTCTGTAGATACTTTGGATAGAAAATAAGAAGGTATTCAATGAAAGCTTCATTCTCGATCCGAGCTTTCCCTCTCCATTCCCCTCGAGAACATCATAATTGAACCGGAGGTCCTCTTGACTTCTTCCCACATATCGTTGAGTTTGATAGGCATCCATTTATCAACGTGGGGCCACTTTAGTGCTTTTGATGTTCCTTTCCTCTTGCTCGCAAACTTCCCGAAATCACTCTTCGCCGCTTTCGCTATCTTCCTTCCGATCACAGACGTTCACGAGACCGGCAAAGAACTTTCTTAGCTTGTTCTTCTTGGAGTGTCTTGAGCATTTCTCGTGTTGAAGACTTTCTTCTGAGGTTGAGACTCAGATTCCACTGGTTGTTCTGTTTCTTCATCATCCAGAATCAGTTTTCTCTGGATTGGCTTAGAAGCCTTTGCACGTTTGCTTTCAGTTGAACAACGCCCAAGGCTTTCCTCTCTTCATAAAGGCGATTCGGCTGACTGGCTTATTCCAACCTTTGCTCTAGCACTTTCGGTTTCTCTTTGCAACATCAAGCATAACTTGCTTAGAAACTCGAGTGTAGATAGGCTTTTCTACGGCGAACTTCAACTTCTCGGTAGCTCTCGACTTCTTTAAAGACTTTTTGCTAGATTATACATTTCAAAGATCTTTCTCGAGCCTTCTTCTCCAAAGTACGTGCCATGAACTTTCGAGATCTTGACTTCCTTTTTCCCCTTCTTCTTACCGTAATTTGGAAGAAGCCCGAGAGTCTTGTGTCCATGTGATATTGCTCTTTTCTTACACAAATTAACTTCTCCCCTTATCTCGATCTTGTTCGCCTTCCAAATCTCCTTAGATGGTTCTTGGCCACGAAAAATTCTTGAGATAAGTGGGGCAACCGCCAGAGTGCTTCTTTGAACATCTCTGTCATCTTGGTCATGAGCATTGAGCTCATTTCCTCAACAAAGAGACTTGATTAACACCTCATTCTTTTACGCGGTTTCACCTCTAGGAAATCAGAACTTTCCTGGTGTTTCTGCTTTAGTTCATCACTTAACTCAGCCTTGACTCCCTCCAGCTTCTCATTTAGCTTTCCTTCCATGGAGGTCATCTGGGTGGTTAGAGTGTTTTGAATTTGCACCGGCTCAAGAGTGACTAAGACCGGGCCCATCTTTTGAGCTTGATTGGCCAACGTTTCTTCCATCTGAGCAATCTTGATCATCATTGGCTCAACCTTCTCAAGTTTCTCTATCAGAGGAGTGAGATCAATCTCAGGAATCTTCTGTACCTCCTGTGTTGTCTGATCATCTTGAGCTCCAGCTTCATTCTGAGCTCCAGTCTCTAGTCATTGCGCCTCGATCCAAGAGTACTATCAACATTATGATGTTGACTAGATCCAGGTTGATCAGCAATAGAAGTCTCCTTTTCAATCTGAGACTGCTTCTCAACATCTCCCTGTTGGTCCCCATCTCCATCTTGAGATTTGTCTCCGCTGCTTGGGGCACCAACTTCAGTTGCTCTCCTCTCAGCCAACTTCCTCTGAACCAGCTCATCAAAATCGGAGTTTTTCATCCTGAGCTTTGTCCTTCTGAACCCTGAGAAGTCGGTCAAAAAGGCATCTCCTCATTCCACCGTCTTCCCTCTAAAAGCGGCAATATCAAGCATCTCGGGAAGAGTCAGTTGAGGATAAATACTGATTATCCTTAATCTGAAGAAAATATCTTGCGGATCGGTATGAGTGAGCTCGAGGTGTCGGTCAAGTATGAACCGTTCCCCTTGCTCCTCCACTCGCATCTTGACCTCGCCCTTCTTCCATCTTGGGCTCTCTCGTTCATTTGAAGTTTTACGCTAAAGGGATCAAAAAGTAGATCACTTTCGAGGAGCTCATCAAGACTATTATGCTCACCCGAGTCTCAACAAAGATCCGAAGTTTGTGCGGTCGTCCTCGGTTTGTATCTGAGTGGGTTACGAGGCTTTAACTGTATATCCTCGGTTTAGTCTGAGTTGGCTCGTCGATCGAGCTTGCACATCTTCGGATCGACTCTGGTAGCTCTTCCTTGCGAGCTTTGCACACCTGGAGGTAGGCATCTCTGAGGTCCGAGCTCCTTTGAAAATTTCCCGAGAGATTTTATCTCTCTTTTGAAAGCGATGTCTCGAGCACCTCGAAAAAAGACACGCTCCTCGGTCGATCCGTGTCCCGAGATAACTTTGAGCCAACACTTGTAATGGTGAACTCGAAAGGTTTGACCCTCAGGTTGAATCTCTTCAGAATCACTTCCATCTTCATCGGTGAGAACCACCAATCTTCTGCGTTTTGGAGCAAGATTCTTCTGTTTCATCATTTTTGCTCCCTGCTCCATCTTTGCCTCCAACAACATCTTCCCCCTAGTTTGTTGGGTCTCTTTTTCGCCCCGAAGGTGATTCTACCTTCTTTTCTCTCTTCCCCCTGATGACCTGCTTCCTTGCAGCAATGGGTTTAAGGAGAATTTTGGATTTAGGAAATGGGGTCGAATTGGCGAAGATATCCTCCTCCTCTCTGCACATCTCCAAAATGTAAGCAATTTTGGTGGCATGGTGGATCTTGCCTTTGATTGAGATCGCCCCGTCAATCTTCCTCAAAGCTTTGGTCTGCTCACTCACCGTCTGGATCAGAATTTCAGCCGGTTGAAATCAGGGTGGGTGAAGCTTATCGCCGCCATCAATCCGAGCCGGGGTACTTATCTTATCTCAAAACTCCCAAGAAGACTCATGATGCACTTGCTCACAATATCCATCAACACACGATATTGTGGCTTCAGGTGCCTTTTATGCAGTGTCGCCTCAAACTTAACAGGATTCTCAGCAATCCTATCTAAGTACTCCTGCTCTCTTCCTGACATATACGTCGTAGGATCCTCTCCTCTATCACGAGCTCAAAAACATCATTGATTTTTTTCGAACAATATACGCATCCTCTCAAAATCGGCGTATTTGGATGATCGCTCTAAGTGTGGTACAATTAACTTAGAATGCATCTGACCTTCTTCATCTATCTTCAAATTCTGATGAATTCGATTACCTCTTTTCGCAAACTCCTGGGTGCAGTCGGTTTTGACTAGTTGGGTGAGTTTAGCCACCGAATCATATCAGAGCCTCCTCTTCGGCTTTTAGTTGGTTGTGCTTTCGAGTGAGACAACGAACTCGTACCACGGCTTGTTGGTTTCGCTAATCTCTAATGGGGGTTGGAGCCATTTTAGAGTTTGATTAAAGAAGGGAAGCTTTAGGGTTTGGAGAATTTCTAGGGCAAAGGGGATTTTTAATTGCAGAGGATTTGAAAATGAAGGGTTTGATAAAATTTTTGGCTTGAATGGCTGATTGGGGTTTATATAACCTTGAGATCATGGGGAATCGTGTTGGTTAGGTGAGTAACAACGGTTGAGATTAATCTCCGATTAATCGGGTATACGAACCGACGATCTCCGAAAAGTAAGCCGCCAAAACATCCCCATTGGTCGTTAATGTAGCAGAGCATTAAATGACTGTTGACCTTCTTCGGAATTTAAAATGATCCCGCCCCAAAAAAACATTCCTCAGGTGTTTTTATATTTATTGCGAATGATTACTGAATTTACTTGAGCAATAAATGGATCGCATGAGTCATTACTTCTTCAGACCAATTTCCCTCTATCAGTCTTACTGAGTACTGATCTTGATAAAATGTCAGTATAATACTGAGTAATGAATTGGTTCAAGATCTTTCTTGAAGTTTTACGAGACTTCGATTCAAAGATTTCCATTTTATCCTGAGCTTCTAAGAAGGATTCTGAGAAAACTTCATGCATCTGAAAACCTTCAATTTTTTAGATTTTACTCTATACACCTGGTTCTAGCATCCCTAATTCAACTGAAAGTTCTTGAAATCTTGATTCCGCCAAAGGTTTAGTCAAGATATCGACTCTCTCTTATCGAGATGAATTTTCTCCATCCTTATGTCCTTCTTCTCGACATGATCTCTGATGAAGTGATGTCTGATATCCACATGCTTGCATCTGGTGTGCAATACATGGTTTTGTGAAATAGCAATGACACTATTATTGTCACAAAATATTGGTACTTCATTGGCTACAACTTTATAATCCCTCAATTGTTGTCTGAGCCAAAGAATGCATGCGGTACGCAGACTTCTGTGACCATATATTTTCTTCAGTAGTACTTGTTGCTCTTCGAGGTTTGTTTTCTTCGAAAACCAAGATATCGACTTTGTTTCCTAGAAATTGACAAGTTCTCGAAGTGGACTTCTGTCAATTCTGATCCTCCATAATCAACATCCGAGTAACCACTTAACTCTAGGTTATCATCACCGGATACCATAATCCTCTATTCATCTTTGTGCCCTTAAGATATTTCAAGATCCTTTTTTGCGGATCCATGTGACTAGCCTTAGGATTAGCTTGGTATCTTGCACATATTCCAACAAAGAAATGTTATATCCGCCTACTTGTCGTGAGATAGAGCAATGATCCAATGATTCCTCTATAATCGATTATGACTTCTTCGATTTGCCTTCGAATCGATCCATCTTGTAGTTAGTATTCATGGAAATTCTAACCGCATTGCAATTCAGACACCATATTTGGCAATCGGATCTCTCGGTGTACTTTGCACGTTGATGAATATTCCTTCCTTTGATTGTTTCACTTGAAGTCCTAGAAAGAAATTCATCTCTCCCATCATTGACATCTCAAACTTGCCTTTCATCGGTGTTGAAAACTTTTCACACAAATGATGGTTTGGAGATCCAAAAATGATGTCATCCACATATATCCGAACTAGTAAGATATCTTCCCCATCCTCTATCCTCGAACGAGTTCTATCAACAGATTCCTTTGACAAAACCATGGTCGAAGAAGAAACCGAGAAAGAGTATCATACCATGCTCGGGTGCTTGTTTAAGACCATACAAAGCTTTTTCTTAGCCAGAAACTTGGTCATTCTGTTTTGAAACCGGAGGTTGTTCCACACAAACCTCTTCTTTAAGCACGCCGCTCGTAAATGCGCTTTTCACATCCATCGATGGTATGAACTTCATGTGGGCAAAGATATGCAAGAAACAATCTGATGGCTTCTAGTCTTGCAACAACAAGTGCAAGGTTTCATCATAATCCAAGCCTTCTTCTTGGGAATAACCTTGTGCAACTAGCCTTGCCTTTTGTTTCTCACAATGTTGTTGTTTTCATCTCTTTTGTTCTTGAAAACCCACTTGGTTCCAATGACATTGTGCCTTTCTGGTCTATCTACTAGCTCCCATACTTCATTCCTCGAGAATTGATTCAAATTTCATCTTGCATGGCGCAAGAATCCAAAGAGAATCTTGTAGAGCTTCACCAATCTCAAAGGTTCTTTCTCCCGATAGGAAGCGGCCAGAATAGTGCACTCTCTCCATGGAACCTTCTAGTCTTAACACCTTCAGTTAGATCACCCACAATCTGGCTTGTAGGATGGCTATCTAACCATTTCCTTCTTGATGTTCCCCCTTCAATGGTATCCTCAACATTTGAAATGTTAGGTTCAGTTAAATCAGCAAACTCAGGGAACAACAAAACATGAGAAAGGGAATCATCTTCCTCAGGGGAAATTCTATTCAGAACATTGTCAGAGACATTTGTTCCCCTTTGGTTGATAGATTCAGAAATTGCCTCAGCTGTGACCACATCTTCATTGGCATCATGTACCTGAGTCTGAACTGGTGTCTGTTCAGATTGGTCACCTTTGGATTGTTGGTTTTCCTGGGTCTCACCATCCTGATTTCCATCCTGAACTTCTTTATCTGAGTCTGAGTCACTCCAATCATAGATAATGACTGACTTCTTCTTTTCAGGTTCAGTGGATGATTTATCTTTCATTTTCAGGCTTAATCTGGTGATCCTCTTTGTCGGTTCATTTTGCATCATGTTCCCCGTTTCTTCCGAACACAAAACAGATTCATCAAAAAACAACATGAGGTTTTTCTCCACAATAAGAGTCCTACTGGGTTGTAAACTCGAAAGCTTTTATGACTTCGAAATATCCTAAGAATATTCCTTCATCGACTTTTACTATCAAATGTTTTCAACCGATCTTTACCATTATTGTGTATGAAACACTTGCAACCAAAACACACGAAAGAAAGAAACAAGAGGCTTCCTTTCATTCCAAAGCTCATATGGCGTTTTGCCTTGACTTTTTTGTCAAGATGGATCTATTCTCGAGAGTAGCATGCAAGGTTGATGCTTCAAATTTCAAAATCTTTTAGGAATATCGACTTCAACTATCATTGTCCTTGCAAACTTTTTTCGAGTTCGTTCTTCTTTCAAAGAACACCATTTTGTTGAGGGGTCCTTGCAAAATGATGTTTCATGTAGAATTCCATTTGTCGCACAATAATCGAAATGATATGATTTATAAACTCGGTTCCTTTGTCGATCTCGATTTTGACCACACTCGAGATTTTTTTCATTCTCGAGCCTTTTTCAAGAATTCGGCAGCTTTTATCTCGAGTCTCTTTCTTCTTGAAAAGAATATGACCCAAGTATATCTTGAGTAGTCATCAACTACTACCAATGTGTATTTCTTGCCATTAGTGCTCACAGTGTTATAGGACAAACAGATCCATAAAAAGTCAGATCCATATGCAAAATGATGCTTTGAAGTTTTCTCACAAATGTGTTCCTCATCAAACAACCCTCTCACAATCTAATCTTGCAAGCTTGTTCGAGGTTTTGAAGTTTAGGTGATTCATTCTTTTATGCCATATCCAACTCGGTATCTCGTGGAACTTATAGCAATTAAACATGTATCTTTAGGAGTTGAACTCCAATCGCCAAGATACACATTCCCTTTTCTTGTACCAATCGAGAATACTTTCTCGATGTATCATCTTTCACAAAACATAAGTTCTTGGAGAACTCAACATTGAAAACCCTTATCACAGAATTGGCTAATTGATGAAGTTATGCTTCAATCCGGATACATATGAAACACCATGGATATGAACCGAGTCGACTTCCAAAGTTCCATATCCTTCATCGTCTCCTTGAGTTATCTCCAAAAAGTGATCAGGGCCTCTTTGTTCAACATAATCATCAAAGCATCTTCTTGAATCTGTCATATGTCTTGAGCATCCATTTGTCAAGATACCATACATCGAGAGCTTTTTCATCTCTCGCCATCGATTGCCATGTGATCTTTCATCGCCTTAGTGCCCCGGTTTTCCTCCCGAAAAAACAGATCAATTCTTAGGTACCCATTTTGTGTGGGGTCCTACGAGGTTAAATTTGACCTTTTTAATCCAAATCTGCTCGACAACTCTAATCACTTTAGAGTGGCTAATTTGTCTTCCATAAACATCAACATATACATCCACTACTCGGGTGCCTTAACAGGTTTTACGTATATGTGTGCTAGCTTTAGCATGAACATGTGCCTTAGAGTTCTTCTTTGGTTCAGGCCTTCTGTTCAGATGCTTAGGCTTTTGTGCAGCCGGTCTAAATCTTTGATGACACGGGTTCAGATAACCTTTACCCTTAGGCAAGTGAGGTTCAGGGTTATCTCAGATCGAAATCTGGGTCTTTTCAAAGATAATGAGGACTTGGTCTCTTCAACTTGAGAATGTCTCTGCTGAGTGTTTCTCATCCGAGGATTCCTCCGATGGTTCAGTGTGGAGCCTTTCAGGTTTGCATTCTTAGCCTGAGGCTTTGAAGTACTTGCCTGAAACTTTCCAACTGACTGCTTAGGTTTTCTTGCCTTCACCTGAGGTTTGGGCTTTCTAACCCGATCATTCAGTTTTTATTGAGACCATAGGTCCTTTTCCCTTGTCTACAACCTTGGGCATTTCTTCAGTTTGAAGTGTAGGTGCCACTGGTTTTACAAAGATAGTCTTCTTGCTACTTGACGCAACATTTAGATGACCTTGTGAGGTTCCCCCTGGAATATATCCCATCCAGATTTTATAGTCACAGATCTCTGTAACTCAATTTCATCTATTACATTAGATGCATTATTCAATAGAGTTAACTTCTTCTCATGCTATCCTCACAGATTCAGAGAGTTTTATGCTTCTCGGAGAGGTCATTGAACTTCGATTACGATTAGCTTGAATCTCTTAAGTGGATTTCTCTAGCTTTTTCGATTAGGGACACTATCAACTTCTCTTTCTCTCGAGAGTTGTACTTTCGAACATCCAGTTCATCAAGAGCTCCCATTAATTGAGAAGTGACTTTATATTGCTAGAGTCTTTCCATTTTAGATTTTTAAACTTTTCGATTTTATTATTCTTTCTCTTGAGTTTGATTTAGCAGTCCTTGCAAAATAACATAGTCCTTCATCAGATTCTCGAAAGAATCCATCAGGTCAAAATGACTGTTTTCAGTGGAACTTGAAAACTCTTGTGCTAGTGTAGGAGTAACAACAGAGAAAGAAGAGTTTACCTCCTCAATGGCCACCAGACAGATGTCATCACTTTCACTGTCTGAGAATATCTCATCTGAAGAGCTAGATCCCTCCTCAGAGTGTTCTTCTTCTGCAATCATGGCCTTTTTGCTTGAGAACTTCTGGTCTCTTATAGCTTGCCTTTCTCTTCTCTCCTTAGCACTTAAATCTGGACAATCATACTGGAAGTGACCTTTCTTCTGGCAGTTATAGCATCTATTGGCATCATCATCCTGATCATTTTCTTCTTTGGACTTGGAGTCCTTTCTTTTGGATGAAGATCCTTCAGCTTTCAGGTCTTTCTTCTTCTCAGTTGATCTGTCCTCAGGTTTCTTCTGGTACCTGTGGTTCCTGTAATAGTTTTTGTATTTTCCAAATCTACTATTGAGTCTATCAAACCTTCTTTCCATCAGTGCTAGCTTTTCCTCAAGCTCATCCTGATTTTTGGCATGGGGGTTCTCAGACTCTCTAGTTTTACAGGTTTTATCTTTGGCTTTTAAGGCCACATTCTTACTCGATGAAGAATCATCTTTGCTGTCAGCCTTTTTGGATTTCTTATCAATTACAAATTCATAGGCTTTCAGCTCAGAGAAGACTTGTTGATAAGGCATTGAGTTAATATTCTTGGTGTTTTCAATCACCACTGCATGAATATCCCATTTCTTAGATAGACCTCTAAGAATTTTCAATGCAACTTCTCTCTCAAGGGTATTTCTTTCCAAGTGCATTTAGATCATTCATGATGCTAGTGAATCGACTTCCAGTTTGTCTATTGATTCACCATCATCCATTTCAAAACCTGTCAAACTTTCCAATTGCCCTTTGAAAGTTTGTTTTCTTTTATATGATCTCGTGCCTTGGCACATAACAAAATAGTGTATCCCAAATCTCTTTAGCAAGATTTCGCTGAGAGATCATTCCCATCACACCATCATCAATTGTCTTTGATAGTGTGTCTTTTTTGCAATGTAGTCTAGATTGACTAACTTTCTCTCCTCAGAGTCGGTTGGTCATCGACTTAGGAAATTCTCGCTCTAGGATCAATTCTCTCATCTTCTGCTCCTCCGATTCACTACAATGAACCGGAATGGTTCTTGAGAGACCACTCTCCACATACGCTCATGTTTGGAATACGAGATGAGCCCCGTGATTCTCACTCTCCATAGGTCATAGTTCTCCACCGAGAACATGGGAAGTTTTTAGAAGACATTTTTCTCGATCTCTTGAAAAATAAAAGGTTTCAAAGAATAAGATCGATTCGGATAGACCACAAGTATTTTTGAAAATAAAACTTTGGTCAACACAACAGTGGTCAAGTTGAACCACCGCTCGATACCACTTGTTGGTCCCGTGCAAAAGCGAGTCTTACACGTATGGGGGAATACACGTGTTCAAAGTTTTTAAAACTTTTTCTTCGAGGTCACTTTGGGTCGATAATCCTCAAGATTAGGTTCTCGAGAAGCACAGATCGCTCTGAGTCAAAGTCTCGAGACGGTGATCCCGAAGCCGCTTTCGAAACCTCGATAATCCCAACCGAGTCCCGAGTGTCGAGATCCTCGAGTTGCTTTCGGATCGATATAACTAACTTATCGAACCCTCGTAAGAGTACGTTCAGTTTGGTAACTATCTGTTCTAGCTACTCTTCCGTTGTCTTGGAATGGTTTGGCCCTTAGTTTATACTCGTTTTAAGCTTTGCGAAAACCTTCCCTTTATGAAATAGTGATTAGGCTGATTCACTTATGCAACTTCAATGGATTGATTCCAAATCGAATATCGATTAAAAGTATGCTTTCAAAATCAAGTCAATACAACGATAAGCACAGATATAAGGAAAGCAATAAAGAACACAACAATTATAGTGGTTCAGAGACTCAAGCTCCTACGTCCACTCTCTCCGACTCTTCAGAGAAATTCACTATCAACTTATGAGCTTTCTGACTACCTCGTAGTTTACTTACTCAACCCGGCCCTGAGTTTTCTGACTACTCCACGTAGTTTACTTACTCAACCCGACCTTGAGCTTTCTGACTACCTCTGTAGTTTACTTACTCAATCACACACAAGCTTTCAGACTACCCCTGTAGCTTACTAACTTCTCCTCTAGAGTTTTCTGACTACTCCGCGTAGTTTACTAACTCTTTACAACACTTCTCACCAACAAACACACTCCAACTACCTTCACAAGGGTTTGGGGTTCCTTGGTTGGTTTCCAACTAGGATGAGATATCCTTTACAATGAAGCACAATGCAAAGGGTTAGGATATCTCGACTAAGCTTTGGATAATTCTTATCAAGCTAGGCTTAGTATAGTGAGCTCTCTTCACTATTGAATCACTTGGGAAATTCTAAGTTTTTCGAGTGCTTTTTAACTTTTACAAGAAAAAGCTTGAGCTCTTAAGTTGCGTATAAATTTCCCGTAACCTTACAATGTAGAGGGTCACCAGTATTTATAGGCATACACCAAGGTCACTCTTGAAAACTATCCGTTGGAGAGACAGCTTCGTGAGTTCCCTCTTGTGGTGTGTGAAACGGCTATATTTAGGGTTTGAAACTCCCTAACACTTTCTAGGCAATAGCCTTCCATGTAGCCGGTCTTCACTTTTTGCAGTCTGGAACTTTTGTACATCTGACATATTTTTCAGAGACCTGTCACTGTCAGTGTCAGTATGGTACAGTGTTGTCTTTCTCTTTTTGACTTTTGTCTCCAGTTAAAGGTAGACACCTTCAACGGATCTTTTTGGTTACAAACTCTGAGTTTGTTATAACCTTAACAACACTTATGACTTAGTTCCTTTAGTCTGCATTTGAATGTCTTGGCAGATATCTAACTTTCTAAGGAATCGCGATCTTCTCAGTATTGTATCCTTCAGATAGATATATTTAGTGCCTCGGAACATTCAGGTTCATACTGAGCATTCAGTACCTCACTGATTCTTCAGTAATTACTGTGCCTTCAGTATTCTTGATCTTTAGTTTCTCAGTCTTCAGTCTTTGTGTCTTCAGAGTCTTCTGAGTCTTCAGGGTCTTCTGAGTCTTCAGGGTCTTCTGAATCTTTGTAGTTTATACTGACTGATGTGCTGAGTCTTCTCGCTGAGTCTTCAGTTACTCAGTATCCTACTGAGTCTTCAGTAACTATCCTGAACTATATCTGCTGACTATACATTCTGCAGATAACATCCTGAATATTCTAAAAACTGAATCCTGACTCAACTATCAAGATCATTCTGAACATGTCATACTCAGGGGTTTTGGGATCTAATCAAAATCATAAATCTTTATTAAAATTCATCTCCCAACAATACCTTTTCTTCAGTGCATCTCTCTCCTTGATGATATCAGGGTTGTTACCTGTCAGGCCTAACTAGATGGCATATTGAGCAATCTCCTGAGATATGGCTGTTTCATTTTCCAAGCCATTCTCTAGCCTAGGAGGAGGGTATGTGTATGGACCAGGGGTAGTAATCTGAACTTTTCCTTCATCCGCAAGATTAATCCAGCTCTGTAAGTACTTTGGATAGAAGGTCAGCAGATAGTCAATGAAAGCCTCATTTGGATCTGAGCTCTCCCCTCTCCATTCTATCAGCACTTCGTAGTAAAACCAGAAGGTTCTTTTAATCTCTTCCCAAGCATCATTGAACTGGATTGGCATCCACTTATCAATGTGCGGCCACTTCTGAGCTTTAGCTGTCCCTCTCCTTTTGCTCACGAACTTTTTGAAACCACTTCTACGCCTCTGCTCTTCTTCTTTCTTTTTCCTTATCAAAGGCACTCCTGAAACTGAAGCAGCAGTTTTCTTGGCTTGTTAGACCTGAAGTGATCTCAGAGCTCTCCTGGTGTTGAAGACTTCTTTCTGCGGCTCCTCTTCAGACTCTTCAATATCCATTATCAACTTTCTCTGAGTTGGCTTAGAAGCCTTAGCCCTTTTCCTCTCAGGTTCAACAAATGACACAACCTTCCTTTTGATAGGTTGTTCAGCACCGGCTTGGCTTGTTCCAACCTTTCTTCTAGCACTCAGTTTTTCAGCAACTACTTCTTGCATAGTTTCCTCAGAAACATGAGTGTAGACAGGCTTCTCCACCTTCTTGAATTTAAGCTTCTCAGTGGCTTCAACTTCCTTCAAGGCTTCAGCAATGTTCTTCTTTTTAGCCTCTTTGTCTGCCTTTCTTTCCAAGGTGTGTGCCAATAATACTCTTAGGTTAGCTCCGAGCCTTTCCCCCTTCTTGGCACCATACCTTGGCAGAAGTTTGGATAGTGCAGTATCCATATGGTATTGTTCCTTGCTGACACTTCGCACCTCTCCCGCCAACTGGTCTTGCTCTTCTTCTAGCCTCATCAGGTGGTTCTTCGCCACAGAGAACTCTTCAGACATTTGTGCAAACTGGTTGGAGAGAACATCTTTAAACATCTCTGTCATTTTGGTCATGAGCATGGAGCTCATTTGCTCAACAACATTTTTGATCAGATGATCATTTTTCTCCACCAGTTTGGCTTCTAGAAATGCAGTCCTCTCCTGATACAACTGCTTCAGCTCTGCACTCAATTCAGCCTTGACTCCATCCATCTTTCCTTCCATGGCAGTCATCTTGTCAGTCAGAGAAGTCTGAAGCTGTATCAGGTATGAAGTAGAACTCATTCTTTCCATCTTCTTGGACTGGTTGGCCAATGCCTCTTCAATCTGAGCTACTTTGTCCACGATTGGCACAACCTTGTCCAGCTTCTCCACAATGGGAGTGAGATCAATCTCTGGAGCATAGAGAATTTGCTATTTTTCCTGAGCTGGTTGCTCTGCCTGAGCCTCAGTCTCTATCTGAGCTTCGGTCTCAACCTGTGCTTCAGTATCAGCCTGAGCTTGGGTTTCCACCTGAGCCTCAGTCTGCATATCAGACATTACAGAATTAAAGATAGAAACTTCAGTAGCCTTGGCATAATGTTTAGTAGTGCCAAAAGTTACCTAAAGAGTACTAACTTCAGTCTGAGGATGTGTGACATCAGGCTCTCCAGCATCAGTACTGTCCTTCTCCATCTGAGATTATTTCTCAGCATTCCCTTGTTGGTCCCCATCTTGGTTTTTGTCTTTGGAGCTCGGGGCACCAATGTCAGCTTCTGTCCTCTCAGCAAGCTTCTTCCTAACCAGCTCATCAAAATCTGACATTTTCATCCTGAGCTTGGTTTTTCTGAACCCTGGAGAACTCAGTTAAAACTGCTGTCTCCTCATTCCACCAGTTTTCACCTCTGAATGAAGCAATATTGAGCATCTCAAGTAGAGTCTGGTTGAGAATGTAGACTGTTGACCTCAGTCTGAAGAAGAGATCCTGGAGGTCAGGATATGAGCTTAGCTCACTTACTGTCGGTATGAACCGTTCCTTTAGCTTTGCCACTATGTCTCTTCTGCTTCGCCCTTCTTCAGCTTCGGGCTCTCAGGTTCAGTGGGAAGATCTTCAGTTGCTGAAGGATCAAAGAAAGGATCACTCAGGAGCTCATCAAGATTCAACAGCTCCTGAGGCTCAGCTAGATCTGAGGATTGAGCAGGCAACTCCTCAGTTTGAATCTGAGCTTGCTCTGAGGATTGAGCAGGCACTTCCTCAGTTGGAATTTGAGCTAGCTCTGAGGTCTGAGGTCATTTAAAAATTTCTTGATATAATTTGTCTGAGCTCAGTGACGTCTCAAGAACCTCAAAGAAGACTTGCTCCTCAGTTTGCTCCTGTGCCGTGGATACAACCTGAGCCAATACTTGTAAAGGCAATTTCTGAGCTTTCTGGCCATCAGGTTGCACCTCCTCAGGTTCGCTCACCTCCTCCTCAGTGGAAATCAACATCCTTCTGCGCTTGGGAGCAAGGGTTTTCTTCTTCATTGCTTCTCCCTTCTCCCTTTTCACCTCCATCAAAGCCTTCCCCCTGGCTTGATGGGCTTCTTCAGCAGCTCCCTCTGCAGCGACAGTTGATTCCACTTTCTTCTCTTTCTTCCCTTTCAAAGTCTTTCTTGTTGTTGTAGGCTTGAACATGACCTTAGACTTTGGGAAGGGTGAGGAGTTGGCAAATATGTCTTCTTCCTCTCTGCACATCTCCAAAATAAAAGCTATTTTGGTTGCATGAAGAATTTTGCCTTTGATCACCACTGATCCATCCTCCTTCTTGATCTGCTTGGCCTGGTCACTCACCACTCTGATCAAATACTTCAACCAATTGAAATCTGTGGTGGGTGAGTCCTCTATAGCAGCCATCAATCTAAGCTTTGGCTTGCTTATCTGCTCAAAACTTCCGGATCTGCTCATTGTACACTTACTAACAATATCTAACAAAACTCTGTATTTCTGCTTCAAATGCCGTTTATTCAATGTAGCCTCAAACTTAATAGGATGCTCTATTATCCTATCAAGGTATTCCTGCTCCCTACCCAACATATATGTCGTAAGGTCCTCACCTCTATCACACCAATCAAATACATCATTCAAATTTTTTTGGGATTATATACAGCTCCCGTACAAAATCAACGTATTTAGAGCTATGTTCTAGATGGGAAACAGTAATCTGAGACTCGATACAATCCTCGTCATCTAATCTCAGATTCGAAATAAACTCTATTACCTCTTTAGAGTATTCGGCTTCCGGTTGGCTCGCAACAAGATTTGTAAGCTTCGCGATTCGGATCATATGAAGTGCTTCTTCTTCATGGGTAGTGTTGGATGAACTCTCTAGCGATACCACATACTCGTACCATGGCTTGTTTGAAATAGCCAGTTTATCATATATGGAGAAAGTCATTTTTGAAGATTTTTGAATGTTGGGTTTGAGAAAATGACGAAGGTTTCTGGGCAAAAGAGTTTTGAATTTGCAGAGTGTTTTTTTGGAGACGAAGGTTAATGAAATAGGGCTTGAATGAATTTTCAAAAGGATATATAGAATGGGTTCGTGGGAAATTGTATGATTGATTAAAATCAACGGTTGAGATTGATCACCGACTAATTGGGTATTTGAAAGGACGATCTCACGAAAAAATACGCCACCATTTTAACCTTATTGGTGATTAATTGAATCAGAGCAATTAATGACTGTTGACCTTCTTCGGCATTTCAAAGGTCCCGCCCAGAAACATTCCCTTAAGGTGTTTTAGTATTTATTGCAAATGATTACTGAGATTCACTTAAACAATAAATGAGTTGCATGAGTCATTACTTCTTCAGACTAATTTCCCTCTATCAGTCTTACTGAGTATTGACTTTGATAAAATGTCAAGATGATATCGAAAATCTTGAATCGAGTTCAAGATAATAATCGAAAATCTTGACATTGAAGACACCCGAGTTTCCCAAGACTCGATTCAAGATTTTTCAATTTTATCCCGAGTTTCTCGAGAATCTGAAAAACTTCATGCATCCGAAAACCTTCAATTTTTTCGATTTACTCTATACACCGATCCAACATCCCTAATTCAATCGATAGTTCACGAAATCTTGATTCAGCCAAAGGTTTAGTCAAGATATCAACTCTCTGCTTATCAGTATGAATCTTCTCCATCCTGATGTCCTTCTTCTCTACATGATCTCTGATGAAGTGATGTCTGATATCCACATGCTTGCATCTGGTGTGCAATACCGGATTTTGTGAAATAGCAATAACACTATTATTATCACAAAATATTGGTACTTCATTGGCTACAATCTTATAATCCTTTAATTGTTGTCTGAGCCAAAGAATGCATGGCACAACACTTCCTCAGAGCCATGTATTCAAATTTAATCTTGGTTCCTACCGAGGTCTGCTTCTTTGAAAACCGTGGATATCACCATTTCTTCTTAAAATTGACAAGTTCCCTTGCGGTGGACTTCACATCAATTCTACACCCTCCATAATCGAAGATCTCGAGTAACCGGTTAATTCAAGGTTATCATCAATTTGGATACCATAATCCTCTATTCACAAAGGTTGCCCTTAAGATATTTAAGTATCTTTTGGCGACCTCCATGTGACTAACCTTAGATTAGCTTGGTATCTTGCACATATCCCAACAAAGAAATGTTATATCCGACCTACTTGTCATGTGAGATAGAGCAATGATCCAATGATCCTCTATAATCGGTGTGACTTCTTCGATTTGCCTTCGGATCGGGGATCCATCTTGTAGTTAGTATTCATGGGAATTCTAACTGCATTGCAATTTTGTACACCATTCTTTGCAATCAGATCTCTGGTGTACTTTGCTTGGTTGATGAAAATTCCTTCCTTTGATTGTTTCACTTGAAGTCCAAGAAAGAAATTCATCTCCCCCATCATTGACATCTCAAACTTTCCTTTCATCAGTGTAGAAAACTTTTCACACAACTGATGATTTGGAGATCCAAAAATGATGTCATCTACATAAATCTGAACTAGTAAGATATCTTCCCCATCTTCTATCCTGAACAAAGTCCTATCAACAGTTCCTTTGATAAAACCATGGTCAGTAAGAAACTGAGAAAGGGTATCATACCATGCTCTGGGTGCTTGCTTAAGACCATACAAGGCTTTTCTGAGCCTGTAAACTTGGTCATTCTGTCTGAAACCAGGAGGTTGTTCCACATAAACCTCTTCTTTAAGCACACCGTTCAGAAATGCACTTTTCACATCCATCTGATAGACTGTGAATCTCATGTGGGCAGCATATGCAAGAAACAATCTGATGGCTTCTAGTCTTGCAACAGGTGCAAAGGTTTCATCATAATCCAAGCCTTCTTCTTGGGAATAACCTTGTGCAACTAGCCTTGCCTTGTTTCTTACAATGTTGTTGTTCTCATTTCTTTTATTCTTGAATACCCACTTGGTTCCAATAACATTGTGTCTTTCAGGCCTATCCACTAGCTCCCATTCTTCATTTCTTGAGAATTGATTCAGCTCATCTTGCATAGCAGTAATCCAAAAGGAATCTTGTAGAGCTTCTTCAGTCTCAGTAGGTTCTTTCTCTGATAGGAAGCAGCAGAATAATGCACTTTCACCATGGAACCTTCTTGTCTTAACACCATCAGTTAGATCACCCACAATCTGACTTGTAGGATGACTATCTAACCAACTTCTTCTAGATGTTCCCCCTTCAATAGTATCCTCAACATTTGAAATGTTAGGTTCAGGCAGTTCATTTAATTCAGGGAACAACAGAAAAGGAGAAAGGGAATCATCTTCCTCAGGGGAAATTCCATTCAGAACATTGTCAGAGACATTTGTTCCCCTTTGGTTGATAGATTCAAAAATTGCCTAAGCTGTGACCACATCTTCATTGGCATCACATACCTGAGTCTGAACTGGTGTCTGTTCAGATTGGTCAGCTTTGGTGTGTTGACTTTCCTTCAGTGGAGAATTTCCATCCTGAGTCTCACCATCCCGAGTTCCATCCTGAACTTCTTTGTCTGAGTCTGAATCACTCCATTCATAGAAAGTGACTGACTTCTTCTTTTCAGGTTCAGAGGATGTTTTATCATTCTTTTTCAGGCATAGTCTGGTGATTCTCTTGGTCAGTTCTCCTGCATCATGTTCCCGTTTCTTCTGAACACAAGTAGATTCATCAAAAACAACATGAGGTGTTTCTTCCACAATAAGAGTCCTATAGTTGTAAACTCTGAAGGATTTACTGACTTCAAAATATCCTAAGAATATTCCTTCTCCAGCTTTGCTATCAAATGTTTTCAACTGATCTTTACCATTATTGTGTATGAAACACTTGCAACCAAACACACGAAAGAAAGAAACAAGAGGCTTCCTTTCATTCCAAAGCTCGTATGGTGTTTTGCCTTGACTCTTGGTCAGCATGGATCTGTTTTGAGAATAGCATGCAGTGTTGACAGCTTCAGCCCAAAATCTTTTAGGAATATCAGCTTCGGCTATCATTGTCCTTGCAGCTTCTTTTAGAGTCCTGTTCATTCTTTCAGCAACACCATTTTGTTGTGGGGTCCTTGCAGCTGATGTTTCATGAGTTATTCCATTTGCTGCACAATAATCAGATATAATATGGTTTATAAATTCAATTCCTTTATCTGATCTGATTTTGACCACACTCAGATCCTTTTCAATACTGAGCCTTTTCAGTAGTTCAGGCAGTTTTATCTGAGTCTCTTTCTTACTGAGTAAGAATATGACCCATATATATCTTGAGTAGTCATCAACTACCACGAGTGTATATTTCCTGCCATTTGTGCTCACTGGTGTTACTCGACCAAAAAGATCCATATGCAACAATTGAAGTATTCTTTCAGTAGAAACATCTACTTTGCTTTTAAATGATGCTCTAATTTGTTTTCCTTTTTGGCACGCATCACAAACATGTTCTTTACTGAACACTTCATTTGGTAACCCCCTCACAAGTGCTAATCTTGCAAGTTTGTTCAGGGTTTTGAAATTCAGGTGATTTATCCTTTTGTGCCACAACCAACTGGTATCTATGGAACTTTTTGCAACCAAACATGTATCTTTAGGAGTTGAACTCCCATCAGCAAGATACACATTTCCTTTTCTAGTACCAGTTAGCAGAATTTTCTGTGAGGTATCATCTTTCACATAACATAAGTTCTTTGAGAACTCAACATTAAATCCCTTGTCACAGAATTGGCTTATTGAAAGCAGGTTATGCTTCAAACTAGATACATATGAAACACCATGGATATGAACTGAATCAATTTCAAGAGTTCCATATCCTTCAGTCTGTCCTTTGGAGTTGTCTCCAAATGTGATCTGAGGGCCTCTTTGCTCTACATAGTCACTGAGTATTTGCTTGTATCCTGTCATATGTCTTGAACATCCACTGTCAAGATACCATACAGCAGGGGCCATTTCATCTCCACTCATCAGTGCTATGTGATCTTCAATCAGCTCAGTGCCCTTGTTTTTCACCTGAAAAACAGATCAATTCTTAGGTACCCATTTGGTGTAGGGTCCTACCAGGTTAGCTGTACCTTTTGGAATCCAAATCTGCCTGACAACTCTAATTACTTTAGAGTGGCTGATCTGTCTTCCATAAACATCTACATACACATTTACCACTCTTGGTGCCTTAGCAGTATCCTGTGTATGAGTGCTAGCCTTGGCATGAACATGAGCCTTAGAATTTTTCTTGGGTACAGGCCTTTTGTTCCATTGCTTTGGCTTTTGTGCAGCTGGTCTGAGTCTCTGTTGACTTGGGGTCAGGTAACCTTTACCCTTAGGCAAGTGGGGTTTAGGTTGCTTGTACTGAAATTTGGGTCTTTCAGTAATCTGAGGACTTGGTCTTTTCAGTTGAGAATGTCTCGGCTGAGTGTTTCTCTTCTGAAAATTCCTCTGCTGGTTCAGTGCAGATCTTTTCAGGTTTGCATTCTTAGCCTGAGGCTTTGAAGTACTTGCCTGAAAATTTCCTACTGAGTGGTCAGGTTTTCTAGCCTTTTCCTGAGGTCTGGGCTTTCTTACCTGAACATTCTGTTTTTCTGGAACCATAGGTCCTTTTCCCTTGTCTAAAACTTTGGGCATTTCTTCAGTCCGAAGAATGGGTGCCACTTGTTTAACAAAGACTGTCTTAGTGCTACTAGAAGTAGCATTCAGATGACCTTGTGAGGTTCCCCCTTGAATGTATCCCAATCCAGCTTTTATAGTGGCAGGTCTCTGATAACTCTGAATTTCATCTATTACTTTAGATGCAGAATTCAATAGAGTTAGCTTTCTCTGCGCACTATCCTCACATTTTTGTAGAGTTTCATGCTTCTCAGAGAGGTCATTGAACTTAGTTCTGATAAGATGAATCTCCTCAGTGGATTTCTCTAGTTTTCCATTTAAGGTCTCTATCAACTTCTCTTTCTCTGAGAGTTTTACTTTCAGAACATCTAGTTCATCAGTAGTTCCCATTAATTGAGAAATGATCCCAGCATTACTAGAGTCTTTCCACTTAAGATTTTCAGCAATCCGTTCTTTGTTCTGCTCTTGAGTTTCATTCAGCAGTTCTTGTAAAACAGCATAGTCCTTCATAAGACTCTCAAAAGAACCCATCAGGTCAAATTGACTGTTTATAGTTGAACTTGATAACTCATGTGCTTGTGTAGGAGCAACAACAAAGATAGAAGAATTTACCTCCTCCATAGCCATTAGACAGATGTCATCACTGTCACTATCTGAGAACATTTCATCTGAAGAGCTGGAACCTTCTTCAGAGTGTTCTTCTTCTGCAACCATGGCTTTCTTGCTGGAGAACTTCTTGTCTCTCTTTGCTTGCCTTTCTTTTCTCTCCTTAGCACTTAGGTCTGGACAGTCATACTGAAAATGACCTTTCTTTTGGTAGTTGTAGCATCTGTTGGCATCATCATCCTGATCACTTTCCTCCTTAGACTTGGAGTCCTTCTTTTTGGATGAAGATCCTTCAACTTTCAGGTCTTTTCTCTTCTCAGTGGATCTGTCCTCAGCCTTTGAATCTCTCTGGTACCTGTGATTCCTGTAATATTTTTTATATTTTCCATATCTACTATTAAGTCTTTCAAACCTCCTTGCCATCAGTACTAGCTTATCCTCTAGCTCATCCTGATTTTTAGCAAGGGAGTTCTCAGACTCTCTAGTTTTACAGGTTTTATCCTTGGCTTTGAAAGCCACATTTTTACTAGATGAAGAGTCATCTTTGCTGTCACCTTTCTTTGATTTCTTATCAATAACAAACGCATAAGCTTTCAGCTCATAGAAGACTTGTTGGTACGGCATTGAATCAATGTTCTTGGCGTTTTCAATCACCACTGCATGAATATCCCATTTCTTAGATAGACCTCTAAGAATTTTCAATGCTACTTCTCTTTGTGGATATCTCTTTCCAAGTGCATTCAGATCATTCATTATACTAGTGAATCTGACTTCCAGTTTGTCAATAGATTCACCATCTTCCATTTCAAAACTGTCAAACTTTCCAATGGCAACTGAAAGTTTGTTCTCTTTAATGTGATCTGTGCCTTGGCACATCACAGCTAGTGTATCCCATATTTCAGTGGCAGTATTACAATGAGAAATCATCCCCATCACACCATCATCAATAGTGCTATATAGTGTATCTTTGGCAATATAGTCTAGATTGACTAACTTCCTCTCCTCAGGAGTAAGTTGATCATCAGACTTAGGAAATTTAGTCCTGGGATCATTTCTCTCATTTTCCGTAACTTTGGGATTCACCACAGTGAATTGGAATGGTCCTTCAGAGACAACTCTCCACATACGTTCATGCTTAGAATACAGGTGAGCCTGCATTCTCAATCTCCACAAATCATAGCTCTCTACTGAGAACATGAGAAGTTTCTTAGAAGGCATTATGTCTGAGCCTTTTAAGATTTCAGTAAATAAGATCTGTTCAGATAGACCACAAGAATCTTTTAGCAATAAGACTATGGTCAACAAAGCAGGTGGTCAAGTTGAACCACTGCTCTGATACCACTTGTTGGTCCCGGTGCAAATGAGTCTTACACGTGTATGGGGGGGAATACACGTGTTCAGTGAATTTTAAAACTTTTTCTTCACTGAGGTCAGATGGGTCAGGTTGTCCTGATGATTTGTCCCTGAGAAGCACAGATCGCCCTGAGTCAAAGTCTACCTGAGACAGTGATCCTGAGCTGCTTTCAGAAACCTCAGATAATCCCAACTGAGCCTGAGTATTTTCAGAGATCCTGAGTTGCTTGAATAGCTACTAAGATGTGCGGAATGGTTGGCCCTAAGTTTATACTCGTTTTATGCTTTGCTGAAAACCTTCCTTTTAATGGAATGGTGATTAGGGCTGTGATTCAGTTAGATGCAACTTTCAGTGGATTGATTCCAATCAATATCAAGAAAATATGCTTTTCGCTTAAATATATGCAAATGATAATCAATGCGAGCGTAAGCAAATAACACAACAAGTTACAGTGGTTCAGAGACTCAAGCTCCTACGTCCACTCTCTCTGATCTCTTCAGAGAAATTCTTTAATCACCTCCTAAGGTTTTCTAACTACCTCTGTAGTTTACTAACCTTTCTACTTTGAGCTTTCTGACTACCTCTGTAGTTTACTTACTCAAAACACACACAAGCTTTCTGACTATCCAAGATAGTTTACTCACTTCTTTTCTAGAGTTTTCTGACTACCTTAATGTAGTTTACAAACTCTTTACAACTCCAACTCACCAACAATCACACTCAAACTACCTTACAAAGGGTTTGGGGTTTCTTGGTTGGTTTCCAACTAGGATGAGATATCCTTTACAATTAAGAACAATGCAAAGGCTAGGATATCTCTACTAAGCTTTGGATATATCTTATCAAGACTAGGCTTAGTGAATGAGCTCTCTTCAATATAAAGCACTTTGGAAATTCCTGGGTTTTCGAGTGCTTCAACTTGCAGTAATAAGTTTGAGCTCTTGAGTTGCTTACAAATTTCCCGTAACCTTCAATGTAGAGGGTCACAAGTATTTATAGGCAGACATCAAGGTCACTCTTGAAAAACTATCCGTTGGAAGAGATAGCTTCATGAGTTTCCTCTTAAGGTGTGTGATGAACGGCTATATTTAGGGTTTGACACTCCCTAACATGTTTTAGGCAATATGCTTTTCATGCAGCAAGTCACCACTTTTTGCAGTCTGGAACATAGTACTACTGACATGCTTCATGACTGACCTCTCTTTCAAAGGTCGATAAAAAAGTCTGCGATCTTTGTCTTCTTGATTGGCTCTTGTCTTGATTAAATGTAGACAACCATAGCGGCTCTTTTTTGGTCAATATCTACGAGTGATATAACCTTAACAACACTTAGTTTTAGTTCCTTTTATGCGCACTTGAATGTCTTGGGCAATATCTATTTTTAAGCAATCGCGTTTTTTCTCGATATTGTATCCTTGAGATAGATATTTTTCGATTGCCTCGGAACATTCGGGTTTATCTTGAGCATTGATGAATTCTTGAGTCTTCGATAACTACTATGCCTTTGATATCTTGATCTTGATCTTGGTCTTGATCTTACGTGTCTTTCAGAGTCTTCTGAGTCTTCAGTGTCTTCTGAGTCTTCATTGTCTTCGAGTCTTCCACGGATATCTTTGAGTCTTCATCTTGAGTCTTGATTACTCGTTTCATCTTGAGTCTTGATTTCTCGATTTCTGCTTGAGTCTTGATTTCTCGATTTCATCTTTTGAAACTTGATTTCTTAGTTTCATCTTTGAAACTTGAAACTTCGCCATTCATCTTGAAACTTCAGTTTTTCTCAAAACTTCGAGTCTTCAGAATCTTCAGAATCTATCCTAATCTATATCTGCTGATTATACATAGTGCATATAACATCTTGAACATTCTAAAACTGAATCCTGACTCAACTATAAAGATTATCCTGAACATGTCATACTTAGGGGTTTTGGGATCTAATCAAAATCTTCTTTTATTAAATTCATCTCCCAACAGAACGGTTCAGCATTATTATCCATACCGGAAACTAGTTCCACTTGCAAGATTTGGTATGATAAAGCTTATGAACCTCCCAAGGGGGCAAATCGAACAAGCGTACTTGCACACGATTCTCCGTATTAAATCTTAGCAATCACACGTGACCAATAATATTGCCCAAGATAAAAAGTATTGAATCTCGTTGATTCTCTACCCATGATAAGTCAAAGCAAAAGTTACCAACCACACATGATCCTATTTAAGGGATGAAGATTTAGAAATAACGAACCACTGAGGTCTAATTCTTCCTTGTTCAGTTCTGAAGAATTTGTCCTCCTGTAGGTCCTATTCAGTGCATCAGTCATGCACTAGTGTAATCTCTTGGTCAAGACAAGCCAATCTGAGCCTTACACTTCAACCTTTCACGATGGATTGTTCATTTCCATCTAGGTCGTGAATGGTGTACTTTTGGTTACAAGGGACTGTTAATTTAATCTTCTGTGATCTGGTATCACTAAATTAACTACAATGTAACACGTACTATTTATTGAACAGTTATGCAATAAATATATGTAACATTCAATGATATTTCAAGCATCAGTGATAAACAATTTATTTAAGTAAATAAGTCCGAAATTCAGTTTTGATTATACAAAGTAAAAGCATACTTTCCAGTATAATCCCAACAATCTCCCACTTATACTCAAAGTCTGCTTTTAAGTATACTACAACATGTCTCGTGTAGTTCCTAATACGTGACATCTAATGTCACCTACACGAACCTAATAATTTCTCCCACTTATACTCAAAGCAGATTGGCAACGATCTTGACACCCATTCCTTCCACATGTCTCTCGACTGTATTCAGAGGCAGACCCTTTGTGAATGGATCTGCTAGGTTATCTTCTGACGCTATCTTTGCCACCTCTATATCTCCTCTCTTAACGATATCTCGTATAAGATGGTATTTCCTTTCAATGTGTTTGCTGGCCTTGTGGGCTCTTGGTTCCTTTGAATTTGCAACTGCTCCGACATTGTCTCAATAAACAGTGATTCTGCTAGGCAAATTCGGAACTACATCCAAGTCCACTAGGAAGTTCTTGAGCCAAACCGCTTCTTTCGCTGCCTCGCAAGCAGCTACATATTCGGCTTCCATGGTAGAATCTGCGACGCATTTCTGCTTGACGCTTCTCCATGTCATGGCTCCTCCCCCCATGCAAAACACACTACTGGAGGTAAATTTTCTGGAGTCTATGTCTGATTGGAAATCCGAGTCCGTGTAGCCGATGGGGATTAGACTATCTGACTGATAAATTAACATTCTATCTCGAGTTCTTTTCAGATACTTCAGAATGTTTTTAACTGCCGTCCAATGTTCTTTCCCCGGGTTACTTCAATATCTTGCCACCATGCAAACGGCAAAGCCGATATCCGGTCTCATACACAACATTGCATACATAAGGCTTCCGACAGCCGAAGCATATGGAATGCCTCTCATGTCATCTATCTCCTTTTGTGTCTTAGGGCACATTTTCTTGGATAGATGGATTCCATGTCTGAAAGGTACGAAGCCTTTCTTGGAATCATGCATGCTGAATCGTTTCAAGACATTGTCTATGTATGAAGCTTGCGATAAGCCTATCATCCTTTTCTTGCGATCTCGAGTGATCTTGATCCCAAGGATGTGTGCGGCTTCCCCTAAGTCCTTCATATCAAACTGTTTTGAAAGCCATGCCCTTACGTCTGATAACACCTTTACATCGTTCCCGATGATCAGAATGTCATCTATGTATAGTACTAAGAATACCAATGCAGTTCCGACATGCTTTTTGTACACACAACTTTCGAACTCGTTTTGATCAAACCCATAAGACTTTATAACATGATCAAAACATTGGTTCCAAGCTCTGGATGCCTGTTTGAGTCCGTAAATGGACTTCATGAGCTTACAAACTAGGTGTTCTTGGCCTTTTTCAATGAAGCCTTGGGGTTGTTGCATATAGATCTCTTCATCAAGACTTCCATTAAGGAAAACTGCCTTTACATTCATTTGCCAGATTTCAAAGTCGAGATGCGCAGCAATCGATAAGAGAATTCGGATGGACTTGAGCATGGCTACGGGCGAAAAAGTTTCCTCATAATCGATCCCTTCTTTCTGAGTATAACCTTTCGCCACAAGTCTTGCCTTGAAGGTTTCCACCTTCCCGTCCGATCATCTTTTTCTCTTGTACACCCACTTGCAACCAATGGGTTTAACCCCATTAAGTGGTTTGACTAGCTCCCACACTCTGTTTGCCAAGAAACTGCATCCTTGTCTTGGATTGCCTCGTCATATGTCCATGGGTCTGATTCGTCTTGACCGGGAATCAAGTCCGAGGACTCTCCTACTCCCATGAATCTCTCAGGCTGTTTCACAACCCTCCCACTACGACGAGGTTCCAGTTGTGTAAGTGTGTCATTTGGTATGTCATCTTGTACAGTTTGCACTGAGGTTAGCCCCCTTAGCTCATTTAAGGTAATCTCACTTCTGGGTCTTCTTTCGTTCATATAGTCTTCTTCCAAAAATCTAAAGTGGGCGCTTATTACCACCTTTTGATCTTCGGGACCATAGAACATACACCCTTTTGTTCCCTTGGGGTATCCCACAAAAAACCTTAATTCTGATCGAGGATCCAATTTACCGGCTTCCTTGTCCAACACGTAGGCTGGACACCCCCAAATCTTCTTGTGTCTCAAACTGGGCTTGTGCCCGGTCCACAATTCTTTGAGAGTTTTGGGAACCGATTTGGATGGCACCAAGTTCAGAATGTAGGCTGCTGTTTCCAAGGCATGACCCCAGAACGACTTGAGAAGATCCGCATAACTCATCATAGATCTAACCATTTCCAAAAGAGTTCTGTTTCTTCGCTCTGCAACCCCGTTTTGTTGAGGGGTTCCGGGTGCAGTTAGCTGGGATACAATCCCTTCATCAGACAAGTAGTTCAAAAACTCATCGCTGAGGTATTCGCCTCCACGATTAGATCGTAGAGACTTGATACGTTTTTCCCTATGATTCTCTGCTTGAGCCTTAAATTCTTTGAATTTCTCAAAGGTCTCAAATTTATGCTTCATAAGGAAAATATAACCGTACCTTGAGTAGTCATCAATAAAAGTGACGAAATACTCATAACCTCCTCTTGCTTTGGTTGACATTAGACCACATACATCTGTGTGAACGATTTCTAACACTTCTTTGGCTCTATTCCCCTTGGCTCCAAATGCCCTCTTGGTCATTTTACCCTCCTCTTTGGATTTATATGTCCCAATCTTAGATGCCATAGAAGTGTTTCGTTCACGTTTGATGAACGTTTTCTTTTCTCGGAAACAGTTGATGTGTTATAGGATGCATTTCGTGAGTGGTGTGCACAGTTAATTGTATAGAGATTATTCGATAATGTTCCATGACAGATAAATTTATCATAAAGAGAAATGGTAACAACTTTATTAAAAGTAACCGAATATTCATCAAGATAAAGTTTAGAAACTGAAATTAAATTCTTTCTAAAATTTGGAATGTAAAGAACATCTCTTAAAATTAAAACTATGTCTTCATAAGACAGGTGCACTTCTCCCACTGCTTCAGCTGCCACTCTCGTAGCATTGTCCGGTGTGATGAGGATCTCACTCTCACTAAGTTGCCGGGTCTGCTTGAACCCCTGTAAAGTGAAACAAACATGATCAGTGGATCCCGTATCCACTACCCATAAATGGGAGGCATACGCCGCTAAGCAAGTTTCAACAACTAGTGCGTGAGAATTACCTTTCTTTCCATTCCTTTTGGGTTTGGAACAGGCTAACCTCCAATGTCCTTTCTCACCGCAGTTAAAACATTTTCCTTTTGGTACTTTCTTGATACCCAAACAACTAGCTGTCTTTTTCTCACTTTTCTTAGTGATGAGATTGCTTTGGTTCTGACCACTTTCCTTTTCTTAAGACTTGCCTTTCATTGGCCTAGATCTTGAGAAAAGACTTTTGGTCACCAATGCTTCGTCTTTCTTTCCTAAATGCTTCTCTATTTTCTCCAAGGCTTCTTGTAGGATGTCCATAGTAAACATGTGATCACTCATCACAAAACTACAGTAAAACCCATCGAAGCACCTTGGAAGAGTTAGCAAAAGAAATTCGATTTGGGCCTCATCACAATACTTAGTACCGAGATAAGCCAGTTTTTCAAAATGGTGTTTAATTCTGAGAACATGCTCCGTCACAGGTGTTCCCTCAGCCATCTTTAGCCTGGCCACGTCTTCATTTTTAAATTGATTGATCATGCGGTCTTTTGTTAAAAACATTTCTTCAAGACTTGGCAAAATTTCTGCAGCAGACTCAACACCTTCATGAATGTGTCTCAAATCATCAGACAGTGAAGTCAAGATTACACGTTTCATGGGTTCATTGGCCTGCTCCCAAATATTATACAAGTGTCTTTCCACATTAGGTGATTCATCAGTAGGCTTACATGCCTAATGATGTTCTTGTGCAGGTAGGACAAAACTCATATTTCGTTCCAAACATTATAGTTGTCACCAGTTAATTGGTGTTCTTTGAGTGTATATAACAGTGGATTAAAAGGTTGCGACATGATGAACTGAAATAAACAATAATATGCATGAGCACAAATATATCACAAGGTTCGATCACATGCATCATATTAAAATCTAAAAAAAAATATGAACATGTATCAGCCAACATCTCAAAACAGTTTAAATAAGCCACGTGGGGTGGATCATTATTTAAACACATTCAAGCAGGTTACAAACAAGAACAATTATTAAACCTTTAATATCCAGATTAATAGTTGGATCCCACTCGATCAATATAAAATTGACAGGGACTTCGGGGAAGTATATGCATATCAATTTTATACCTAAGTAATAACCATGATTAAATACAGAATCATTATTTCACTTTGAACGAGCCTCGTGGGGAGGGTCATCGTTGCCACTAGTAATAATCCACAATCATCCATTTGGAATTCATTCATGTGAAAGCTAACTTTTGACTGTCCCTTGGGGGGAATTTCTCCAAAAGAATTCACAAATAAATAAATCATGGAGGTCAAAATTAATTCAATTTTATTATCCGGAATAAAATTGTCAATTAATTATTTAAACATACTTAGTAATTTTTGATGGTGAGATTTTTCGTTGGGTAACTCTCATGCAAACACATTTAAACAAATTAAATAAATCACAAGAAAACACAATAATAAATCAAGCAAAGCGGAAAAATAAACATATTGGGCACAAATTATCCAATTGTCATGGTTTGATTTTTCTTGACTTGATTTTGAAGAAACGCTGCCTTGAATTTCTCTCCCCACTGACTGCCTCTTAGTAAGAACCCGACTCGAACGCCACGCCTGTTATATCATAGCTTCTGATAACGTCAAGATGTCCGACCGACCTCGACCCAATACCATAGCCTTTCAAGACGTTTCAAGAAGTTTCGCTTCATTTATTTTTATGAGGCCCGGCCAAGATCTCGGTGTAATGCTACAGTATTTCCAGCAAGAATCATACAAGGCCAGAAGCTCATTGTCATGGCAGTCAGCCCCACGCCTGGCTGGCTTTCGGGCCTCCCATCCGCCAAGCCGCTTGTCCTGCCAAGGCTACCATGCGCTGGGAAGGGCTCCTGGCTCAGGTTCACAAGGCCTGCGCCGATCCCGGGCCGATGCCCAAGATCGCGCCTTCAGGTTCACGGGCGATATCCGCGTCGCCGCGCGTGCCTCCCTTGGCACGTTTCGCACGATGCACATCGTCCGCATACGGTTCTGGATCTATCATTTAATTCTTCGTCTCCGCCTCCATTTCCGATCCAGTTACAATTTATTTACAAAAAATAAATAAACCTAGATTTAGACTAGTCTATTACATTGATCAAATCAAACAAATCCTAATCTACTTATGGATTTTCTCACGAGGCAAAATGAATCCGAACGAATCGAATTAAAAACCACAATTTATATGCATGCATAAATAAACACATTAAATTCCATGACAATTGGATACCTGCAAAAAAGATCTAGCAATTCTACTATCCAATTTCAAATTTAATGAAAATGAATTAAATTACAATTTAAAATTCAGAGCCCGAAACCGAGACTCTGATACCAGTTGTTAGGGAATAAGTTGCACGGATCTATTCGGGATAAATATTTAAATACAAATTTAATTCTGATAATTATTACTAGCATGAATTAATCCTATATTAATTCAAATAATAATTCAACAACAAATCATGCATATAATCAATTCACGTAAATCCTACGCATGCAGAATTTCTACGAGTTTACGTGAACGTACCTTTTGGAATGGTAATGGCCTCGTTGATTAAACACACCAAAAAACCTTCCCAAGTATTCCCTTAATCCTTGCTCAACAATCCGGTGGTAGGATGCTCGCGAACAATTAACAAAAGGAAAATAAACTTTGTTGCACCACCTTTGTGGATTTACTAATTTTTCCAGCACATGGAATTGTACTTGAGAATGAAACACTCATCCCCTATTTATAGAGGGTGTTGGTCGAAAATTTTGGGATAAAATAATATGGAAAAATCTTTTTCTAGATCTCCAAGAAATCTTGAATATATCTCATATATTCTTTTCTCCATAATTAAAATATTCCACAAAATCCCAACTCCTCTTTGTTATGGAAATTTCGAAAATATTAGGGAACAAGAATCCAATATTTGGATCTTCTTGAATTTATGAGATATTCTTGTATTTCAAGAAATACATATCTTTCATAATATTTTTTCAAGAAAATCAAGAAAATCTTTCTTGCCCTTTATATTCAAAATTTTCGAAAATACTATATGGATAACCAAGTGGGAGATTTCTTGAATTTAATGAGATAATCTTGTATTCCAAGAATACATATCTTCATTCCATAACAAAATTCAAAGAAAATCTTTCTCCCCTTTTTAATCCATAATTTTCGAATTTCATGGAAAATAAGGCAACAAAATTTATTTTATTTTAAACACCTTTTTCCGTTATTGGACTTTATGTTGGGCTACTTAGGGGGCCTTTAGGAGAATTAAGATTGGACCTTCCAATGGATCTTGAATTATCAATATTGAGCCACAATATTATTCAAGCCCATAAATATTAATTAATCCCACTACATGATTAATATTGCACTATCCATCTTAACCCATATTACAGTCAATATGGCTCCCGATTATTATTTCCCGTGTTTAAGATTATCTAGCCCATTAATTAATTCAAGCCACTAAAATAGCTTTCCATTAATTAATATCTTTTGTCCTTGGTTAAGGAACGGTTCAACATTATTATCCATACCGGAAACTAGTTCCACTTGCAAGATTTGGTATGATAAAGCTTATGAACCTCCCAAGGGGGCAAATCGAACAAGCGTACTTGCACGCGATTCTCAAGATCCATCTTGTAGTTAGTATTCATGGGAATCCTAACTGTATTGCAATTCTGTACACCATATTTAGCAATCAGATCTCTGGTGTTCTTTGCCTGGTTGATGAATATTCCTTCCTTTGATTGTTTCACTTGAAGACCTAGAAAGAAATTCATCTCTCCCATCATTGACATCTCAAACTTGCCTTTCATCAGTGTTGAAAACTTGTCACACAGCTGATGGTTTGGAGATCTAAAAATGATGTCATCAACATATATCTGAACTAGTAAGATATCTTCCCCATCCTCTATCCTGAACAGAGTTCTATCAACAGCCTTTTGACAAAACCATGGTCAAGAAGAAACCGAAAAGAGTATCATACCATGCTCGGTGTGCTTGCTTAAGACCATACAAGGCTTTTTCCGAGCACAGAAACTTGGTCATTCTGTTTGAAACCGGAGGTTGTTCCACATAAACCTCTTTTTTTAAGCACACCGCTCGAAATGCACTTTTCACATCCATTTGATGGATCAGGAACTTCATGTGGGCAGTTTATGCAAGAAACAATCTGATGTCTTCTAGTCTTTCAACAGGTGCAAAAGTTTCATCATAATCCAAGCCTTCTTCTTGGGAACAACCTTGTGCAACTAGCCTTGCCTTGTTTCTTACAATGTTGTTGTTTTCATCTATTTTATTCTTGAAAACCCACTTGGTTCCAATGACATTGAGCCTTTCTGGTCTATCTACTAGCTCCCATACTTCATTCCTTGAGAATTGGTTCAGCTCTTCTTGCATAGCAGAAGAATCCAATGAGAATCTTGTAGAGCTTCACCAATCTCAAGAGGTTCTTTCTCCGATAGAAGCAGCCGAATAATAGTGCACTCTCACCATGGAACCTTCTTGTTTTAACACCTTCAGTTAGATCACCCACAATCTAACTTGTAGGATGACTATCCAACCATTTCCTTCTTGATGTTCCCCCTTCAATAGTGTCCTCAACATTTGAAATGTTAGGTTCAGTTAAATCAGCAAACTCAGGGAACAATGTAATGCGAGAAAAAGGAATCATCTTTCTCGGGAAATTCTATTTAGAACATTGTCGAGACATTTGTTCCCCTTTGGTTGATAGATTCAGAATTTGCCTCACCGTGACCACATCTTCATTGGCATCACATACCGAAGTCCTAACCGTGTCTGCTCGGATTGGTAACCTTTGGAGTGTTGGTTTTCCCGTGTCTCACCATCCCGATTTCCATCCCGAACTTCTTTATTCGAAGTCCGAGTCACCCAATCATAGATAGTGACCGACTTTCTTCTTTTCGTGTTCAATGGATGATTTATCTTTTCTGCTTTCGCTTAATCTGTGATCCTCTTAGTCGGTTCATCTGCATCATGTTCCTGCTTCTTCCGAACACAAGTAGATTCATCAAAAACAACATGAGGTGTTTCCTCCACAATAAGAGTCCTACAGTTTGTAAACTCGAAAGCTTTTATCGACTTGAGAATATCCTAAGAATATTCCTTCATCGCCTTTTACTATCAAATGTTTTCAACCGATCTTTACCATTATTGTGTATGAAACACTTGCAACCAAACACACGAAAAGAAAGAAACAAGAGGCTTCCTTTCATTCCAAAGCTCATAGGGTGTTTTTGCCTTGACTCTTGGTCAAGATGGATCTATTCTCGAGAGTAGCATGCAAGGTGTTGACAACTTTCAAATTTCAAAATCTTTTAGGAATATCGCCTTGGTATCATTGTCCTTGCTTTCTTTCGAGTTTTGTTCCTTCTTTCAACAACACCGTTTTGTTGAGGGGTCCTTGCAGCTGATGTTTCATGTGAAATTCCACATTTTCGCACAATATTCGATATGATATGATTTATAAACTCAGTTCCTTTGTCAGATCTGATTTTGACCACACTCGATTTTTCTCAATCTTGAGCCTTTTTAGTAACTCTCCGGCAAACTTTTATCTCGAGTCTCTTTCTTCTTGAAAAGAATATGACCCAAGTATATCTTGAGTAGTCATCGACTACTACTAGTGTGTATTTTCTTCCATTAGTGCTCACAGGTGTTATAGGACCAAAGAGATCCATATGCAATAACTGAAGTATTCTTTCAGTAGAAACTTCAACTTTGCTTTTAAATGATGCTTTTAACTTGTTTTCCTTTACGCACACATCACAAATGTGTTCCTTCTTGAACACTTCATTAGGCAATCCTCTCACAAGAGCTAATCTTGCAAGCTTGTTCAAGGTTTTGAAGTTTAGGTGATTCATTCTTTTATGCCATAACCAACTGGTATCAGTGGAACTTTTAGCAACTAAACATGTATCTTTAGGAGTTGAACTCCAATCAGCAAGATACACATTCCCTTTTCTTGTACCAAATCAAGAGTACTTTTCATGATGTATCATCTTTCACAAAACATAAGTTCTTGGAGAACTCAACATTGAAACCCTTATCACGAAATTGGCAATTAAAAACAAGTTATGCTTCAATCCAGATACATATGAAACACCATGGATATGAACCGAAATCAATTTCCAAAGTTCCATATCCTTCATCCGTCCCCCCGAGTTATCTCCAAAAAGTGATCTGTGGGCCTCTTTTGTTCAACATAGTCACTTTGAGCATCTTCTTGAATCTCACATATGTCTTGAGCATCCACCGTCAAGATACCATATATCGAGAGCTTTTTTCGCCTCTGCTTTCATCGCTATGTGATCTTTCATCGCCTTAGTGCCCTTATTTTCCTCAAGAACAAATCAATTCTTAGGTACCCAATTTGTGTAGGGTCCCACGAGGTTAAATTGTACCTTTCGAATCCAAATCACCGACAACTCTAATCACTTTAGAGTGGCTAATTTGTCTTCCATAAACATCAACATATACATCCACTACTCGGGTGCCTTAGCGTTTTAACGATATATGTGCTAGCTTTTTAGCATGAACATGGGCTTTTGAATTCTTCTTTGGTTCAGCCTTCGCTTCAGATGCTTAGGCTTTTGTGCAAATTGTCTAAATCTTTGATGACTTCGGGTTGAGATAACCTTTACCCTTAGGCAAGTGGGGTTCAGGGTTATGCAGACCGAAATCTGGAGGACTTGGTCTCTTCATTGAGAATGTCTCTCGGCTTTGAGTGTTTCTCATCCGAGGATTCCTCTCGATGGTTCAAAGGAGCCTTTCAGTTTGCATTCTTAGTCCGAGGCTTTGAAGTACTTGCTCGAAACTTTCAAATCGTCGCCGGTTTTTCTAGCCTTTACCGAGGTTTGGGCTTTCTAACCCGATCATTCGGTTTTTTGAGACCATAGGTCCTTTTCCTTGTCTACAACCTTGGGCATTACTTGATTTGAAGTGTAGGTGCCATTGGTTTTACAAAGATAGTCTTCTTGCTACTTTGACGCAAAGATTAGATGACCTTGTGAGGTTCCCCACGAATGTATCCCAATCCAGTTTTATAGTCCACAGATCTCTGGTAACTCAATTTCATCTATCACATTAGAAGCATTATTCAATAGAGTTAACTTTTCATGCAGACTATCCTCACAGATTCTGTAGTTTTATGCTTCTCGAGAGGTCATTGAACTTCGATTACGATTAGTCAATTTCTTGATGGATTTCTCTAGCTTTTCAGTTAGGGACATTATCAACTTCTCTTTCTCTGAGAGTTGTACTTTCAGAACATCCAGTTCATCAGTAGCTCCCATTAATTGAGAAGTGATTTCAATATTGCTAGAGTCTTTCCATTTTAGATTTTCAAACATTCCTTATTCTCGCTCTTGAGTTCGATTTAGCGATCCTTGCAAAAACAAAGATAGTCCTTCATCGATTCTCAAAAGAATCCATCGGTCAAAATGACTTTTTCGGTGGAACTTGAAAACTCTTGTGCTAGTGTAGGAGCAACAACAGAGAAAGAAGAGTTTACCTCCTCAATGGCCATCGATAGATGTCATCACTTTCACTGTCTGAGAATATCTCATCTGAAGAGCTAGATCCCTCCTCAGAGTTTTCTTCTTCTGCTACCATGGCCTTTTTGCTTGAGAACTTCTGGTCTCTTTTAGCTTGCCTTTCTCTTCTCTCCTTAGCACTCAAATCTGGACAATCATACTGGAAGTGACCTTTCTTCTGGCAATTATAGCATCTGTTGGCATCATCATCCTGATCATTTTCTTCTTTGGACTTGGAGTCCTTTCTCTTGGATGAAGATCATTCCACTTTTCGGTCTTTTCTTCTTCCCGGTTGATCTGTCCTCGGGTTTCTTCCGGTACTGTGGTTCCCGTAATAGTTTTTTGTATTTTCCAAATCTACTATTGAGTCTATCAAACCTTCTTGCCATCGATCTTTAGCTTTTCCTCAAGCTCATCCTGATTTTTGGCATGGGGGTTCTCAGACTCTCTAGTTTTACAGGTTTTATCTTTGGCTTTTAAAGCCACATTCTTACTCGATGAAGAATCATCTTTGCTGTCAGCCTTTTTGGATTTCTTATCAATTACAAATTCATAGGCTTTCAGCTCAGAGAAGACTTGTTGGTAAGGCATTGAATTAATATTCTTGGTGTTTTCAATCACCACTGCATGAATATCCCATTTCTTAGATGACCTCTAAGAATTTTCAATGCGACTTCTCTCTGTGGGTATTTCTTTCTAAGTGCATTTAGATCATTCATGATGCTAGTGAATCTGACTTCCAATTTGTCTATTGATTCACCATCATCCATTTCAAAACTATCAAACTTTCCAATTGCCACCGAAAGTTTGTTTTCTTTTATATGATCTCGCCTTGGCACATAACAAATAGTGTATCCTAAATCTCTTTTTAGCAGATATTCACGGTGAGAGATCATTCCCATCACACCATCATCAATTGTCTTTGTATAGTGTGTCTTTTTGCAATGTAGTCTAGATTGACTAACTTTCTCTCCTCAGAGTCAGTTGGTCATCGACTTAGGAAATTCTCGCTTTCTAGGATCAATTCTCTCATCTTCATTCCTCCTGGATTCACTTCATCAGAAATTGGAATGGTCCTTGAGAGACCACTCTCCACACGCTCATGTTTGGAATACGAGATGAGCCCGCATTCTCGATCTCCATAGATCATAGTTCTCCACCGAGAACATGAGAAGTTTTTAGAAGACATTTTTTCGATCTTTTGAAAAGAAAAAAATTTCAAAGAAATAAGATCGATTCAGATAGACCACAAGTATTTTTGAAAATAAAACTTTGGTCAACACAAATAGGGTCAAGTTGAACCACCGCTTCTGATACCACTTGTTGGTCCCGGTGCAAAGCGAGTCTTACACGTGTATGGGGGAGGGAATACACGTGTTCAAGTTTTTAAAACTTTTTTTCATCGAGGTCAACTTGGGTCGATAATCCTCGAAGTTTAGATTCGAGAAGACAAATCGCTCGAGTCAAAGTCTCATCGAGATGGTGATCCCGAAGTCGCTTTTCAGATACCTCGATAATCCCACTTGAGTCCTGAGTGTCGAGATCTTGAGTTGCTTGGATCGAGATAACTAACTTATCAATCCTCGGAAGAGAGTTCGATTCGATAACTATCTGTTTCTAGCTACTCCGATCGTCTTGAGAATGGTTGGCCCTTCGTTTATACTCGTTTTTAAGCTTTGTTTGAAAACCTTCCCTTTATGAAATAGTGATTAGGCATTCACTTATGCAACTTTAGTGGATTGATTCCAATTGAATATCGATTTATGCTTTCAAAATCAAGTCAATGCAAAGCCTACGATAAGGAAAGCAATAAAGAACACATCAATTATAGTGGTTCAGAGACTCAAGCTCCTACATCCACTCTCTCTGATCCTTAGAGAAATTCACTATCAACTTCTGAGCTTTCTGACTACCTCGTAGTTTACTTACTCAACTCGGCCCTGAGTTTTCTGACTACTCCACGTAGTTTACTTACTCAACCCGTCCTGAGCTTTACATTTACCTCAGTAGTTTACTTTACTCAATCACACACAAGCTTTCAGACTACCCCTGTAGCTTACTAACTTCTCCTCTAGAGTTTTCTGACTACTCCGCGTAGTTTACTAACTCTTTATAACTCTTCTCACCAACAAACACACTCCAACTACCTTTTCAAGGGTTTGGGGTTTCTCGGTTGGTTTCCAACTAGGATGAGATATCCTTTACAATAAAGTACAATGCAAAGGGTTAGGATATCTCGACTAAGCTTTGGATAATTCTTATCAAGCTAGGCTTAGTATAGTGAGCTCTCTTCAATATCGAAGCACTTAGGAAATTCTAAGTTTTTCGAGTGCTTTAACTTTTGCAAGAATAAGTTTGAGCTCTTGAGTTATAGATAAATTTCCGTAACCTTACAATGTAGAGGGTCACCAGTATTTATAGGCATACACCAAGGTCACTTTTGAAAACTATCCGTTGGAGAGATAGCTTCGTGAGTTCCCTCTTGTGGTGTGTGAAACTGCTATATTTAGGGTTTGAAACTCCCTAACACGTTTTAGGCAATAACCTTTCATGTAGCCGGTCTTCACTTTTTGCAGTCTGGAACTTTTGTACATCTGGCATCTTTTTTGAACACATCCTTTGTCGATTATCGATGTCGATATGGTACGATTTAATCTTCCTCTTTTTGACTTTTTGTCTCCGATTAAAAAGGTACACCTTCAACGGCTCTTTTGGTTACAACCTCTGAGTATGATATAACCTTAACAACACTTCTGACTTAGTTCCTTTTGTCTGCATTTGAATGTTTTGGCAATATCTAACTTTCTAAGGAATCGTGATCTTCTCAGTATTGCATCCTTCAGATAGATTTTTTCAGTGCCTCGGAACATTCAGGTTCATACTGAGCATTGAAGATTCACGAGTCTTGATAATTCTTGTGCCTTCAGTATTCTTGATCTTCAGTTCTCAGTCTTCAGTCTTGTGTCTTCAGAGTCTTCTGAGTCTTCAGGGTCTTCTAAGTCTTCAGGGTCTTCTGAATCTTTGTAGTTTATCTTGATCGATGTCTTGAGTCTTCGTCTTGAGTCTTGATTACTCAAGATCATCTTTGAGTCTTGATATCTCAATTTCATCCTGAAACTTCGGATACTTCAGAAACATACTGAAGTTCTTCAGAGTCTTCAGAACCTATCCAGAACTATATCTGCTGACTATACATTTTGCAGATAACATCCTGAGTACTCTAAAACTGAATCCTGACTCAACTATCAAGATCATTCTGAACATGTCATACTTAGGGGTTTTGGGATCTTAATCAAAATCATATATCTTTATTAAATTCATCTCCCAACAATCATTAATAATCTTTTCTAAATCAGAAATAGAAGCTTCAGTTTTAAAATCTTTTATCTCAATGGGAGATTGAATAGAAGAAGCTGTTTTAATAATGACATTATTATTATTATTATCATTTTCAGATTTATTTTGAGAATCTATCTTAGAGATAATTTTATCAACTTTATCATGTAAAGAAATAATTTCTTCTCCAATAATAGACAAATAAAGATTACAAAAATTATTTTGCTCAATCATTTGATTAATATGTTTAACAGTAATCTGTAAGACATCATTTTCAATGATTCTGGAGAATGGAAGAAAATTAAATATCCTTTCTCCTTTTTCAATCTGAAAAGGAACATGAGGAGGGTAAACAGATTTTTGTACACCACCAGAAATTATTTTATAATCTCTTTCGATGACTGAAATATAATCAATATAAAAAGTTTTAATAAACCAAGTAACATGTAGGTCCCGAACGGGTTATGTGAGGGCAGAAGTCTAGAGGGGAGGGGTGAATAGACTTACAAAAAACTTTCGTCTTGATCGGTGTCTTGAAAGCAGATAGCTTTGATCAGAGTCTTAGAAGAAGTGAATCGATTTGGTCTCGATAACTAACTTATCGAACGCCAAAAGCCGATCGGTTCGCAAACTATCGATTAACGATGTGTCGCGGGCTTTAAGTTTTACACGTGTGAAAAACCAGTTTGTATAAATCAGATTCCAAGTTTTATCTTTTTAATCAGATGACAGAAATATCAGGTCCGATCAGATCAGATGCTTGGTGCAATCTGATCTTAACTTAGAATATGTATGCGCTTTTAAGATTGTGCGATGTGAGAGCGATTAATCAAAGCAAAGAAACCACACAAGATTTATAGTGGTTCGACAAACCAGATCCCACGCCCACTCTTCCCTTTCACAAGGGCACCAACTTAACCGAAACTTAACCGATCGGACTTAGATTAGTGTGTTAGTCCAACACAAGACACCAACAGATGTTTTAAGAGTTCTCACTCAACCGATCCTAAATCAAGATTAGAAACCCTAGATCGAAATCTTGCTAAACAACTTATCCTAACTTGGGGGTTTGGGTAAGATTGTTGAGGTTCCAACTATGAAATCTTTCCTTGCATATAAAACTGATAGCTAGATGAAAAGATTTCTTGCTAAGAACTTATGGGATGAACACAATATAAAATAAGCTTGTTGTTGTGTTCTTCGTATGGAAATCATTATAGTTTTGAGCTTCTTGATTATGTTGTTTGTCCAAGCATTTCCGTTTTCACTCAAGAAGTGATCCCATATTTATAGACCTTGAGATCAAAGAGCCGTTGGAGAGCAATTTGAATCTCGAAATTTATTTTAGGTAGAGTTTCTGAGCTTGATGTGACGTCTTGAGAACGGCATGGCTTTGAAAGTTTATAAATTGTTTGAGAGAGCAACATCGAATCCCGCGAGTCATCACTGCTCATACGTGTTTCTTCCTTATTGGATGAAAGCCTTTGCTTTTGGATGTTGTTCCTCCAACTAAGGTTGGTATTCTTGTTTTCGATCGCAGACGATGATAAGATGAAACATCGGTTTTCATCTTATGAAATTTGTCTGATCGGTCTGGCCGATCCGCACCACGATGGAGTCCTCTTCGTGGCGTTGACTTAGCTTCAACCGGGCCGACTCGGTGATGTAGGTCTTCTCGGTCTTATCTTCCGAAGTCATCCGATCTTCTAGTATAGAGGTTTGAGCTTCATGACTTCCGCCGAGTTATCCGACTAGATCGATTCGTCGATCTTCCGCTTAAGGTTTAAGCGTTACGCTCTGCGGATGATATCGAACTTTCTTCCGATTCTTCAGATTCGACCTTTACATATTGAGTTCCCCCTCAATATGTGACCTATCTATTACATCGGTTTTTCTATACAATCATTATCAACTCGGGTCTCCTATAGCGATAATGTAAACATCGGTCTTAATGCCAATCCGATTTGGTCTCTATTATACATGTGTGTTTGGAACTTTCATCAAAACTATAAATTTCCCAACAATTTCCCTTTTTGATGAAACCAAAACACTTGAGAAACCAAACAGTTGATAAGTATAGAAAGCTTAAAGAGCAAGTAATCGTAAGACAAAGAGATTTTGTCTTGGGATCGTAAAAAAATAAAATTTTCATTAGATATGATGATTACATGTTACATCGTAAAAGTTTTGAATTTAAAAGCTTGATCCCTGGACGTCTTCTCGAATCTTCACTCCTTGGGCTTGTATCCTTCGCATTTCTCTTTGGTCTTGTGGAATGTTGAAAATCGATAGAGTTTCCATTTGACATCGATTTATGCGCACTTGATCGATTATCTGCGATTTGCTCAAGATGTCAAAGTAGAATCTCTCAAATGCCACCACAAATGAGCCATCTGCCTTCTTTGAGTATATTAACGCATCATACTCTTGGCGAGATATCTTTACATTTATAAGCTTGGCCTCATTTTCCGGATACTTGAAAAGTCTCGATATTTATTCTCAGAACCGGTTGAGGAACTCATCATCCGGGTGATTCTTCTTTCGAACAAGATCGAGGACAAAGGCATCTAGAAGCCATTCACTTCGATCTTATTCCATTCCTCAAACCTCTTAGCGTGTCAGCAATTTTTTGGTATGATCTCGCCGACTCTTCTTTGGCAACCGAGGTTACAAGTGCATTTTTCGATTAATCCTTTCTTAGCCCTTGATTTGAACTTGTTTCAACCCCTTCTCTTGTGCCCGTTTTTACTCGCCTTCTTTCTTCTTACGCCATCTGCTCTTTGGACAATTTCTGACTAGCTCCTTATCGAATTCCTTAATTTCCTTCGGTGACTTTCTGGGTCCGAGTAATCGGTCCAGATTTTGATGTCCCAAAGACCCAGCGGCACTTTCTTGCAATTGAGCTTTGTCCATGGGCCTTGTCTTACGATGTGTCGATTGGTTTCTCGAATCCTTCCCTTTTTTGGTTTGATCAAAAAAAGCGCGTTGAGGTGGGAAGTCGAGACCCAAAGTTGATCGACAATGCCCGATTTAGATCATTAGCGGATAAACACGAAGATTGAGTCGGTTCCGATTATGTCGATTCTTTCTTGGCGATTTCCATTGTAGCGAGAGAGTGTCCAAATCATTTTGTCAAATTTCTCTTACGATAACTCGAGCCTTTTCTCGATGGCGTCGAAAAAGAAGATTGATTTTGATCCAATTGCTGTTTTAACTTGTCATCAACCCGATTTTGTAAGCTCAGAGATATGGTGGTCATAGATTGGGAGAACCGATCTCTGATTGCTTCGATTTGTTTGAGATCGATTTGTCTCGATCGATTAACACTCCTCAATCTCTTCTTTCGGAGATCTTTGAGACAAGATCTGATCTCCCGGTTGATCGATGGTGATTTGAGATGTAGGAATTGGATCCATCACTTGATCGAGTTCGATTGTTTGTGCCTCAAGTGGTTGGTCGTGAATCCGCAAACACCGTTCCACTTTCATCGGCACTCCTCATTCACCATTTCAAAACATTTTCGAGCTTCTTGAGCGATCTCCAAATCTCTTCTTCCTAATTCCAACTTCACGTGGATCGAGCTTTCCGCAGATTTATCGATATGAGCTCACCGGGGATCCCACTTTGGCGGGACTTCCTCATATCGGTCAAAATCTGCGAACTCATCCGCTTCCACCCATCTGCTCAACAAGTAAGATAAGATCCTCTGAGATCTCTCCGGTGAGGATCTCCATGACTTCTTCTCTCGATAATGGGCGACCCGTTGTGGATACATCTCATCAATCTCGTTCAATTCTTAGTCACCATTTTTCCAAAATGGTCTTTGTTGATCTGGATCTGAGAATTATCTGTCGGATTCATTGGATGAGATGTGGAAGCTTCAGGTTGTGCTTGAGTCGGGCGGAAGTTATCTGATTAATCGACCAAGATGGTTCTTTTAGAGTGGCTTGTATCTCGGTTCGAGTTCATGACAACTACTAAGATGAGACATGCTCTGCGGCCTTTAGTCCGAGCTTGAAACAATCAACGAGGTTGAGAGAAGTAGATTTATCAACTTGTGCTTCTACCTCGGATCGTTCCGGCGAGCCCTCGGGTTGAGAAGCTTTTCTGTCGATTTCGTTTCTTTGTTGCGCAATTTGATTTGCGCGCTTTTTTCTTCTTCGACTCATCTTCTAATGCTAGAGTCGGGGTAGGTTCTTTGCTTTCTTTGGCCTCTTCTCCGGCCTTCACCGATTTTAGTTTCTTTTTAAATGGAGCAATCGGGTGTGGATGAGGCGGCTTCTTTGCTCTTTCCTTTCTTGATTTTTGTTGGAGTGGGCTCCTTGTCATCGTCTCGTGGCCCATATATAATGAAGTTGATGAAGAAGGCATTGTAGGACTTCAATCCATTCTCGATTCCATTCGAAACGGTTTGTCTTTCAATATAATTGCAACCTTGTTGAGATTGGTGACTCTCTTTTTTGAAAAGACACCGCTGGATTCATTGACTCCAAATTTTTCGTGTTCTTGGAGCAAGATGGCTTTTCAGGAAGCGTGCGATTGATGTTAAAACCCCCATCAATTATTCTTTGCCATCTTTGTACATTTTGGTGATGTGAGAGCATCTGGGCTAAATGAGATTCCCATGATCGTTCTTGAGAATGTCAAGCAGTTAATCTGTACTTTCTTTTGAGCATTGGCCCGATGAATCCTAAACGTCGATGTTTGTCCGCCTCTCTTAGAGCTCTTCTCCGATTTTTCATCCTCATTCTCCTCAGAAGTGAGATTACTTGACGAGTGATGTCCGCATTTGTCACCGATTTCTTCTCCGATTATTTGTCGACATCGATTTAAATCTCGGTTTTTTCAGATCCACACTCAAATTCTGCAAAGAATTAAGTGCTTCATCATTCATCACCGATCGATTACGATGCAATATGTTTCGATCCGGCCTTCTTCGTAATATGTTCCACCTCCATGGATTCGAGAATCCTCGGTGGTTCCAAACCGAAACGAACTTATCCTCAAAGATCTTTTTTTGCTGATTCATATAATTGCACATGATCTTTCCAAGTCCATGAGTGGCCATCTTAGACTCATTAAATTTGTGCATAATCAATATCAATATCATTCCGCGAAAAACAAAAAGGCAATGAAGCATAAATTCAAAAACAACTTTTGAAAAACAATGTTTTTAACGGAAAGAAAGATTCATCATTAAGCTTAAAAGAAAAAAATATTACCAGATTCAAATTTTCGAGAAGATTTTGAACTCTAAGAAATCGTTTTTGAAACGTGGAGAAAAATTTGAAGTTTTTCAATGAGAGTAATGCAAGTTTGTGAAGCGTAAAAACTCGTAAGGTTTGATGAATCTTATATAGAGGCGGAGGGTACAATAAGACAAGATTTTGAAGATCAATCGTTTTGAAAAGATTGTTCCAGATTTAGCGGTTTTTGATCGTAGGGTTGGGAAAATGCACGTACACAAAACTTTTGGATTTAAAAGCACGATCAAGTAGCGGTTAATACATGTACCCCACGTCGCATTAAATGATTTGCAGTACACGCCACAAGGATAAATAGTGCAATGAAGGCAAATAATATCGAATCACGATCCGATAATAAGTAAAGAACAAGAGAAGAGATGCGATTCGGTTGATCGATGTTGTTATCACCAATATTATTGTCAATGTTGATTCCACTTGTTGATCTTAATCATTCTGCTTAAGCCTTAAGAAATTTCCCAACCGATCCTTTTTTAATCGATCTTCTCGATTCATCGATTTGTTGAAACTTGAAAGCCGATTTTTTCTTGAGTACGCGTCGATTTCCTTTTTGATCCTCCTTGATCGATTGAAGTTCCCCCTTCAACCGATATTTGACATAGACCGATATATCCGATTTATTGGAGTTTCTCGTGCAGATCTCTATCCGATCATGCTTGTAAGTAATCGATTTTGGTTGACCTCATCCGATTCTTTTTCAGATTAAGCCAATTCTTGGGATAAGTGTTACCGCCAAAACTTAGTCTTAGTAGTAGCTTCTATTCCCTAAGTAGGCGTGATTGACATGCGTAAATATCGCCCAATCTCTCGATATGTCAATCAACCGTAAATTTATCCAATTCGATCGGCGTGATTTCTCCGTTTTCTACACCAATCTTTTGATGCAAATTTCTGATAGGCTTCTTGAAATGAAAAATTGCATTTGCATCCTTGCTTGGCCTCTATAAATTGGACCAATGTTTTACACAACATCACCCATTCACCATACTTATCTTCTTTGTAAGAATCATGTATCTTGGTGAACCCTTGTTTCCGTTGAGACTTCCGTGAAACACTTTTACACCCTTTTATATGGTTTCATCTTCTCAAATCAACCCTTTGCATCCCTTATTCTTTGTTTTCTTCATCATCTTTGATTTCACATACGATTCTTTGCAAAAGCTTCTCTACCACCCGTGGCGGATCTGGCATTTTGCCGAGAAGACACTTCTCCTAACCGTATGCACCTTGTGTGTCTATCTCGATGACGTAAACGGAACCATCGGACTTAGTCTGGTATAAAATATCTGACACATGTGCCCATGAGATCGATGACCAACTCTTTGGCACATCGTGCTCCATTCAACACCGGAGAGCCCTACTACTCCTCCTTTTTAGGGCTCCGGGCTTAAGAATCCTATCAAGGCCTCTGTCGCTCCGGTTTTCTTGATCTTGACTTTTTAAACCGCCTTGGGGATTACATTCTTTAAAGCCTCTCTCACCCCCTTGTTAAGTGGGGGAAAATGAGAGTTTAAAATCTCTCTCTTTCCTTCTTACGGGGTTAGGATGAGGGTTTAGGGTTTTAGGTGTAGGATTTTTGGTTAACATTTATGTCTTGACCTCCTGGTCTTCTTGTACTTGTAACTTCGTAATGTAACCTCACCTTCGGGTTTTTTATCAATGAAAAGTTCATTATTTCATTTTGTTGTGTAAATTCACCTTTCTTATCGCGATTGATAGCTTCTTAATCTCTAATCTTGCTTGTTGAATATCATTAAAACGAATCACAAAGAAATACTATACCCAAATTGATTTAATCGGATAATCCATTAAACCCGAGCATTTTTCTTAAATCGATAAACCTTGAATCGATCGGTTCCTTTAAACCGATAGACTTTAAATCGATAAACTAAAAATCGATCGATTCCTTTTGGATCTTTTAAGCGTGTATGTCGATCGATTTTTTGCTTATCGATCTCTTGAGATCGGTTAAGATACCAAACTCAACTAATTTCTCTCGATCCGGTTAGTCTCTTAACCCAATAGTTCAGAGCATTCCATCAAACATTTTTCGATTTCTCCAAGATCTAGAAGTCCTAGCTCATTGCATAAATCTCATTTCTCGGCTAGTGGCTTGGTTAGAATATCGGGTATACAATATGAATCTTTTCCATTACGATATTCTTCTTTTCAACGTGATCTCTTATGAAGTGGTGTCGACATCTACATGCTTGCATCTTGTATGTAGAACCGGATTACGAGTGATTGCACAATATATTTATCGCGAAATATAGGTCGTTCTTAGCTACAATGTTGTAATCCCTCAAATTCCGACCGAGCGAAGCGATTGGGAACAACTTCCTGCAGACCATATGTTACCCTTCGATTGTTGATGTCGCATGATGATGTACGCTTCTTTGAAAACCACGAGATCGGTTTACTTCCTAAGAACCGACATGTTCACGAGGTTGATTTTACGTCGATCTTGCAACCTCCATAATCGAATCGAATACCCACTAAGCTCTAGATTATCATCGATGGGTAGAATAAACCAAGGTTTATTGTTCCCTTCAGATACTTAAGAATCAAACTTAGTTTAACTTCTAGGTGGTGACCATTGGATTTGCACTCTCGAAATCGCACATACACCCTCTGCGAAAGTGATATCTTACAACGGCGATCGGTATAATAAAGATCCAATGAGAGCCCTATATTCCTTCCGATTTGTTTTTTAGGACCGGCCTCATCCGGATCCATCTTGAATCCGGTCATCATAGGAATTTTGGCTTCCTTACTATTTTGAATTCCAAACTTAGCCAAAAGATTCTAGTGTACTTTTGCTTAGCGAGATGAATATCCCTTCCGAACTTTGTTTAACTTGGAGACCTAGAAAGTAATTCATCGACCCATCATGGACATCTCGAATTTCCCTTGCATCGGTTTTTTGAATCTTTCACATAGGTTCTTGTTTGGAGATCCAGAAGATGATGTCGTCTCACGAAATCTGAACCATCGAAATATCTTCTCCATCTTCTATTCTCGAATAAGGTTACATCGTGTTCCCTTTAGTGAACCCACTTTCGATCAAGAACGAGAGAGTGTATCATACCGAAAGTTCATGAACTGTTTGAAGTTATAAAGAGCTTTTCTTAAACGATACACTTGGTTGCCCTTTTTTCAAAGCACGGAGGTTGTTCGACATAAACTTCCTCCGCTAGCACCCCCGTTTAAGAAAAGCACTCTTTCGTCCATCGATACCGCAGTGAACCCTCTGTGGGAAGCATAAGCGAAAAAGCGGCCCGATGGCTTCAAAGGCGGCGGCGATGCAAAGGTCTCATCGTAATCAATTCCTTCGATTGTGAATACCCCTTAGCAACAAGTCTTGCCTTATTTACGGTGATAACATTTTTCTCATCTCTCTTGTTCTTGAAGATCCATTTCGTGCCAATTACGTCTTGATGACCGGTGCATCTACTAGTTCCCATACTTCATTTCTCTCGAATCGTTCCAGCTCCTCTCGCATGGCTAGAATCCGGTTTATGTCTTGTAATGCTTCCTCGATTGTAGTTGGTTCCTTCATAGGCGGATATAACAAGAATACATGGCACTTTCACCAATCGATGTCTAGTTTTAATTTTATCGACGGGTCTCCAATTATCGGATCGGTTGGATGATTATCCGTGTCCTTCATTACGATTTGCGTCGTCGGTTTGAGAACATCGTCCGTTTACGATAAAATCTTATTACTAGTGATTGGGAGTGGTGCGGTTTATGGTCCACTTGATAAGAACAAGTCTCGGTGATGTTGGAATCATCATGTGGCGATGTCTGTTCGTGAGAACTTCGAAGTTCCCCCCCTAACCGGATGGTTCGATTTACTCTTATCTCGGTGAATCGGCTTTTTCATCGGCAGTTGTTCGTACCTTAGGATCTGATTGATCCGGTGAATCGGCTAGATCTGGAATGTAAATTGATCTGATTTACGATCCTTTATCCTGATCGTTAGTCGATCCATTTTCGAATATCGCCCGGTAGATCGGTACTTCTTGTTCTGAATTTCTCTTGATCGAAGATGCTTCATCAAAGGTACATGAGGTGTTTCTTCCACAACAAGGGTTCGTTTGTTGTAGACCCCGAAAAACTTGCTAGATGAGGAATACCTAGAAATATACCCTCATCGGACTTGGCCTCAAAAGGTCTTCAAACCGACTTTTCCCATTGTTGTGTATGAAACACTTGTACCCAAAAACATGGAAGTAAAAACACGAGGTTTTACGCCCTTCCCACAGTTCATAAGGTGTTTTGTAGTGAGCCTTAGTCGAGACATTTGTTACTGCGTATGGCATGCGATGTTGATTATTTCTGCCCGAAACGGTTTGGTATCGCATGTTCATTAACATTGTTCGGCGAACTTTTGAGTTCTACATTTCTCCGTTCACTTCTCCATTCATTGTAGGCGTCCTCGCGGTGATGTTTCATCTTTGATACCAAACTTAGAGCAAAAATCGATAATAAAGGAGTTCGTAAATTGCATACCTTTATCGTCGATTTTTACTACGTTGACACCCTTCTCATTTTGTAATCTTCTTAGTAGCTCGGGTATCTTGGTTGTCGTCTCATTCTTCTTATGTAAGAATATAACCTGTAAAACTTGGAATAGTCATCCACGATTACGAGTGTATTTGCGTCCGTTGAGATCGACCGGTGTAATCCCCGGTCCAAACAGATCCATATGAAGCATTGCGATAATTGGCCGGATCTTTGGTCCGGAAATTCCTTTGAATGAAGCTTTGACTGTTTTCCCTTCCCGACATGCGAAGACATGTCCGATCCTTTGAGAACACTTCATTCGGAAGTCCTTCCACTAGAGACATCCTAGCTATCTTATTAAGAGTTTTAAAGTTCGGATGGCTCATTCTTTTGTGCCTTGAGCCAAAGCGCTACTTTTGGAACTCTTAACAATCGGGCATGCATTTCTTGGACAACTGCTCCAATCACCGTGTAGATCGTCCCTTTTCTTGAACCCGATTAGCAATATATCATTTGGTGACTCGATTCTTGATAGTGCATTGATCGATCGAGAACTCAACCTTTGAATCGTTGTCGCGAAATTGTAAACCGATAATAGGTTGTGCTTGGACCTTCGACATACGAGACTCCGATTACTTGTACATCATCATTCTCTAAGGTTCCGAACCCTTTGGTATAACCAAAGTTATCATCACCGAAAGAGTACACGCGGAACTTCTGTTCTATGTAGGGCCGAGGAGATGTTTGCTTCGATCATGTGCCTTGAGCATCCACTATCGATGTACCCGGATAGTTGCTTGCACACCTCCTTTTGTTGGCGGACCCGTGAACTGCAATCGGATCGGGTTTTAGGTACCCCTTTTTTTGGGTCCTCGAGGGGTTAGGTTTGGTTTGGGGATCCATACAAACAGAGCACTTCTATGGTGATCGGTCGGATCGAAAGGCTGATTTGTCTCCCATACTGTCAACATAATCATACTTATCCTCATATGCTTTTCGGATTTGTATGATTACTTGTGTGAACCTTGGATGACTTAGAAGACTTATGATTTACCTTTTCGGTTTGTCTTCTTTTTATCCAATGTGGTTCAAAGCGATAGCCTAAATTTACGACTATAGGGGTAGATACGATTGCTACCATCAAAAGATTCATATCCTTTTTACATAGATGGTTTTCGCGGTTTACAAAGCATGCTTATTAAGCGGTGACCTTGATTTGGGTCTCGATTAGACTTCCTTTTTTGTAGGTTGTCTTTTACGATTCTGATCTGTTGATCGAGTTGAGGTTTCTTCGGAGAACTGGGTTCTTCCGTTGATTCCTCGGTGATGCTTTACCAGATTGGGGTCCATTTGTTCCGCTTTCTGGTTGAGCACTTGCCTTTACCCGCTCAACCCCGGTCTCTTACCCCTATTAGATACAAGTTTAGCTTTTGGTGTATCTTTTTTTCGAAATTAAATGCGATTACACCTTTACGAGATGAATCGATCGGGGCTTTTGAGGATGTGGAGGGTTTCTCATAGCCAAGTCCCTCCTTATCAATCTTTACTCGAAAATAGGCGTTCATGTCTTTAACGGTTTGAGATGATTTTGAAAAAACATCTATTTTCTTACGCATTTTCCTCGGAGGATTTCACTTTCATGCATTCGGAATAGCTCATCGAATTTTGCTTGCAAGATTTTGAAGTCATCGACTTCTTTGTCTGTTAATTTCCATCTGTTTCTTTTGATCTGCTTTTCGATCGAAGCTTTAACCGAGAATTTTAAATTCCTCGGTTACCTTTCGAAGCGGTTTAATTGATCTAAGTTCGAGAGGTTTTTTACGAGATCATTTTCTTGACAAGTGATTATTTACGATCCTCGACTTATCATTCTCGGCTTCCACAATAGCATAAGTTTCTCTTTTGATTGGAGAGATCTTCAAGCAATTGCTCGAGTAGAGAGCTGGTCAATCTCCCCCGGTGTCTTAATGATAGCGAGTGTAAAGTAAAACGAAGGGGTTTGGAGGTTACCTGATTTGGTCCTCCCGGCCATCGATGATTCATTATCGTCGGCGAGAATATCGGATCTTCATTTTCATAGAAGTTTTTGATCGGTGAATCTTCTGATATCCGGAGTCCTCGGAGGCGGATAGGAATCGTCAATTTCGTGACGGCAACCATAACTCTCTATCTAAGGTTCCTCTTTTCTTCCCTCTCTCTCGTCGAGTGCATTCCAGTCTTTATAGTGACTTCTCAAAGCACGCTCCCGGATCCACCGTTCCTTTCCTTCGGGTGAATCACTCATTCCTATGACCCTGTCGGTGATTTCCCTTCTCGATAGTAGTCTGAGTTTTCTTCTATCGATTGGTTATCTCTTCCTTCCTTCGTCGACTATCTCTTTCCCTTTCATCTCTGTGATCCCTCCGATCATCGGATCCGGTTTCTTCTGGAGATCTATTATGCGATCTCCTATCTCGCCCTCGGCGATGTTGATAGTCTTTATAGAATCTTGATACTTACCAAGTTGTATATCTCGACTTCTCAAGCTTCCCCGTAAGCAACGCGACCGCGTTCCCTTGACTTAATATATTTCCAATGGGTTCATTGGCCTTTGTTCCGCTTCTGGGTTTGCCTTGAAAAGCAATCGATTTTGAAGTCGAGGTTTTTGGCAAGGGACCTCGTCTTCATCGACTTGACCTCTTTCAATCGGTCGAACTCGTGAGCTTTAAGACTCAAGAACAAGCTACTAGGTTTCATTCTTGAAATGTCCCGGCAATCTTTGATTCCGTGACCTTCATGTCCCACTTCTTGGTGAGAGACCTTAGGATCTTATAGTTGATATCTTTATCGGTCATCTCTCTACCAAGTTCTCGAAGCTTGTTTATAGACATTGTAATTCTTCCATCGAGTTCGTTGATGGTTTCGTTTGGCAAAGATCTTCGGTTTCTCGAACTTCACGATTCGAAGAAGACTTCGCTTTTATCTGCTTCATTTCCTCGCAGATCTCGGCCGGAGTATCCCACATTGCTTTCGCAGATTTGAGATACTTAATCTTCTCTTTGGTGACCTTATCCATTGTCTTCATGATGATATGTCTTGCAATGGTGTCCGAGTATCTGATTTTCTTTCTTCGTGTCCATCGAAATTTGGGCTTTTTTCGTACAAGACTTCACCATAAATCCGATCTCCTCCATTGCCAGGATTGTCGTAGTAAATGATGATGGGTCCTCTCTCGGTGACTTCCATCATTCCGCCAATGATCGAGCCTAGATGGTTGGACATATATATGGCCCAATCGCATACTCATCAATAGAGAACTTCGATGATACATACCGGACGTGTTATCTATCTTTGAGTGATTTTGGAAAATGAATGAGTTTTTAAAAGCGGTTTTTCAAGATCGATTCGAGATGACCACAATGACCGCGAGTCGGTTAGTCGGAAGAACCAACCGCCCGATACCACTTGTAGGTCCCTAACGTTATGCGAGGGAAATCTAGAGGGAGGGGTGAATAGACTCAAAAAACTTTTTTCGTCTTGGATCATAGCTTTGATCCCCAATCCGCCTTTGGTCTCGATAACCAACTTATGAACGCGTAAAAGCCGATCGGTTTTATCGGATCTTAAGCTTTAAGTTTTACCCGTGAAAAAACGGTTTTATAAATCTTTCCAAGTTTTATCTTTTTAATCGGATGACAAATCTCCGTCGGAATGCTTGGTGCAATCATCTTAACTTAAATATGTATGCGCTTTTCAGATTGTGCGATGTGAGATTAATCAAAGCAAAGAAGGCACACAAGATTTATAAAAAGTGGTTCTGAGAAACCAAATCCACTCTTCCCTTTCACAAGGGCACCAACTTAACCGACTTAACCGACACTTAGATTAGTGTGTTAGTCCAACACAAGACACCAACGGATGTTTTAAGAGTTCTCACTCAACCGATCCTGAAATCAATCTTAGAAACCCCAGATCGAATCTTGCTAAAACAACTTATCCTAACTTGGGGGTTTGGGTAAGATTGTTGAGAAGTTCCAACTATGAAATCTTTCCTTGCATATAAGCGGCTGATAGCTAGATGAAAAAGATTTCTTGCTAAGAACTTATGGGATGAACACAATATAAAATAAGCTTGTTGTTGTGTTCTTCGAAAAATCATTATAGTTTTGAGCTTCTTGATTATGTTGTTTGTCCAAGCATTTCCGTTTTCACTTTCGAAGTGTGATCCCATATTTATAGACCTTGAGATCAAAAAGCCGTTGGAGAGCAATTTGAATCTCGGGCTATTTTAAATAGAGTTGCAGGCTTGATGTGGCGTCTTGAAACGCAGCATGGCTGAAAGTTTATAAATTGAGAGAGCAACGTCGAATCCAATATCATTGCTTCTGTTCATCGTGTTTCTTCCTTATTGGATGAAAGCCTTGCTTTTAATGTTGTTCCTCCAACTAAGGTTGGTATTCTTCTTGTTCAGATCGCGGACGTATGATAAGATGAAACATTTTTTTCATCTTATGAGGCCGATCTGATCGATCTGGCCAATCGATCCACGATGATGGAGTCTTCTGGCGCTGTTGACTTAGCTTCAACCGGTGACTCACGGATGTGAAAATCTTATCTTACCTCATCGATCTTCTAGTATAGAGGTTTGAGCTTCATGACTTCCAATGAAACTAGATCGATTCGATCGATCTTCCGATTCAGTTTAGCGTTACGCTCTGTGGGATATCGAACTTTCTTCGATTCTTCAGATCGACCTTTACATATTGAGTTCCCCTCAATATGTGACCTATCTATTACATCGGTTTTTCTATACAATCATTATCAACCTGGTCTCCTATAGCAGTAATGTAAACATCAATCATAACATAATGCACCGTCCTATTACATGTGTGTTTGGAACTTTCATCAAAACTATAAATTTCCCAACATAACATAATAAGTAATTTCATTATGCTTTTTACAGAATTTATAAAATTTGTCAACAAAGTAATCTAAATCATCTTTTGAGAATGATTTAAAATACCAAATTCTAAACTTATCCCATTTAGGATTATTAAACTCATCATTAATATGAGCTCTAGTAGAAGAACCTTTAGAAAAATCTAAAAAGTTTGTAAAATCCATAAAATTATATTTTAAAGTTACAATCCGAAATTGTTTCGGGATCAAATCCATCTTTGTGGATTATATTGTTTTCATTAATAATAATTTTCTCATTGTTATAATTATTATTTTTACAATGAGTATTTTCTCTATAAGAGGAAGTACTTCGCTCTAGATTCTGAAGGAAATTCTATTTCATAATCTAGAGGAGATATAAAAGAATGGTTGGACATGGATCTAGAATAAGAAGTTGAATGTCTTCTTTGATTATTTTGAAAACCAATATTAATAATACCATCATTACTTTGAGTAATATGTTTAAAATCACTATTTTTAATAGGATTTTTAGGAACAGATTGTTCTATTATCCAATTTTTAGGAAAAATAATTTCTTCCCATTTAATGGATCTTCTAGTAGTAATATTAGATTTTCCAAAATTACTTTCTATAAGAATAGTCTCATTATTATCTTTCTCAATTCTTTTACACATAGGATTAAGTGTAAATAAAGGCTTATAATAAATACGATAACAGATACATATAACCTCTGTACCTGATATGTAATTATAACCATGAGTTTTAACATTTAATGTTAAAGCTTCTAGAATATTACTATCAGATAAAGATAGAGATAAATTAGGATAAACGTCAAAATAAACAGGCCCTAAAGCCAAACTAGACTCTATAATTCCCATTAAGGATTGCTTCCAATTAAGATTTCTACCATCCCTAAGAGAGGCTAAAAAGCTTTCTGGTAAACCATTTAAGGTAAGCGGTCTAAAAGCAACTTGAACACAACCAATATGTAAGAACTTATGAGTTCTTTTGTAAGGTAAAATATCATTTTTACTAAGTAATTTAATAACCATCTCTTCTTCATGAAGAGGTATAGAGGATTCAGTAGTCTTAACAATTTGTCTGAAACCTATTTTTTCAAAAGCTCCTAATTTATAAACCATTTTAGGTTCAATTTTAGGAATAGTCCATTTATTCAATAAATCAAGATTATAAGGAATATCATATTCCTGAGTCATACTGTTCTTAACAGTATTTTTCTGTCGGATTATATTCATAAGAATCAAGATGTATTGAATCATGAAACCATATAACTTGATATATACCCTACTTTTCATGGCTCTGATACCATATTTTTACAAGGATCGTGCAAAGATATCTCTCTCTCTCTATATATATATATATATATATATATAATTGTGTCGCATGGGCCGCGCGACACAAATTAGTCCTGTCGCTCGGCGGGCGCGACACATGTACGAGATTACATCGCAATCACAAGTCAAAAGTGTGTATTTAGCAACCATGGAATTCAATGTAGCAATAGACTAGTTTTTAGTACATTACTTTTATAGTGTATTAAAATTAATATAGTATTAGACCTTTTTACTTGTAGTTAAAATTAAAATTTTATTTTACAATTTATTCATGGGCCCACTAATACACATTTGGGCTTGGACAGCTGTGAAAAATGACCTTGGAGAGCGGTTAAAACCGCTCTCCAAGCATCAGCTGTCCAAGCTTGATACCGATAAAAAACCTCTCATCGAAGAAGAAGACTTGGACAAATGATTTCCAACCGCTTTGCAAGTTTAATCTTGGACAGCGGTTGATAACCGCTGTCTAAGTCAATATTTTTTTAAATTCGTTTATTATTTTACATAGAAAACCGCTGTCTAAGCCAATATATTTTTTTAATTATTAATTTATATTTTAAAATTCCTATAATAAAACTATAAACCAAAACTTATATATACGTCCAATACCATAAACCATAAACCAAAAATCCTATAATAAAACCATAAACCAAAACTTATACCACATATATATACCAAAACATCAAATAAATTAATAAACATACACATCATGAAATAAGTAAATATACAATCATAAACATATATACGTCCAATACACCAAAAACATGAAATATATATCATCACAAATATATAAAAGAAATTACATGCTACCAAAATTTCAAACAACGTTCAGTCAATATCGTATGAATATAAGAATTGATTGTAAAGCTACCCCGCGCGTCCAATCGTTTTTCAATAGACAAACTGCAAACAACGAATCAATCAATATAGTATGAATTTTTATTCAATTAATAATAATTTAAATAAATCGATAAATTGACTTACATTGGGAGGAATGATCGTTAGAGAAGCGCGGATTATGTCTTCAATAGAGCAACACACAAAATGTCCACAATGTTCATTATCTCGTTGCCTCGGAACCTGTTGATTAACAAATCACTTTATTTAATAAATCAAAAGAAACAACATTTAATATAGCAGAAGAAACAACATTCAATAAAGTCTTACATTTCTTTTTAGCACTTATTTTTCTTTTTCGTTTTTTGGTTGACCTTTCTCGTTCATGACCATAAATGTTAACAAGATCCGGATTGCCATATTCATCATCATCTCTAATTATTCTCTGGTATGGGCGTGGATTTGCAGGATCATCGAAAGATGGTATAGAATGAGTGAAGTTTTGAAAAGGATCATCAATTATGTCAACATCTTCATCGAAATGGTCGCTAATCTGGAAACTATTGATAAATTTGTTTGACAGAACCACAATGGACCATTTCTTATTAACTGGGTCGGGGACATAGAAAACTTGTTGAGCTTGACTGGCCATTATGTAAGGGTCATCTCTGTATCCCACATTCTTCAAATCAACGCCAGCGTCTGAACCCGAATTTTCAACTTGGACCCCGTTAGGGATCCTCACCCAACTACACTCGAAGATTGGTTGACGGTGAACAACATAGTCGAGTTCCCAAATGTTGACAATCTGTCCAAAGTAAGTAGTATTTGATTGATCCATTGCAGTTGCAGTAATGGACACTCCACTATTTTGCATAATACTTGTGGCATCATGATCTCTGGTATAAAATGTGTATCCGTTGCTAAGATAACGCTTGTATGAATACACATGTCTATCAGGCATTCTGGATAACCACTTAACTCTTTCATTCACCGATTCTGTTTCCCGTGACAACATATTTGCTACATAACCATTGAACCAGTCAACAGACGTGCGATTGTGCTCAACTTCAATCCATGATCTATCTCTGGTGGGATTTCTCTCAGCAAGTGATCGCATGTACAGGTCAATAAAAAGGAAGCACGTCAACCGTGTTGTGAAGTACGCACAAGTGCATCCGTGTTAGTTCCTCCATGCTAACACTTACAGGTTGACCACCGGTAATGCCTTCACCATCCATCCTATTGGTGTACAAGAAGCTGAAGTCCAATTGCATCGACATTCGGAATAAATTCGCACCAAGATTTTCATTGCTTCTTCTACTAAATAGCGTTCTGCAATGCATCCCTCCGGCCTGGACTTATTCATCACATATCCTTTGAGCACTTTCATATATCTCTCTACACCATACATCCATCGTCTGGCGGGACCACACATCCTTGTCTCGTGTACCAAATGAACTGTTAGGTGAACCATTATATCAAAAAATGATGGAGGGAAATACATCTCAAGCTCACAGAGAGTCCCCACAATCTGCCTCTGAAAACCAAGCAATTTTCTAGGATCTATGACCTTGCTACTCATTGCCTTGAAGAACCAACATAACTTTGTTATGGTTATGCGCACATTTTCAGGCAAGATAGAACGTATTGCAATGGGCAAGAAAGTCTCCATGATGACATGATAGTCATGCGATTTCAGATTCATCAGTCTCACGCCATCATCTGATACAAGTCTCTCTATGTTGGAGGAATAACCCTCTGGTACTTTCACATCCTTTAGCAGCTGAAGTAACTCTTTTCTCTCATTCTTGGACAAGGTGTGTGCGGCGGGGAGGTAAAACGGTTGACCCTTTCTCTAGGCATAGGTTTTAATTCTGCTCTTATTCCCATATCAATCATATCCATTCTTGCATTGTAACAATCCTTGAACTTCTTATCAGCTAGGAGAGTGTTGATCAAGCTGGCACAAACGTTCTTCTCAACGTGCATTAGATCAATGAAGTGTCTAACATACAACTCTTTCCAATAGGGCAATTGAAAGAAAATTGATTCCTTCTTCCAACCGCTAGTGGGGACACTCTTTGCGAAGATCTTTCCAGATCTTTGTTACATATTCTTCATCTCATTCAATACATCCGACCGACGACAATATCGTGGTGCTTCACCTATCTCAATTGTGCCATCGAATGCATCGGCCATTGTTCTGTACTTATGGGTTGGGTCCAACCACCTCCTATGTCCCATATAAATGGTCTTCCTACAATGTCTCAAGAGAATGTGATGTGTCTTCTTGGTACAACAAGGACATGCATCGGCCCCTTTCACACTATATCCAGATAGATTCCCGTAAGCGGGAAAGTCATTGATAGTTCCAAACAGCATGACCTTCAACTTGAAATTCTCCTTTCTACAAGCATCATACACATCGACACCCTCATCCCACATGAGCTTCAAGTTCTCTATCAAAGGAGCGATATACATCTATGTCGTTACCCGGGTTGTTTGGGTCCCGATATCAACATAAACAACATCATGTAAGTCGCTTCATGCACAACTCGTGTGAAAGATTATAAACTAACGTAATCAATTTGAACATATCTTTGTGGTTGGTACTTTGGATACCGAACGGATTCATTCCGTCAGTTGAGAGTGCAAGACGCAAGTGTCATGGCTCGGTGCCAAATTCTGGATGCCTGACATCGAATGTCTTCCATTGGTGAATCGGCCAGGGTGTCTTAGCATTCCATCTTTGATCCTATCATCATGATGCCATCTTAAATTTCTAGCATCCACAAATGACGCTATACATTCTCCTGAATCTTGGTATTATTGGAAAGTACCACATCACCTTCATGGAGATTTATTTTTCTTATATCGCTTTAGTCCACACTTGGGACATTCCTCGAGGTCTGCATACTCCTTTTCAAATAAGATACAATCACCGACAAGCATGAATTTTTCGATGTGTTAACTTGGATGGACTTGAGCATTTGTTTAGCATCATATGCTCTTAGGGCATACATTTCCAACAGCAATAGACCACTAATTGTTTCCAGCATACTTGTGAAGCACTTGATGGTCCCGATTTGAAAACCCAAGAACGCGGAAAATACCATGTAATGCATATAAAATAGGGGTGAGGGCGAGTGATTCCAATTTTTTTTTTTTTTTAGAACGATGTGTGTTTTGCTTATAATCGAATGCATAAAAAGCAAGTAATAACATAAAGCAAGAAGAACACACAATTTTATAGTGGTTCTGGACAACTTGTCCTACATCCACTCTTCCCTTCATGGGGCAATCGACTTAACCAATTTGGACTTAGTTTACCGTGTTAGTCCAACACCCAATGATGTTTACCGAGTTCACACTCAAACGGGACTTATCACCCTCACGGGATCGCTTATAGATGTTTCTGAGTTCTCACTCAAACGGGACTTATCACCCTCACGGGATTGCCTACCCCCCTTTCGGGATTGCTTAGATGTTTATCGAGTTCCCACTCACCTACAAACTTAACCTATCAAACCGATTTTTGTAAGGTTTGTTTGGTTTCAACTAGGGTGAGATTTTCCCTTACATTTGTTTAACCTCAATGCTAAGGATGGGAAAATCTCTCTAAGCTAGGATATGGCATTTTTTGCTTAGATACAATGAAGAACACTCTTGGGTAAATTTGGATATGTAATGCTCTGTGTTCTTGAATGGAGTTGCTTGAATATTTGGCTTTTAATTCACTTTGCGGATCCTCCATTATCTTCTTTTTGAAGCTAGTGCAATGTATTTATAGTGTGGATTTGAATATTACCGTTGGAGAGTAATATTCAAATCCATACTAATAGTCTTCCAAATTTTTCTTTGTCCTTTTGCCTTTGTTGTTTGCGGCTTTATGTCACATCCATATATGTTGTTATCTTCTTATTGATCATTTGCTTTTGTGTCTAATCTGATCGGATCGATCAGCATGGGATTCTTGTTCATCGCTTCGATTCTGCTTCTGCATCCGTGATCTTGATCAGATTCAACGGCTCGACAAAGATAACTGTTCGATTGGTGATCCCCGATCTGTCTGGTGATCTCAGATGTTGATCGATCTGTCTGGTGATCTGTTCTTTCCTGATGATCGATATCCTGGTGATCGATCTGCCTGGTGATCGATCTTGCCGCCTGATCTGATCCGATCTGTCTGGTGATCTATTCTTTGCCCGATCGATCTGCCGCGGTGATCGATCTGCCCGCATTAATCGATCTTTGCCGCAAGTGATTTGATCTGTCTGGTGATCTGTTCTTGCCTGGTGATACGATCTGATCGTTAATCTCGATCTGCCTGGTGATCCCCGATCTTGATACCGATCTGATCTCGTGATGATCTGTCTGGTGATCACGATCTTGATATCGCATCGAGATCTTTAGATCAGATACCTTTCATCAATTTCTTGCATCGAAGACTTTCTTCACAAATTAGCATGGTTCATCTTGTTCAAATTTCATCGGTTTATATGGAACTCATCGGTCTCGTTTAGATTACGATCGTATTTCATCTTCTCTTGATGAGTTCCCCCTCAACTTGTTACCTGTAAGAATAAAACTAAGTCTAGAAATACAAGCTTTCTATACAAGTTAGCTTGTCCTATTACAAGATGTTTTGGCATAATAATCAAAACTAAATTTATCCCAACAACACTCATCAGACAACTGGTGAGATGCTTTTAGGTTGAACAATATCAACACAGCTGACAGTTTTGTTGCCTTCTTACACCCGGGCCACAGTGGTAATCCAGCAGAATCCCTTAACTTCTCTGACATATAAGGGTGATCTCGCAGATCATCGTCATCCCCACTTGATGTATCAACAGTCGGTACATCATCGAAAATATCCGCATCCACTGTATCTTCAAACCTAAAGTCAGTTTCTAGGTTGCTTGAGCTACATCCATCTCCTCTCTCACCATGATATGTCCAAACGTTATATGTTTTATCAATACCGTGAATCATCAAGTGGTCAAACAGACTTTCTCGACCACTAACGGTTTTTCCATTCATACATTTCCAACACGGACATGGAATGTACCGAGGGTCGGTGCAGTGTCTAATTGCATGATTACAAAATTCTTTCACCCCATTACTATACTCATCTGATAATCGATCTGCTCGAACCCACTTTCGATCCATATAGAACTAGAGATGCCTATAGAAAAGACAATATGAAGTGTTTCTCAAGATAATGTATCCTAATGTATTAAACCTAAAAGTATTAAACCTAAAAGTATTACAATCCTAATGTATAAAACTTGCATATAGAATGTGGTAGTACCTAAGGTTTGTATATTGCATATGTATCTAAGGATTTGTTGCATCTCAAAACAATGTATATAACCTAATGTACCATCATTAATCATCTAAAGCAACACACTACTATCCATTCACCAAATCATCAAATTAATATAACCAAAATATATCCTAACAATATATATATATTCATCTCTAACAAGTTGTACATCTCTAACACTAACAACATTAATCCTAATAAATTAACACTAATTTATGCTTAAATCCTCACACAAGCATACTATCAAACACCTTGAGTGCATCAAACACCAATATATATACACCAATATTTTAAGATCAAATTTGATTTCAATTAATTACAAGTACAATTGCCAATTAATCAAACTTCTACGTTAATTTATCACCAATTTAGTCCAACCTCAATTCTCAAATGAATCGGAAAGTTATGCTATCAAACACCAAGTTATGCTATCAACTTCTACGTTAATACTATCTTTAGTGGTTTGTATCAAACACCAACCTCAACCTCAACTTCTCGTTAATACTATCAAACACCAAGTTATGCCATCAACTTCTACGTTAATACTATGCTAGTGGTTTGGTTTGAAATAAATTAAAGGCTCTTACGATGACCTTGGGGAGAAAGGCCGAGAAAGACGACGGCGGGAAGACGACAGCTAGGGCTTCTGGTTCGATTTGGGGAAGAGGGAGGAGGAGGCTAGGGCATGGTTCACGATTTGGGGAATTATAAGAGGTAATGGGAAGACGACGGCGGCGGCGGAATGGGAGGACGAGCGACGGAGTTCGATTAGGGTAGAGGAAGGAGACGCTAGCTTGATTTAATTTGGGGAAAAATTGAAGTCTGGTTCGCGATTTGGCCTTGAATTAAAATTTTCCGAACACAAACCGCTGTCCAAACAAAACCTTGGACAGTGGTTCAAAACCGCTGTCTAACCCCTTGCACAGCGGTTGTCAACCGCTGTCTAAGTGTTAAACTTGGACAGCGGTTGAAAACCGCTGTCTATTCTTTTTTTTTAATTAAAATCGCTCTCCAAGCTATAAACTGGAGAAATTTATTTAAAAAATTTGTCCCAAGTCTTGTTGTCAAGCTCAAATGTGTAGTAGTGGTCCTTGCTTATATATATGTTCCTTTTCTTATCTTTTTCCAAGCAAAAGGTTTTCTCTTTACAATTTTTCCAAGTCACTTAAAAAAAATAGTTATAATTAAAAAGAATAGTTATAATTAGGGGTGCACTAAAAACCTACTGTTTTTTACAAGGAAATATTCATAGAAATTTTGTGCTCAATTTTCTAAAAGACTTATTTTTAGGTCTGAAATTTTTAATACTTTTTCGTTCATGGTCGCGTGGTTTATAATGTCGTAGTTAAGGTCGGTCGCTTAGTCATTTAGAGCATTCGTACGTGGCCCTACTTGACAACACATTTTGATTTTGGGCTCATATATTCAGCAGGCCTATTGAACAATAAAGACGTGGTATCATAAGTTGGAGGTCCAATAATCTGCGTTAATATTTTCAAGCTAATTTATAATTATTTATTAACGGATCAAAATTGGGTCATACATGTAGTGACGAATTATTAAATTATACTCCCTCCGTCCTATTTTTGATTGACTATTTTACTTTTGGCTCGTGTTTTAGTGAGCGAGTTATTTATTAGTATATGAAATGATAAAATGATTTTTAAGTAGGTGTAGAATAGCTGAGGGGTTGAACTATCATACCTCACCTTAAAAATCTCTTTATCATTTCAAATATTAATAAACAACTCGCTAGTTAAAACACGAGTCAAATAATAAATGAACAATTTAAATCAAGATGGAGGTAGTACTTAAAAGTTTTCATAAATTTCCAATAAGTATTATCTATTCATATAGGTTAAGGATTATTACTTGATTATCATGCATGCATGCTCGTTTCGTATACATTTTTCTTAATACCATGCTGGTTATATATATTATATATAGTTCACAGCAACAAGAATTAGCTGGTGTTTAACTTATTAACGATGAAATTAGTGATGCATGTTTAGTATCCATATATTTTGTCACGAAAAGTTTGGTGTTACTACATGCATCGCCATTAATTTACTACGTATAATCATAATTTATATAATATATATATATATATATATATATATATAAAATATATATATATATATATATTGTTACTGACACACTTTTGGTGATGACAAAAATTTGTATGAGACGGTCTCATATATAAGACGGGGTACAAACTAGCTTAAATCAACACTTACTTTTCCAAAATGTTAAAATGTCATGTCCAAATTATGTCTCGTCTCACCATGAGACCGTGCGTCTCTTATTTTAAATAAGATATTTTACGACGTCGACCAGATAAATTGTAGTTCAATTAAGGTTAAAAACAAGTACCACATGCAACAGTATCGATCTATCGTGATCATATACACACAACATGAGCCTCTCAAGTCATGAAAAGTAGCTATCTGCAACAAAATACCCACAACTGTCAAACAATTAATACTCAATATATAAACGGACCCATAAAAGTGCCTTGAGCACATGAACTGTTCTACATTATTCAACCCCATATATTACACAGATATTCAAGTCATGTTTAATTCCGACATATATGGAGCAAGGTGGAACTGGGCATGCACTTTATTGAGCTGGAAAAGAAAAGTGCAAAAAAAAAAAAAAAAAGGAAATTTGATGATTGGTTGGAAGTAACATATTACATATGATGAAGATGGCATTTTTCTAGGATGACATTTTTTTTTTCTTGACTTATTCTTCGTTCCTATCCTAAGTACAGAAACTATGCAAAATGGTCCACCCTTTTGTACTGTGTACTTTTTATGTGTCTATGAATGGTTGACTATAACGTGACCTGCATGCGTCGGAGGTAATTAATTAAACCCTTGTTAATAAATACACATTTAAGGAATTATCGTTACGCATTGAAATAATTTCATCAAATCTAAAAATTCGAACTTGTAGAAGTTTAAAATTAATTTATTTACATTGTTTCCTAATACTCGAGTTGTGAAAGAATCTAGTCTCATATAAAAGTGCGAACTTGAAGAGAGGTGAAAATCAATTAATTTATTTAATTTTCCTCAACACTCCCTCACTTGTGGGCCGAATTATTGTCTCTGTCCTTTGGGGAGGAGGCCCAACGAGTGGACAATTTAAATAGGTGGAGTGCTTTCCACAGGAATCGAACCCAGGATCTGGGTTGAGCCAGAGGCTCTGATACCAGAAAAGAATTTCATCTCATCTAAAAGTACGAGTTTATAGAGAGGGTGAAAATCAATTTATTTATTTAATTTCCCTCAACAAGTTGTCATCTGAGCTTGTCAACTTCATCATGGGGAAGGACTGAGGAGGCCAACAACTGCATAAGTTAACATGGGTAGAGTTGCTGTCAGCGGGATTTGCACCTAGCACTTGAGCGTGAGCAAGTGACTCTGATACTATGAAATAATTTCATCTTATCTAAAAGTTCAAACTTGTAGAGGTGTGAAATTGATTCTTTTTCATATAGATCTCTAATACACATGACTAAGGTGATGCTTGCGAATTCTAAAAAAGCGGTTGAATTATTTCTTTTCTAAAATTGCTCCTTACAGCTTAAAAAATTGATTATGAAAATTGTAAATATACACTAATACACATTTGGACTTGGACAACTGTTAAAAAAGCCCTTAGAGAGCGGTTATAACAACTGTCCAAGTAACAGTTGTCCAAGCTTGGACAGCTATTAAAAAACCGCTGTCTAAAAGTTGGGCTTGGACAGCGGTTTTCAACCGCATTGCAAGAGGGGGGCTTGAACAACAGTTATTAACCGCTGTCTAACTTATTTTTTTTTATAATTTCGTTTATTATGTCAGATAGACAGCGGTTATTAACCGCTGTCCAATATCTTTTTTTTTAATTATTAATTTATATTTTAAAAATCCTATAATAAAACTATAAACCAAAACTTATATATACGTCCAATACCATAAATCATAAACCAAAAATCCTATAATAAAACCATAAACCAAAACTTATACCTCATATATATATACCAAAACATCAAATAAATAAACATTCACATCATGAAATAAATAAACATACAATCATAAACATACGTCCAATACACCAAAAACATGAAATATATATCATCACAAATATATAATTTAATTACATGCTACCAAAATTTCAAACAACGATCACTCAATATCGTATGAATATAAGAATCGATTGTAAATGTACCCCGTCCAATCGTTTTTCCATTTCTCCAGTCTTTTCTTAGAGTAAGACTTGAGCTCATGTTCATAGATAAACTGCAAACAACGAATCAATCAATATAGTATGAATTTTTATTCAATCAATAATAATTTAAATAAATCGATAAATTGACTTACATTGAGAGGAATGTTCGTTAGAGAAGCGCGGATTATGTCTTCAATAAAGCAACACACAAAATGTCCACAATGTTCATTATCTCGTTGCCTCGGAACCTGTTGATTAACAATTATAATCACGTATTACAATTATGATTTCTTTCTATTAATTTGATAATTTACTAAAATAAATTTACCTTAATGTTAATCCAGTTCACTTTATTTAACTTAGATCTTGAACCTTGACTCTGAAGGCGACTCCGATACATCGTCATCACACTATTATTATTATAATTAAAAAATAAAAATAGATTAAATATGCATAATTTTAAAAGTAAAACAAATCATTGTATAGAATATTAAAAATGAACTTACGCTTCCATATATGAAACGAGATCAGGGAGATTTGAATAAACTCCATCCTGAGCTGGGTCCATAAAATACACACTTAGTGTATTCATGTGTATGGCGACCAGCACCCAATGGTTCCTCACAATAAACAAAAACAAACAATATTCAAAACTATGCTTAAATCCTCACACAAGCATATTATCAAACACCTTGAGTGCATCAATTGTTCATATCTAACTTAGCATAAAAAATCAAGCCAAGCCACACAATATATATTCATCTCTAACAAGTTGTTCATCTCTAACACTAACAACATTAATCATAATAAATTAACACTAATTTATGTTTAAATCCTCACACAAGCATATTATCAAACACCTTGAGTGCATCAAACACCAATATATATATACAACAATATACATATACCAATACATACAACATGATATATATACACCAATATACATATATACACCAATATACATACACCAAACATACAATTAAACAAAGCCACTAACAACAATTAAACAAAGCCACACAATATATATATATATATATATATATATATATATATATATATATATATATATATATATATATATAAACAATTAACAATATATAAACCAAGCATCAATTGTTCATCTAACAATAATTAATCCTAACAAATTAGCTAATTAATCAAACCAAACACAATTATATAAACATTTAATCCTAATATATTCATAGGATAAATCAATGCAATTTAGGAGGTATCAATGAAAGGACATCAATTCCAATCCTGGATTTTCGAATTGAGAGAGATATTGAGAGAGATCAAGAATTCTCACAATTTCTTAGATTCATGGACCCAATTCAATTCAGTGGGGTCTTTCATTTGTATTTTTTTCCACCAAGAACGTTTTCTAAAACTCTTTGACCCCCGAATTTTGAGTATCCTACTTTCACGCAATTCACAGGGTTCAACAAGCAATCGATATTTCACGATCAAGGGTGTACTACTATTTGTAGTAGCGATCCTTATATATCGTATTAACAATCGAAATATGGTCGAAAGAAAAAATCTCGATTTGAGGGGGCTTCTTCCTATACCTATGAATTCTATTGGACCCAGAAATGATACATTGGAAGAATCGGTTGGGTCTTCCAATATCAATAGGTTGATTGTTTTGCTCTGTATCTTCCAAAAGGAAAAAAAGATCTTTGAAGTTGTTTCTGAATCGAAAGAGAGTACTTGGGTTCTCCCAATAACTAAAAAGTGTAGCATGCCCGAATCTAACTGGGGGTTTGCGGTGGTGGAGGAACCGGATCGGAAAAAAGAGGATTCTAGTTGTAAGATATCTAATGAAACCGTCACATCGAATTGAGATCTTATTCAAAGAGAAAGATCTCAAATATCTGGAGTTTCTTTTTGTATATTATATGGATGATCCGATCCGCAAGGACCATGATTGGAAATTGTTTGATTGTCTTTCTCGAGGAAGAGGTGAAATAGAATCAACTTGAATTGGGCCCGCTATTCAAATCTTAGTGAAACACCGGATTTCTTATCTCATGATCGCTTTTAAGTGAAAAAATACCAATTGAAGTGGAGGGTTTCTTCAAACAACAAAGGGCTGGGTCAACTATTCAATCAAATGATATTGAGCATGTTTCCCATCTCCTCTCGAGAAACAAGTGGGCTATTTCTTTTTTGCAAAATTGTGCTCAATTTCATATGTGGCAATTTCGCCAAGATCTCTTCGTTAGTTGGGGGAAGAATCCGCACAAATCGGATTTTGGGAGGAACGTGTCGAGAGAATTGGATTTGGTTAGACAATGTGGGTTGGTAAACAAGGATCGTTTTTTTTAGAAAGGTACGGAATGTATCGTCAAATATTCAATATGATTCCACAAGATCCAGTTTAGCTCAAGTAACGGATTCTAGCCAACCGAAAGGATCTTCCGATCAATCCGGAGATCATTTTGATTCCATTCGTAATGAGGATTCGAATATCACACATTGATCAATCAAAAAGAGATTCAACCACTAAAAAGAAAGATCGATTCTTTGGGATCCTTCCTTTCTTCAAACGGAAGGAAAGAGATAGAATCGGACCGATTTCTGAAATGCCTTTTCGATATTCCTCAATGTCCCGCTATTCACTGAACGTGAGAAGCAGATGATTAATCATCTGCTTCCTGAAGAAATCCAAGAACTTCTTGGGAATCCTACAAGATCGGTTCGTTCTTTTTTCTCTGATAGATGGTCAGAACTTCATCTTGGTTCAAATCCTACTGAGAGGTCCACTAGAGATCCGAAATTGTTGAAGAAACAACAAGATCTTTCTTTTGTCCCTCCCAGGCGATCGGAAAATAAAGATCTGGTTAATATATTCAAGATAATTACGTATTTACAAAATACTGTCTCAATTCATCCTATTTCATCAGATTCATGGTGTGATAGGGTTCTGAAGGATGAACCGGATATGGACAGTTCCAATAAGATTTCATTCTTGAACATCTATTTTTTGATTTATTTCATCTATTCCATGACCGGAACAGGGGAGGATACACGTTACACCATGAATTTTGAATCAGAAGAGAGATTTCAAGAAATGGCAGATCTATTCACTCTATCAATAACCGAGCCAAATCTGGTGTATCATAAGGGATTTCTCTTTTCTATTGATTCCTACGGATTGGATCAAAAATAATTCTTAAATGAGGCCATGGATGAATCGAAAAAGAAATCTTTATTGGTTCTACCTCCTATTTTTTATGAAGAGAATGAATCTTTTTCTCGAAGGATCAGAAAAAAATGGGTCCGGATCTCTTCATGGGAATGATTTGGAAGATCCAAAACCAAAAATAGTGGTATTTGCTAGCAACAACATAATGGAGGCAGTCAATCAATATAGATTGATCCGAAATCTGATTCAAATCCAATATAATACCTATGGGTACATAAGAAATGTATTGAATCGATTCTTTTTAATGAATCGATCCGATCGCAACTTAGAATATGGAATTCAAAGGGATCCAATAGGAAAGGATACTCTGAATCATAGAACTATAATGAAATATACGATCAACCAACATTTATCGAATTTGAAAAGAGTCAGAAGAAATGGTTCGATCCTCTTATCTTGATTTCTCGAACCGAGATCCATGAATCGGGCTCTGATGCATATAGATACAAATGGTCCAACGGGAGCAAGAATTTCCGGAACATTTGGAACACTTCGCTTTACGAAAGCGTAAGAGCCATTTTCAAATAGTGTTCGATCGATTACGTATTAATCAATATTTGATTGATTGGTCTCGAGGTTATCGACAACAAAGATTTAAGCCAAGCCACTTCGTTTCTTTTTGTCCAAGTCTCTTCTTTTTTGTCCAAGTTGCTTTTCTTTTTGTCGAACTCACTTCCTTTTTTTTTACGTGTGAGTTTAAGGAATATCCCCATTTATAGGTCCGAGATCTACATCTATGAATTGAAAGGTCCAAATGATCAACTCTCTGCAATCGGTTGTTAGAATCAATAGGTCTTCAAATTGTTCATTTGGAAAAATGGAAACCCTTCTTATTGGATGAGCATGATACTTCCCGAAAATCAAAATTCTTGATCAATGGAGGAACGCCTTTTTTTGTTCAATAAGATACCAAAGTGGATGATTGACTCATTCCATACTAGAAATAATCGCAGAAAAAATCCTTTGATAACGCAGATTCCTATTTCTCAATGATATTGCACAATCAAGACAATTGGTCAATCCCGTGAAACCATTTCATAGAAGTTCATTGCTATCTTCTTTTTAAAAGCAAATCGACTTGATTCTTGAATAATCCACATCACTTCGCTTCTCATCAGAACACAAGATTCCTCTTTTACGTGGAAAAGGCCCGTATCAATAATTATGATTTTACGTTATGGAAAATTCCTCAATATCTTGTTCATTCGCAACAAAATATTTTCTTTGTGCGTCGGTAAAAAAAATATGCTTTTGGGGGGAGAGATACTATTTCACCAATCGAGTCACATGTATCTAACATATTCATACCTAACGATTTTCCACAAAGTGGTGATGAAACATATAACTTGTACAAATCTTGCCATTTTCCAAGTCAACACGATCCATTCGTTCGTAGAACTATTTACTCGATCGCAGACATGTTTGGAACACCTCTAACAGAGGGACAACTAGTCAATTTTGAAAGAACTTATTGTCAACCTCTTTTTTTTATATGAATTTATCTGATTTAGAAGGGAAGAACTTGCATCAGTATCTCAATTCAAACGTGGGTTTGATTCACACTCCATGTTCTGAGAAATATTTACCATCCGAAAAGAGGAAAAAACGGAGTCTTTCTTACTTGGAAAGGGCAGATGTATAGAACCTTTCAACGAGATAGTGCTTTTTCAACTCTCTCAAAATGGAATCTATTCCAAACATATATACCATGGTTCCTTACTTGACGGTACAAATATCTAAATTGGATATTTTTAGATACTTTTTCGGACCTATAGCCGATATTACGTAGCGGTCAAAAATTTGTATCCATTTTTCATGATATTATGCATGGATCCGGATATCATGGCGAATTCTTGAAAAAAATGGTGTCTTCCACAATGAAATCGATAAGTGAGATTTCGAGTAAGTGTTTCCATAATCTTCTTCCGTCCAAAGAAATGATTCATCGAAATAATGAGTCACCATTGACACATCTCGAGATCGCCAAATGTTTGGGAGTTCCTCTATTCAATCCTTTTCCTTCTTCTTGTTCTTTGGATATCTCGCTCAGTACATATCTTCTCTTTGTTCCCGGGCCTCTAGTGAGTTCTGATGAGTTCGAAAAGGTCAAATCATTGATGATTCCATCATCTATGATTGAGTTCTTAAAACTTCGGATAGGTATCCTACATCCGCACCCGAATTCTTTTACGGTTAAAGAATCTCTTTCTAGTTGCTCGAACAATTAAGAGATTCTCTAGAAGAAATACGGGCTTCCGGGCGGCAACATGCCCGGGTCTAGCTTATGGGGTCAAATCAATACGTTCTAAGAAGAAATATTTGAGTATCAATCTCATCGATATCATCGATCTCATACCAAATCCCATCAATCGAATCACTTTTTTTTGAAAATACGAGACATCTAAGTCATACAAGTAAAGAGATCTATTCATTGATAAGAAAAAAGAAAAAACGAATGGGGATTTGGGTTGATGATAAAATAGAATCTGGGTCGCGAACGATGATTCGATTGATGATGAAGAAAGAGAATTCTTGGTTCGGTTCTCCGCCTTTAACGACATAAAAAAGGATTGATCAAATTCTATTGAGTCCGACTCATAGTGATCATTTATCAAAGAATGACTCTTGGTTATCAAATGATTGAACAACCGGGAGCAATTTACTTATGATAATTAGTCGACATTCATAAAAAGTATCTATTGAATTATGAGTTCAATACATCCTCTTTAGCGTAAAAGACGGGTATTCCTTGCTCATTATCGAAAAATCACTTATTCACAAACTTCGTGTGGGGCTAATACTTTGCATTTCCCATCTCATGGTAAACCCTTTTAGCTCAAAAGCTAGCCTTATCCCCCTCTAGGGGATTTTAGCGATAGGTTCTATAGAACCGGATTTATCCTATTTGGTCAAATACCTAGCAACAAACTCCTATGTTCCTTTCATTACGGTATTTAAACAAGTTCTGGATAACAAGCCTAAAGGTTTTCTTTTTGATGATATCGATATTGATGCTAGTGACGATATTGATCGTGACCTTGATACTTTGCTAGAACCGCTAACTATGATGAATCGCTAACTATGGATATGATGCCTAAAATAGACCGATTTTATATCACCCTTCAATTGAATTGGCAAAAGCAATATCTCCTTGCATAATATGGATTCCAAACATTCATGATCCGAATGTGAATGAGTCGAATTACTTATCCTCGGTCTATTAGTGAACCATCTCTCTGAAAGATGTTCCACTAGAAATATTCTTGTTATTGCTTCGACTCATATTCCCCAAAAAGTGGATCCCGCTCTAATAACTCAAATAAATTAAATACGTGCATTATTATGATATGAAGGCTTTTATTCCACAACAACGAAAGCACTTTTTTCACTCTTTCATATACTAAGGGATTTCACTTGGAAAATAAAATGTTCCATACTAACGGATTCGGGTCCATAACCATGGGTTCCAATGCAAGAGATCTTGTAACACTTACCAATGAGGCCATATCGATTAGTATTACACGAAGAAATCAATTATAGACACTAATACAATTAGATCCGCTTCTTCATAGACAAACTTGGGATTTGCGATCCCGTGTAAGATCGATTCAGATCATGGGATCCTTTTCTATCGATATAAGAAGGGTCAGAGCACAAAATGTACTTCTAAGTAATTGCCCCATGGATCCTATATCTATCTATATGAAGAAGAAATCATGTAACGAAGGGATTCTTATTTGTACAAATGGTACTTGAACTTGGAACGAGCATGAAGAAATTAATGATACTTTTTATCTTTTGAGTTGTTCTGCCGGATCGGTCGCTCAAGATCTTTGGTCTCTACCCGGACCCGATGAAAAAAATGGGATCACTTCTTAAGGACTCATTGAGAATGATTCATATCTAGTTCATGGCCTATTAGAAGTAGAAGGCGCTCTGGTGGGATCTTCACGCAGACGTAAAAAAAATATTGCGATCCGTTTGATAATGATCGAGTTACATTGCTTCTTCGACCCGAACCGAGGAATCCCTTAGATATGATGTAAAATGGATCTTGTTCTATCTTTGATCGAGAGATTTCTATGAAAAAATACTGAATCGGAGTTTGAAAAAGGGAATGGGAAAGGAGCCCTCGACCCAAATGATAGAGGAGGATTTATTCAATCACATAGTTTGGGCTCCTAGAATATGGCGCCCTTGGGCCTTTCTATTTGATTGTATGGAAAGGCCCAATGAATTGGGATTTCCTATTGGTCCAGTCATTTCGGGGCAACAGTGATCATTTATGATGAAGAGGATGAACTTCAAGAGAATGATTCGGAGTTCTTGCAGAGTGGAACCGCAAGCGCATACCGGACGAGATAGATCTTCCAAAGAACAAGGCCTTTTTCAAATAAGCCAATTCATTTGGGACCTGCGGATCCGCTCTTTTCCTATTCAAAGATCAGCCCCCGGCTCTGTGTTTTCACATCGAGAATTATTTGCGATGAAGAGATGTCAAAGGGCTTTTACTTCCCAAATGGATCCTCCTTGTAGGTCCCGAATCGGGTTGATGGCGGCGTAGTCTAGAGGGAGGGGTGAATAGACTTTTTTTTTCGTCGCAGATCAAAGTGAGCCAGATAAATTTGATCAGTCGAAGTGAATCGGTTTGGTCTAGCCAACTTCTTGAACGCTGTGGTAACTATCGATTTTACCCGTGTGAAAAAACCGGTTTGTATAAATCGATTCCAAGTTTTATCTTTTTAATCGGATACGAAAATATCAAGTCCGATCGGATCGAAGCTTGGTGCTATCTCGATCTTAACTTAGAATATGTATGCGCTTTAAGATTGTGCGATGTGAGAAGCGATTAATCAAAGCAAAAAGGCACACAAGATTTATAGTGGTTCGGACAAACCAAATTTCCTTCCACTCTTCCCTTTCAAAGGGGCACCAACTTAACCGACTTAACCGACCGGACTTAGTTTTGTGTGTTAGTCCAACCTGAAGACACCAACAGATGTTTTAAGAGTTCTCACTCAACCGATCCCGTAAATCGATTACTAGAAACCCTAGATCGAAATCTTGCTAAACAACTTATCCTAACTTGGGGTTTGGGTAAGGTTGTTTAAGTTCCAACTATGAAATCTTTCCTTGCATAAAAGCGTTCTAATAGCTAGATGAAAAGATTTCTTGCTAAGAACTTATGGGATGAACACAATATAAAATAAGCTTGTTGTTGTGTGTTCTTCGTATGCGAAATCGACTATAGTTTGAGCTTCTTGATTATTTTGTTTGTCCAAGCATTTCCGTATTACACTCAAGTGTGATCCCATATTTATAGACCTTGAAATCAAAGAGCCGTTGGAGAGCAATTTGAATTTCGTGCTATTTTAGGTGAGACTTGCGGGCTTGATGTGGCGTCTTGAGAACGCGGCATGGCGAAAAGTGTGTATTTTATAGCCGTTTGAGAGAGCAACATCGAATACCGCGATATCGGCTCTGTTCATACGTGTCTCTTCCTTATTGGATGGAAGCCTTGCTTTGCGTTGTTGTTCCTCCAACTAAGGTTGGTATTCTTCTTGTTTAGATCGCAGACGTATGATAAGATGAAACATCGATTTTCATCTTATGAGTGACTTTCCGATCGATCTGAATCGATCGATCTACCAACGATAAGTCTTCTCGCGCTGTTGACTTAGCTTCAACCGGGCTCGATTCCTGATGTAGGTCTTCCGGTCTTATCTTCCTAAGTCATCCGATCTTCTAGTATTCGAGGTTTGAGCTTCATGACCTGTTTCCGACTAGATCGATTCGTCGATCTTCCGCTTTCTTCGCCTGCCGGATATCGCCTTTCTTCCGATTCTTCAGATCGACCTATACATATTGAGTTCCCCTCAATATGTGACCTATCTATTACATCGGTTGTTTTATACAATCATTATCAACTGGTCTCCTATAGCAAGATAATGGAAACATCGATCCTAACAATCCGATTTGGTCCTATTACATGTGTTTTTGGAACTTTTCATCAAAACTATAAATTTCCCAACAATTTCCCCTTTTTGATGAAACCAAAACACCGAGAAACCAAACAATTGATAAGTATAGAAACGCTTAAAGAGCAAGTAATCGGAAGACAAAGAGATTTTGTCTTGGGATCGAAAAAATAAACTTTTCATTAGGTATGTTGATTACATGTTACATCGAAAAAGTTTTGAATTTAAAAAGCAAATTTGATCCCTAGACGCGTCTTCGATTCTTCACTCCTTGGGCTTGTATCCTTCGGCATTTCTCTTTGGTCTTGTGGAACGTTGAAAATCGATAGAGTTTCCATTTGACATCGATTACTGCACTTGATCGATTATATGCGATTTGCTCAAGATGTCAAAGTAGAATCTCTCAAATGCCGGTCATCAAATGAGCCACCGCCTTCTTCGAGTATACTAGCATATCAAACTCTGGCGAGATATTTTTACATTCATAAGTTTGGCCTCATTTTCCGGATACTTCGAAAGTCTGGATATTTATTCTCAGAAACGGTTGAGGAACTCATCATCTCGGGTGATTCTTCTTGAACAAGATCAAGGACAAAGGCATCTAGAAGCCATTCACTTCGATCTTATTCCATTCCTCAAACCTCTTAAATAAATGCGGCGGTTTTTGGTATGATCTTCTTTGCCGGCAACCGAGGTTACGGTGCATTTTCCAGTCAATCCTTTCTTAGCCCTTGATTGAACTTCCGTTTCAACCCTTCGTACGCCCTTCTTTCTTCTTGATCATCCGCTCTTTGGACAATCTTCAAATTAGCTCCTTATCGGCTGATTCGACTAATTGTGCTTACGGTGACTTTTCCGGTGCGAATATTTTGATGTCCCAAAGACCGCGCATTGATCCTGGGCCTTATCCATATGAATCGGATCTTACGATGTGTCGATTGGTTTCTCTCCTTCCCCTTTTTGGTTTGATCAAAAAAGCGCATTGAGGTGGGAAGTCGAGAACCAAAGTTGATTGATAATGCTGATTTAGATCTTTAGCGAATAAACACAAGCTTGATTTGTTAGGTTAATCTGTCTTGGCGGTTTCCATTGTAGCGATGTCCAAATCATTTTGTCAAATTTCTCTTACGATAACTTTCGAGCCTTTTTTTTCTCGATTATCGTCGGAAAAAGAAGATTGATTTTGATCCACTGTTTCACTTGTCATCAAGCTGATTTTGTAAGCTCGGCCCGAACATGGTGGTCATGGATTGGGAGAACCCCGATCTCGATTGCTTCAATTTGTTTGAGACTAATTTGTCTCTTTCGATTAACACTCCTCAATCTCTTCTTTTTCGGGAGATCTTTGAGACAAGATCGATCTCTGAAGTTGATCGATGGTGATTTGAGATGTAGGAATTGGATCCATCGATTGATCGAGTTCCCTCCGGTGGTTGGTCGTGAAGCTAAAACACAGTTCCACTTTCATCGGCTCCTGCATTCTCCATTTCCATTCTGTTTTCTTCGAGCTTCTTGGCGATCTCCAACTCTTCTTCTTCCGGCAATTCCAACTTCTGTGGATCGAGCTTTCCGCATTTATTATTAGCTCATTTGGTGATCCCACTTTGGCGATTATCATATCGAAGTCAAAATCTGCGAACTCATCCGCACTATCAACAAGTAAAATAAGATCATGAGAATTTTTAATCGAGATCTCTCCGGTGAGGATCTCCATGACTTCTTCTCGATAATCTGGATACGTCTCATCAATCTCTCGTTCAATTCTTAGTCGACCATTTTTCCAGTGATGGTCTTTGTTGATCTGGATCTGATTATCAGTCCAGATTCAATGAATTGAGTCGTGGAATCTTCTCGACTGCGATGGTTCTGTTTGTATGGCGATTATATCTGATTCGTTCATGGCCAAAAAGACATGCTTTCAGCGGCCCTTTTAGTCTGACGGCGAGAGGTTGAGGAAAGGAGATTTATCGACATTTTCCTCGGATCGTTTTGGTGAGCCCCTCGGGTTGAGAAGCTTGCTGTCTGATTATTCTTTGTTGCGCCTTGTATTTGATTCGAATCTTCTCTCGACTCATCTTCTAGTGCTAGAGTCATGGTAGCTTGCTTTGCTTTCTTTGGCCTCTTCTCCAGGCCTTCACCCGTTTTCGTTTCTTTTTACGTGGAGCAACCGTGTGGATGATCTTTTGTTGGAGTGGGCTCCTTGTCATCGTCTGGTGGCCCATATATAACCGGAAGTTGATGAGAGGAAGGTATTGTAGGACTTCAACCCATTCGATTCCATTCCATCATTTGTCCTTCAATATAATCGCAACCTTGTTGAGATTGACTGCTGGATTCATTGACTCCAAATTTTTTACGTGTTCTTGGAGCAAGATGGCTTTTCGGAAGCCGTGCCAATTGATGTTCCGAGCCCCATCAATTATTCTTTGCCATCTTTGTACATTTTGACCGATGTGAGAGCATCCGGGCTAAATGAGATTCCCATGATCGTTCTTGATGAATGTCAAACAACGATCTGTACTTTCTTTTGAGCATTGGCTTTGATGAATCCGGCTTTACGATGTTTGTCCGCCTCTCTTAAGAGCTCCTCTCCGATTTCTTCGTCCTCATTCTCCCCAGTGTGCGAGTGAGATTCGCCCTTTGGTAAAATTTGAGCAGACGAGTGATGTCGCATTTGTCGATCCGATTTCTTCTCCATTGATCCATATCGGTTCGTCTCCTGGATTTTCAGATCCACACTCAAATTCTGCAGAATTGTAGTGCCTCATCTTTGCATCAAATTGGATTGCGATGGAGCGAGCAATATGTTTCGATCCGAATTTCTTGAATTTGTTCCACCTCCATGGATTCAAGATCCTCGATGGTTCCCAAATCGAATCGAACTTATCCTCAAAGATCTTCGTTGCCGATTCCAAGATAGTTGCACATGATCTTTCCTAGTCCATGAGTGGCCATCTACAGTGAGATAGACTTTTAATTTTGTGCATAATCAATATCAATATCATCTTTGCCCGGAAAATAAGAGGCAATGAAGCATAAATTCAAAAAACAACTTTTGAAATCAACGTTTTTATCGGAAAGAAAGATTCATCATTAAGTTTAAAAAGAAAGTATTACCAGATTCAAATTTTCGAGAGATGATTTTGAACTCTAAGAAATCGTTTTTGAAACGATAGAGAAAATTTGAAGTTTTTCAATGATAATAATGCAAGTTTGTGAAATGAAAAACTCCGTAAGGTTTGATGAATCTTATATAGAGGCGGAGGAACAATAAGACAAGATTTGGAAGATCAAACGCGTTTTGAAAAGATTATGCGCTCCAGATTTAGCGGTTTTGATCGTAGGGTCGAAAAAAGCATCCTATAAAAAAACATCAAATAGCGGTTAATACATGTACCCCACGTCCGCATTAAATGATTTACGAGTACACGCCACAAGGATAAGTGGGTACAAGAAGGCAAATAATATCGATCATCGATCCGATAAATAAGTAAAGAACAAGAGAAAAGAGATGCAGATCTCGTTGGTGATATAGTAATCAATCAATATTACTTGTCAATGTTGATTCCACTTGTTGATCTTAATCATTCCCTAAGCCTTAAGAAATTTCCCAATCGATCCTTTCAACCGATCTTCTCCAACAGCATCCATTTGTTGAAACTTCAAGCTTAGCCGATCTTTCCTTGAGTACGCCCTCGATTTCCTTTTGATCCTCCTTGATCGAAAAGTTCCCCCTTCAACTATTTCTTTTTATAGATGATATATCGATTTGTTGGAGTTTCAAGCTCACCGATCTCTCTCGATCCGGTTAGTCTCTTAACCAAATAGTTCTCGAGAACATTCCATCAAACATTTTAGGTGACTTTTCTCCAAGATCTAGAAGTCCTAGCTTTCATTGCATAAATCTCTCAATCGATCTCAAAACTAGTGGCTTGGTTAGAATATCGATATCGTATAAAGATGAATCTTTTCCATTCGATATTCTTCTTTTCAACGTGATCTCTTATAAAGTGGTGTCGACATCCACATGCTTGCATCTTGTATGTAGAACCGGATTCTCGTGATTGCAATAAAGACTATTATCGCCAAATAATAGGGTACGTTTTTAGAAATGTTGTAATCCTCATTTCTTGGCCGATCGAGCGAGCAGCTTGGGAACAACAACTTCCTTTATATTCTCGCTTGATTGTAGATGTCGCGAATCGATGTCCGCTTTTTTGAAAACCACGAGATCTTTTTCTTCCTAAGAACTGTTCCCGAGGTTGATTTTTTCATTCTTGAACCTCCATAATCGAATCGGAACCCACTAAGTCTAGATTATCATCGATGGGTAGAATAAAACCAAGGTTTATTGTTCCTTTCAGATACTTAAGAATCCGATTAGTCATTCTTTCGATCATTGATTTGCTTTGAAATACATACACCTCCATAAAAGATATATCAATCTTTTATAATAGAGATCCAATGAGAGCCCTATATTCCTTCCGATTTGTTTTTACGACCCGATTTCATCGGATCCATCTTGAATCCGGTCATCATAGGAATTTTGGCTTTTACTATTTTGAACTCCAAACTTAGCCAATAGATTCCTAGTGTACTTTGCTTGGCGATGAATATCCCTTCACGTTTTAACTTGGAGACCTTAATTCATCCGACCCATCATGGACATCTCGAATTTCCCTTGCATCGGTTTTGTTTGAATCTTTCACATAGGCTCTTGTTAGGAGATCCAAAGATGATGTCGCCCACGTAAATCAAACCATCGAATATCTTCTCCATCTTCTATTCAGAATAAGGTTCTCAGACAATTGCCCTTTAGTGAACCCACTTTCAATCAAGAACCGAGAGAGTGTATCATACCAAAGCATGAGCCTTCTGTTTCGTGCCATAAAGAGCTTTTCTTAAACGATACACTTGGTTGCCCTTTTTCAAAGCTCGGAGGTTGTTAGACATAAACTTCCTCTTCGCTAGTACCCCGTTTAAGAAAGCACTCTTTACGTCCATCCGATACACAAATGAACCCTCTCGAAGATATGCGAAAAATGGCTTTATCGTGGCTTCAAATGCAAAGGTCTCATCGTAATCAATTCCTTCGATTGTGAATACCCCTTAGCAACAAGTCTTGCCTTATTTCCGTGATAACATTTTTCTCATCTCTCTTGTTCTTGAAGACCCATTTCGTTGCCAATTCGTCTTGATGACCTCGTGCATCTACTAGTTCCCATACTTCATTTCTCTCGAACTTTCCAATCCTGCATGGCTAGAATCCGGTTTGCGTCTTGTAATGCTTCCTCTATTGTAGTTGGTTCCTTCATAGACGATAATGACAATACATGGCACTTTCACCAATCGATGTCTAGTTTTAATTTTATCGACGGGTCTCCGATTATCGATCGGTTGGATGATCATCCGTGTCCTACGATCGATTTTCGGTTTTGAGAACATCGTCCGTTTACGATAAAATCTTATTACTAGCGATTGGGAGTGGTCAGGTTATGGTCCACTTGATAAGAACAAGTCTCGGTGATGTTGGACTCATCATGTCTTTGATGTCTGTTAACATTTCCAGTTCCCTAACGATTCTTGCCATCTCATTTAATCGACTTTTTTCGCGGCGAGTTGTTTTATCTTTGATCACGGTGAATCAGAATCTGGAATGTAAATTGATCATTTACGATCCTTTTTTCCTTGATCGTTAGAATATCGGTCTACGGTAGATCGGTATTTCTTCGATACGCGATTTCTCTTGATCGTAAGATGCTTCATCAAAAGGCTACATGGGGTGTTTCTTCCACAATTAGGGTTCGTTTTGTTGTAGAAAAAAGTGTCTTAGATGAGGAATACCCTAGAAATATACCCTCATCGGACTTGGCCTCAAAAGTCTTCAACCGACTTTTCCCATTATTGTGAAAACACTTACACCCAAAAACATGGAAGTAAGAAACACGAGGTTTTCTCCTTCCCATAGTTCATAAGGTGTTTTGTAGTGAGCCTTAGTCGGGGAGACATACATTACTAATATTCATGCAGCACCATTCGCCTAAACGGTTTGGTATCGCATGTTCGAAGTTCTTTGAGAGTTCTTTTCTCCGTTCAAAATTCTGTTGTAAGCGTCCTCGCGGTGATGTTTCATCTTTGATATAAACTTAGAGCAAAAATCAAAATAAAAGAGTTCGAAATTGCACCTTTATCTCGATCCGATTTTTACTCTTATTACCCTTCTCATTTTGTAATCTTCTTAGCAACTCGGGTATCTTGGTTGTCGCCTCATTCTTCTTATGTAAGAATATAACCCGTAAACTTGGAATAGTCATCCACGATTACGAGTGTATTTGCGTCCGTTGAGAACCGTAATCCAAACAGATCCATATGAAGCAACGCAGATTTCTGATCTTTGGTCCGAAATTCCTTTGAATGAAGCTTTGACTGTTTTCCCTTCCATGCGGTACATGTCCGATCCTTTGAGAACACTTCATTCGGAAGTCCTTCCACTAGAGACATCCTAGCTATCTTATTGAGAGTTTTAAAGTTCGGATGGCTCATTCTTTTGTGCCGAGCCAACCGCTACTTTTTGGAACTCTTAACAATCGGCATTTCTTGGACAACTTCCAATCACCGTAGATCGTCCCTTTTCTTGAACCAGATTAGCAAAATCTGTTGAGTGACTCGATTCTTGATAGTGCATTGATCGATCGAGAACTCAAAATCCGTTGTCGCAATTGTGAAACCGATAATAGGTTGTGCTTGGACCTTCGACATAAAAGACTCCAATACATCATCATTCTCTAAGTTAGAACCCTTTGGTATAACCAAAGTTATCATCACCGAAGAGTACACGCGGGCCTTTTCGTTTCTATGTAGAACCGAGGAGATGTTTGCTTCGTTGAGCATCCACTATCGATGTACCGATAGTTGCTTGCACACCTCCTTTGTTGGCGGACCCACGCGAACCTGCAATCGGTCGGAGGTACCCCTTTTTGATTGGGTCCCGAGGGTTAGGTTTGGATTTGGGGATCCATACAAAACAGAGCACTTCTATTGTGATCGATCGAAATAACATACTGTCAACATAATCATACTTATCCTTATATGCTTTCTGATTTGTATGATTACTTGTGTGAACCTTGGATGACTTAAAGACTTATGATTTAACTTTTCGGTTTTCTTCTTTTTATCCATTAATGGTTTCAAAAAGTAAATTTCTAAATTTACACTATAGGGGTACTAAACCATCAAAAGATTCATATCCTTTTCGCATAGATGGTTTTCGCGGTTTACGAAGCATGCTTATTAGGCAGTGACCTTGGGTATATCTCGATTAGACTTCCTTTTTTGTAGGTTGTCTTTTTCGATTCTGATCTGGGTCTCTTCGGAAGAACCGGGTTCTTCCGTTGATTCCTCGGTGATGCTTTACCAGAATTCCTTTTCTGCGGTTAGGCACTTTTTACCCGCTCAACCGGTCTCTTACCCCTATTAGATACAAGTTTAGCTTTTGGTGTGTCTTTTTTGAAATTCGCCCCTGATTACACCTTTTCGAGATGAATCGGTCGGGGCTTTTGAGGATGTGGGCGGTTTCTCATAGCCAAGTCCTCCTTATCAATCTTTATTAGAAAATAGGCATTCATGTCTTGAAATTTTAGATGATTTTGAAAAAACCTCTATTTTCTTACGCAGATTATCCTCGAGGGATTTTCTTTCATGCATTCGAATAGCTCATCGAATTTTGCTTGCAAGATTTTGAAGTCATCGAATTAGTAATCTGATAATTGCCATCGATTTTGATCTGCTTTTCTGATCGAAGCTTTAACTTCGAGAATTTTAAATTCCTCGAAAAAGCGCTTCCGGTGATCTAAGTTCGAGAGGCTTTTCTCGAGATCATTTTCTTGACCAAGTGATTATTTCGTCCTCGGCTTATCATTCTCGGCTTCACAATAGCATAAGTTTTTTATTGGAGAGATCTTCAAGCAATTGCTCTTATCTCCCGGCCGGGTGTGCTAATGATAAGAAGCGAGCGAAGCGGTTTGGAGGTTACCTCGACCGTCCTCCCCGCCATCGAAGATCCAGTTCATCATCGTTTCGAAATATCGGATCTTCATTTTCATAGAAGTCGTGATCCACCTTGTCGGTTAAGTCTTCTCTGAAGAAAGTATCCGGAGTCCTCGGGAGATAAGAATCGTCAATTCCTGACGATCGGCAACCATGGCTCTTCTGTCTCTATAGCGTTGTTCTCTTTTGTTCCTCTTTTCTTCCTCTCTCTCGGCGTCCCGAGTGCAGGCGATCATTTATAGTGACACAGGCTTCTCACGATTGAAGCACGCTCCTTGATCCATTTTTCTTCCGGTGAATCACTCCGTCTATCCTATCACTTTCCTTTCGATGGTGGTCCGAACTTCTCTTTTATCTTGATTTTCTCTTCTTTCCTTCATCGACTATCTCTTTTCCTTTCATCTTCCCTCCGATCGCCGGATCATATTCTTCTGAGATCATATCTCGATCTCGACTATGTTGATAGTCCTTATAAAATCTTCGATACTTACCAAGTTGTATGTCTTCTCAAAACTTCGGTAAAGCGTCTGTTTCACTTATTATATTTCCAATGGGTTCATTGGCCTTTGTTCGCCATCGGGTTGCTTTTGAAAGCAATCGATTTTGAAGTCGAGGTTTCAAGCACCTCGCCTTCATCGCCTTTGACCTCTTTCAATCAGTCGAACTCGTGAGCTTTAAGACTCAAGAACAAGCTACTAGGTTTCATTCTTGAAATGTCCCGGCAATCTTTGATTACCGTGACCTTCATGTCCCACTTCTTGGTGAGAGACCTTAGGATCTTATAGTTGATATCTTTATCGACATCTCTCTACCAAGTTCTCGAAGCTTGTTTATAGACATTGTAATTCTTCCATCGAGTTCGTTGATGGTTTCTATTGAAGCAAGATCTTCGGTTTCTTTCACCACCCGGCTTGAAGAACTTTGTCTTTTTATCTGCTCATTTCCCTCGCAGATCTCAAATGAGTATCCCACATTGCTTTCGCAGATTTGAGATACTTAATCTTTTCTTTTGTGACCTTATCCATTGTTTTCATGATAATATGTCTTGCAATGGTGTCCGTATCTGATTTTCTTTCTTCTGCGTCCATCGTATTGGCTTTTTTCGCTCAAGACTTCCCGCGGGAAAATCCGGATCTCCTCCGTTCGAGGATTGTCGTAAAAAATGATGATGGGTCCTCTCGATGACTTCCATCATTACACATGTCGAAGATGGTTGGACATATATATGGCCCAATCTGCATACTCATCGATTGAGAACTTGGCAGATCATGATACATTGTTATCCATCTTTGATTTTGGAAAATGAATGAGTTTTAAAAACGGTTTTTCAAGATCGGGTCGATTGACCACAATGACACGTAAGATTGGTCGGAAGAACCAATTCTCGATACCAATTGTGCGGGTTATGTGAGGGCGTGTCTAGAGGGAGGGGTGAATAGACTTAAAAAACTTTTTCTTGGATCAAAGTGAGAGCTAGCTTTGATCGAACCAGTATTTGGTTAGCCAACTTAATGATCTCGTTCGGTAACTATCGATTAATCGATGTGTCTCGAAGCTTAAGTTTTACCCGTGTGAAAAACCGGTTTGTATAAATCCAGATTCCAAGTTTTATCTTTTTAATCGGATAAAGTAAATATCAAGTCCGATCGGATCGAAAGCTTGGTGCTATCTCGATCTTAACTTAGAATATGTATGCGCTTTAAGATTGTGCGATGTGAGAGCGATTAATCAAAGCAAAGAAAGGCACACAAGATTTATAGTGGTTCTGGACAAACCGGTCCTACGCCCTTTCCCCTTTCACAAAGGGCACCAACTTAACCGACTTAACCGACCGGACTTAGTTTTGTGTGTTAGTCCAACACAAGACACCAATGAGATGTTTTAAGAGTTCTCACTCAACCGATCCCGAAATCAAGATTAGAAACCCTAGATCGAAATCTTGCTAAACAACTTATCCTAACTTGGGGTTTGGGTAAGGTTGTTTAAGTTCCAACTATGAAATCTTTCCTTCGCATACAAAGAATAGCTAGATGAAAAGATTTCTTGCTAAGAACTTATGGGATGAACACAATATAAAATAAGCTTGTTGTTGTGTTCTTATGGAAATCGACTATAGTTTGAGCTTCTTGATTATTTTGTTTGTCCAAGCATTTCCGTATTACACTCGAAGTGTGATCCCATATTTATAGACCTTGAAATCAAAGAGCCGTTGGAGAGCAATTTGAATTTCGTTATTTTAGGTTTTATGTTTGATGTGACGTCCTTAGCGTGAATGTGTATTTTATAGCCGCTTTGAGAGATTTCGAATACCGCGATATCGACTCTGTTCATACGTGTCTCTTCCTTATTGGATGGAAGCCTTGCTTTGCGGTGTTGTTCCTCCAACTAAGGTTGGTATTCTTCTTGTTTAGATCGCGGGGACGATGATAAGATGAAACATCGTTTTCATCTTATGGTTTTGACCGATCGATCTGGCCGATCGATCTACCGATAGAGTCTTAAAAGCTGTTGACTTAGCTTCAACCGGCCGACTCTAATGTAGGTCTTCCGGTCTTATCTTCGAAGTCATCCGATCTTCTAGTATTCGAGGTTTGAGCTTCATGACTTCTGCCGAGTTATCGACTAGATCGATTTCGATCGATCTTCCGCTCGGTTTAACGCTTACGCCTCGGATATCGAACTTCTTCCGATTCTTCTTCAGATCGACCTATACATATTGAGTTCCCCTCAATATGTGACCTATCTATTACATC